>JAGSMR010000085.1:3707500-4307500 GCA_029286605.1 Sericinus montela | reverse complement strand
TTAAAAGGTGTCGAGTTAGGCCGAGACTAACTTTCGAAGACCATGTGAGCAAATTGCTCGAAGAGCGGGGGGTCAAGAGTACTCGGATACCACGACGTGCATGTATGAATAAAATGATGAAATTGAAAGAAGCGAAAGTGGTGCGTAAGGATCGTGACCCTTGGCGATCTCTTCTCTCAGGCTCGTGGTAGCTCAGTGACTGCGCGTCAAGATAAATAAACAACATAGTAATCCCCTTTTGTTGGAGAATTTTTAAATAAAAGAAAGATTATGTTGGAGATAAATTACGAATTATATCGCTGACTTGGACACAAAGACGGCGACAGTAAGAAGTGTAAACTTGAAGACCTTTCTGCAGGAAGGCGCGTATTTATTCGGTTCGAATCCTGAAAAAGGCAAACGTTTGTACGATGTTTGTATTCTAGCAACATACATAATGCCAGTTATTAGACTCCATAGTGTAAGTAATTTATGCATGGGGTGATGTGTACGCTTCTAACAACAAAAAAAATGTTTCTAAAATTTCAACTGACACGGGCGGGATTCGAACCCGCAACCTCGGCCGATCCGTGGAAACGCTCTTACCTCCGAGCCACCGTGTCTTACACGTATCAGCTGAAATTTTAAATCTGTATTCTCTTTTCTTTACTTATGCCTTATTTTGGCATCGGCGCCATCTATTGTCCCTTTTCTTATCTACTGGAGGAATGCTGAAACTTCTTCTCTTTTAGTCCTTCATATTCCACTACAGGACTTCATTTAAAAAGAAGATTTACCATGATACAGCGTTTGGCAATCGGATCGGTGATAAAATGCCAAATAACATTACTAGTATTCCTGTTAACAACACTGAATAAGCTGCCATGCTTGTCTGAAAAGGTTTACTAAAGGTTTACAATTATATATAATTGAATGGCGCGCCCGAACCTGAAACGTTGTTTAAAAGCCCGCACCCTAAACCATTAGGCTATTGACGCTGTTTTGGTCTGATATTTCGAGATGGTTATCCCGCCATATACCAGTAACGATTGCCATATTCAAAGCTTTCCCCTTCGTCCCTCTTATGACTCCATCTAGAACAAAGGGATATGTCACAAAGCTACAACTATAAATGGTTCTTGGAATATATTCAGAAAACCTGATTAAAGGCATAATATTCAAAATTAAGAAATAAAAGAATATATTCACACCATTCCCAATACAGAAGTAGACAGAGGTCTAGACAATTAAGTCCTTTTGATCATCCACCGACCATTTTTTGGGACAACATGACGGGCGATCGCACAACAACACGGCTATTGTGACTATGTTACACGTTAAAACATTCATAACTATATCAATATATAAACGCCAAAATATTTCAAAACAAAACTCACCTAGGCATCACAAAAACTTACACAAAGCTCCCATCTTGAATGTCAGAACAAAATTAATTTTCTAATAATGTTTCTCTATCCCTCTTTGTTCTCGTCAGAACATCTTGTAGCATAATCAAACTGTAAAGAAAAAAACTTGGGTAGCGCTCAAGTGAAAATGAACTACAAGGTAATGGTAATAAAATATACTATTCAATGACTACTGACATCTAAGCCAATTAATAAAATAGTACATGTATCGTTTGTAGGCGATAAGTACAAAACTTTTTCGCTTGAGCTTGGATCAATAACAAATGACGAGGCAGGGGAAAATCAACCTTACTCAACGGCGATAACAGCTAAATTTAAGCTTGTATCAGTAACAAATGACGTGGCATGGGAAAATCAATCTTATCCAACGGCGATGAGATCTAAATTTAAGTGAAGTTCACAGTATGCTTTCATTCGCCTGTTACTAAGCGAGTTCGCGGGTGAGGGGGGGGGGGATCGGCAACCTTTTTCTGGGACGGCCCTGTTAGGACTTTCACCTTTATTTTAATCTCGAGCTACTGTTTCTAGGCGACATTTCATGTCTGAAATAGATTATAATCTGTTTGATTGGAACGATAAATAAATATTCTCAGGTGGGTAGCACAATTTTGTTTAATAAACAAGACTGGTAGACCATCTTTCATTGCTTTTAATTATTTTGGGATAAAGTGGCAAACAGAAACAAACCTGATGGTGATTGCCCCCACTGATGGGATACGGGAGAAGCGTGGAGCTTTTGAATAGGAGTACATAGCAAATGTTAGATTTTTGAAACAGTATTGTGTTAAAGCTACTGTCCCATATCGCAAGGGCGTGGCAAAATGTTACCCAAACGACGAGTTAAATACAACATAACAGTAATAACACATTAAAAAAAAGTAACGCAAAAAGGTTGGCAATGCGAGACTGATGCCATAAATGCACTCTCTAGCGCAACGGGGCTATTACGGTGTCCCGCGATAAATTGATTGAAACGCCTTCAGCACCAATTTCATAAAACAGTCCTTATTGTTAAGGACACAGAGGCGACGGATGCACCAATCTCTTTGTGAAGGTCGATGTCGCTTCCGTCCTTTCGTTGCCGCGATAAGTCTTAACCGCGCTTGCGCGTGTGTGCGTGTCAGCGAGCGTCGGTGAACAAGGCAACGTGCTTGTGTGTGTTTGTACATCGGTTCGGTCACGTAGGCTTGGTTTACTTGAACTCACTAAGGAGTTTTTAGGACAAAACATTGGCTTCGTGACCGTCCTTTGTTCTTTAAAAATATTCTCTATTGACTTTTATTCCGTTAAAATTATTCATTAACGATACTTAAAGTTATTTAGACTTTTTGGCAGTACTTTGAATAAATACGTTTGTGGTTTCACTATTCTGAACAAACATTTAACTACATCGAAAACTTGAAATCGTTAACTTGTAGAATTTTCCCATTTAACATACAAAATAAATGAATATTTCGTAATATTTGAGCAATAAAATTAGCTGATGTCCTTTGAACTCGATAGCAAGTGCACATAGCAACAGATAGCGTCAGCTGTTCCGGAGAGGCCCGAGCGCCGACGGAGATAGCCGAGCGCGCACGATTGATTCCACCAACTCCGCGAAAGTTGCCTTTGTTTATGGAAACGAGCGGAAGCGGATAAGTTTGATTTCACGCGTTTTGACGTATACAGACTAAGCAGAGACTATTAGTAATCAAAAATAGATACATTCAACTCGAATATAATGAATTATATCAGTGATAGTTTTATTTTAAAGCTTCTGATTAAATTTTTGTCGTCCAACTTCGTTTATACTGACTTGACATTGGCAGAATTCTAAAACGGTAGGCCATAAAACTAAGAGACAAAGAAAAAGAACTTCGTTTATAATTATTTATATACTTTATTAAATTGCCAAAGCATAGTAAGGTACTACAAAGGCATAGGTTACTAGATTTATAATATTATCAGTTAATGAATGAATGAATGAAATATACTTAATTGTACATCAAACATGATTACAACCATTATCTCAGGATTGTTTGTCACTTTACCATAATCAATCTGAAGCATTGTAGCTAATTTTTGTTGAATAGAAGCATCTCAAGTGCTTTAGCATCTTACATTGGGATCGGAGCAATGTATGTGATGTGGTCCCTATCTATATACACATATATAGGTAAATGTATGTATATATGTATATTAATAATAATAATAATAATGAATACTAATTTAAACCTCTAAAGCTATCTCATAGCTTTGTAGCTTTAAACTATCTAACTAACTATATATTTGTAGTATTGTAACTATTGAAATAAATATAAGTTAAATATAGCTCGGGAACCATCTCTACTATAGCAGATTATATGCAATAATTTAGTCAACAACTACAAAAGCTCATTTAACTTAGAATCATCGATTGCAATTAATTTTCGTACTATTCGATATTAATATTCCTTTGTTTTCACCAAACAATATCATATACCTTCCCCTCCGCGAATCTCACATCCCTTCCTACTTTGTACTCAGCTTTATCTGGTAACATTGCATCCTAAATATTGTATTTGATATCGCTGTTACGCGTCAGAATGCATTTACGCCTCACAACGGGTCGAATTGTGCTCACGGACGTACAAAACTGCTGTTATATATGTATATAGTTTGTTACTGAAGTTACGAAGTACTTTCGTACTCGTCCTTTGTATTGTATAGCTTATATACTTATTATTAAAATATTAATATATACTTAATATTAAGAGTCATGATAGCCGAGTGGTTGGGTGGTCGGAATTCCGAGTCAAAAACCCGAGTTCGATTCCCAGGTGGCAGGCTCGTATCAATGGGTTTTTCAAATAACTTATGTGCGAATAATAACATCGTTAGCTTGGACATTGTGACTGTAACGTACTGAAAATATCTTCGGTGGAAGGTGGGTCGAAGGGATTTAATTGTCTAGACTGGACCTCTGTCTACCCCTGTATTGGGAATTGCGTGAAGATATTTATTTATTATACTTACTTTGTTAGGTTTGGAATATTATATCGACATAAGATGAAATAATCATTTATTGTATTCATAAATAAATAATATAAATATCTCACTCCAATCCCAATCCAGGGATAGTCAGAGGTCTAGACAATGAAGTCCTTTCCACCAATCTTTCTCCGATGACGTATTTTGGGACAACTTGACAGGTGATGAGCCTATCGTCGTCTTTATAAATAAGCCAATAACAGAATAAATCGTACAGTACCCATTGGTGCGAGCCAGCCACCTGGGGATCGAACACGGATTTCTTGACTCGAATTCAGATCACCTATCCACTGGGCTATCGTGACTTATCATTTATCATAAGAGAAATTAATACATTTCTAAAAAATTAATTCTGTTTCTGGTAACGATCATATATAAATAAATATAAAGATGAAGGCAAAATCACATAAATTGCTCTGCTCTAAAATCAAGTAGCTAAAGCACTTGCGTAACTTAGTTTTTTATCGTGACCATTTTGCGGTAGTGGTGTCTATAACCATCGAACAAATCTTTCACGTTATTTTTGCGAAACATTCATACAACAAATAATGTAAGAAAGATGTCAGAGATCACAATTATATTAAAAGCAATGTTGTAACTGTACTAATATTTACTATGACCTATGTGAGAATAAATTTCATGAACCTATTGAAAGGCAGGCTTTGCACATTTACCGGGACTATATTGTGGAAGCGTATACACCGTCCTATGAACGAGTTACTTACTCTATGAAGTCTAGTAGCGAGCTTTTGTTTGTTCCCGATATGTACATCAGTATACTTATTAAAACCATTAATGTTTTTATGTACATACCCTTTCATAGATATAAGACTAATTAATATGCCAAGGTTAAAATATTGTTTCAACGTTGAAAAAAACTTTATAAAAAGGTTTATTATAAAGTAAATGACTACATCAATGTTAGTAACCCCAGGGAATGGGGTGATCGCTCCTATGCTGTTTCTATGTATATTAATGCCCATACTGTAAAACCATTGTTAAAACAAAAAGTGAATAACTACGGAGTTACTTTCGCCTGCTTCTTTTCCGAGAGGGACCTTATTACGAAAAGGTAGTAGACAATCGATGGATGTAATACAAAAATAAATAATAATTAATATATACATACATAGGTACAATATTACATATATTTCTCTGATCTTAAAGTAAGCAGCTAAAGCACTTGTTATTTGTATCAATCAGAAACAACGAAAGCTCCACAAACATCCAGACCCGAGGAAACGTAGAAAGATTTTTTCTACATGACGGTTCATGTAGAAACATTCGGTTCCCCGTTCGGTAATGTAGAACTGAACCCGGAACCGAAGCTCTTCATAATGTTTTTATTTAGATTTGACCGTTTTTGGAACTTATTATTTACGCGTCGAGCAAAATCTCCATCTAACAAAGATGAGTCAATTAAGTCACAGAATATCAATAACTTTCTCTATAATACAGATAATAACTGACACGTACCCGACGTCATTTATATTTTAAGGTTACAACATCGCCCCGCGGCGTCTACCTCGTCGAAAAAGGCACTTCTTTGTTCCAGCTTTCATAGCAAATTTAACTTTAAACGTTAAACTCTAAGTTCAAATTCCAACTCGTAATCTGTACTTAATGACCATTTCGAAATACAACGAAAGGGATAGTTCTGCCGGGGAAAATTATTTCTGTATCTTTTTATGGTAGGTTAGGCAAATTGTAACGTGAATTAAATTACCACGATCGAAAGATACCTGGAATTAACATATAGATTGGTTGGTTTAGTTTGCTTGATAAAAAAAAAAACAAAACGTAAAAAAATATCTTCACACAATTCCTAATAGAGTAGACAGAGGTATAGAGAATTAAGTCCTTTCGACCCATCTTTCATCGAAGACTATATGGGACAACGTGTTAGGTGATGAGCTTGTCGCCATCTTCATACTTAACCCGACGATATAAATCGTACATAAGTTTTGAAAAAGGCTAATGATGCTAGCCTACCATCAGGGGATCGAACTTTGTACTCTCGACACGAATTCCGAACCACTCGGCTATCGTGATAATCTTAATTATTAATTGTTAATAATGAAATATATAATAATAATATAGTTTATATCTGATGTATGTATGTATTTGTGTCATGTTACATTCACTACCCCATGTCTTCCAAGTAATTTAACTAACGGCTACAATGTAAAATCTATTTCCAAGTAAAAACATTATTTTAAGAGCAAAACTTGGAACTTTGAAGCTCCGACAGTTGGACACAGTTGTTGACTTTCTCTCAAACGATATGCCTTACGGAGTGTATATTTGTCCAGTGCAAAGCACATACAGTGGTGACCGTCGAGTCCGAAAGTGGTCACGTATAGGTGCGTCAGGATGTGGCCGAGGGTACGGGAAAGACGATCCCATCCTTTCTAAAGTCAGCGTAGATTTACCTTTAAAAACAGTCTTTGATTGTTTATCTTTGTTTAATGCATCATTAGAAGTGATAAAACGTGAAACGAAGATAAAAAAAATCCATTTCAAGTTGTGCTTTTTATGATTTGGACAGAGAAAACCCCAGTATGATAATTGGTATAGATATTAAGAATAAATATCTTCACTCCTTTCCCAATACAGGGGTAGACATAGGTGTAGTCTAGACAATTTAGTCCCGTCGACCCACCTTCCATTGAAGATATTTTTGATACAACAGGTGGCGAGCCTGTCGCCATCTTTATGTCCAAGCCAAGGTTATAAATTGTACATAAGTTATTGAAAAAAAAAACCATTAGTACCAGCCTAACTGGTGATGGAATTCGGGCCCGTTGTATATAATAATTACATTTGATTTGAAATAGTCAGTACAGTTTTTGGCCTAACCTAAATCCTGAGAGTGGGGGAAAAAAGTTTAATAGCATTCTTAGAAGTTTTATTTGGGTTGGTGAAGCAACTTATTAGGTGGTGTATTTGTTAGCACGTTACTTTCGACATGTACGTAGTCCTGGTTTCGAATCCCGGACGGGACAATTAAGAAAACCCAGAACTACATTATGCATTTGGGTGTTTTCTGTAGTTTCCTGGATTCAAATTCCGAAACTCAAATGCAGTAGCTACTTACTTTGGGATCAGAGCGATGTATGAGATGTTGTCCCTATCTATACATTTACTGTTTTATATCTCTTTAGGTTCCCTTTATGAAGCTCAGGGTAATGAATCCTAAGTCTCATTAGTTTGTAATCAAATCATCCAACTGTACAACAATCCATTAAAAAAATTAGAAGTCTTTTGCATCAGTAATTCAGAAAATTATCATAATTTCTTCCATTGTGGCAAACTTAAACGTCAAAGAAGGCAAAAGAAATTAATCAACAAGTCTTGAAAGGCTGTTCAGAAAGTTATAATGGAAAATAGAGTCAATAATAATGAAAGATAATTTTAATATCGATTCTTTTTTTCAGATAATACATTTTTTACCTTACCAACGAAGATTCGTACAAACAATACACCAGTAGTAAAACATGTAGCACCAAAAAGATGACAAAATAAACTTTAAGCAAATTATAACATTCCCAACACTGGGGTAGTTGAGGTCCAGACAATTAACTCCTTTCTACCAACATTTCACCGTAGACATTTTTTGATACTACATGACTGGTTGTGAGGCCGTCGTCGGTTTATTGACCAAGGCAACGACATAAATCGGGAATAAGTTTTGAAAAACTCATTAGTATGAGCCTACTTGGAGATCAAACTCACGAATTCTTATGACCAAGCATTAAGCTTTCGCGGCTTTAAAACAATGATAACTTTTGGCAGCTTTAGTTTCAATGGCGACGGATTAAACACCCTAATCTTTTATGAAACCACAGTTTTCAAAGGACTCGACCCGGACCAACCTTCCGCACATATTTCACACAATGAAACGCACGAAAGCCTTGTAACGTTATACCTGTTGTTAATAACAGGTAGTCAGCAGGTACCGATGTGGGCCGCTATTCACCCCAGCTGCGAATGCCTGCCCTTGTGTCAATTTTAAATTCACGCAGGTGATGAATAAGGGGCAGGCATGCGTTATAAAACTGATCTACCACCGTATTCTCTATGAGAGACCGTTAATTGTCCAGTAATATCTACGAACATTCTGCTGAGGTAATACTACTAAATAAATAAAATAAATATCTTCACGCAATTCCCAATACAGGGGTAGACAGAGGTCTAGTCTAGACAAGTCCCTTTAACCCACCTTCCACCGAAGATATTTTCGGGACAACGTGACAGGTGGTGAGCCCGTCCCCGTCTTTATGTCCAAGCCAACGATGTAATACGTACATAAGTTTTTGAAAAATCCTTTGGTACGAGCCTGCCACCTGGGGATCGAACTCGGGTCTGTAAACTCGAAATTCCACCCACCCAACCACTTGGCTATCGTCACTTAAAGGTAATACAAATATATTAAACACTCTTCTTTGTCTCCCTTTACTTTGAACCTCAGAATTAGGATGGGTCCGAGTGCGAAAGTTTGCAAAATATAAAATGCAATGATATATTTGTCTTCACGCATAGCCTTGACTGGGTAGCCAGAGAGAACTGATCGCAGTGTCACGATACTTACATTTCTCTTTCGCTTCTTTCAGATTCATAATTTTCTTCATACATGCACGTTTAGGTATCCAAGTACTCTTGTAATTTTCTCACTCCATATATCAAAAACCATATAAAAAGGTATCACTCTCGTCAAAAGTCACGATAGCCGAGTGGTTGGATGGTCGGAATTACGAGTCAAGAGACCCGAGTTTGATCCCCAGTGGCAAGCTTGTACCAATGGGCTTTTCAACAAAACTTACGCACGAATTACATCGTTGGCTTGGACATAAAGACGGCGACGGGCTCACCACCCGTCACGATGTGCCGAAAATATCTTCGGTGGAAGGTGGGTCAAAGGGAAGTCCCTTTGACCCACCTTTATAATTAAGTAATTGTCTAGACGAAACCTCTTGTCTACCCCTGTATTGGGAATAACGAGAAGATATTTATTTATTTATCTCTCTCGTAAACACATGTTATCACGTTTCGAAATTCGAATACAGAAGCAATTGCTCCCAATATTAATTTCATCGTTATCTCCATTAATGTTATAAATAATAAAAAGATGTGCATACGTTTAATGCCCTCCAAAACCAATTACTAAAACCAAACAAAAAAACGTATAATCGATTTCCATTAACGATTAATTTCATAAAAATCATTAACACAGCTCATTCGAAAGCCACAAAACGGGATGCAACGTTACGCTCCCACTTAACAGCATCCCTGGCACTTGAGATACAAAAACAAATCAGAACAAAACCGACTTTCATCCCATAACCGAGAGTCTACACATTATATCCCAAACCATACGAAAGAGTATCTATCACATAACTCTTAAAAAAAAGTAAAAAAAGCATAAATAATGCTCCACTATCTGTTGGACTGGTCCCCATAAAAGTTTATGGTGTATATTCAACCCACGTCGTGACGGAGCGGGCAGAGAGCACGGGCATAAGTAAATCCACTAATTCTATTCAGTAGGGAAGGGTTACGGCGAACGGGTTAGACTAAGAGCTGGGAACTCGAAATCAGCATTTATAATAAAATCAACAATATTTCTAAAGTATAAATAAACCGCATCACTTCTCTATTTTGTATATATTGTATAACATAACGCATATTAAAATAAATAAAAAATATCTTTACACAATTCACAATACAGGTCTAGTCTAGACAATTAAATCCCTTTGACCCACCTTCCACCAAAGATATTTCGGGACAACGTGACAGGTGGTGAGCCCGTCGCCGTCTTTATGTCCAAGCCAACGATATGAATCGTACATAGATTTTGAAAAAACCCATTGATACGAGCCTGCCACCTGGGGATCGAACTCGGGTCTCTCGACTAGAAATTCCGACCACCCTTCCACTCGGCTATCGTGACTTATATATTTTTAATTATAAAATATATTTAATTATAATTTTTTTTTAATTTCTCACTAACCTATGAGTCACTTTGTGTACTTTGTGTTTATTACCGATTTACCGGTATTGCTTATATAATTACTGTTCTCTATATTATTATTCCACGTTCCCTTGACATTAAAAGCATTGCATTGCAGTGCAACAATTTGATTTCAATAAACTGTGCCCTTGTCATTTCGCTGTTTCAATGACTGTGGATTCGAAATCCGGAGTATGAGGGAAGGAATTATAAAAGGAAGTATACAGCCGACGACCTCTGTGGACGAGTTGTGGTCTCACTGGTGTTCATGGCGTCCCCAGCTCTGACGTCCCGGGGTTGATTCCCAGACGGGTCAAAGTAGACAACTAGTTTTTCTGCATTGGTCTCGGGTCGGTGTATTTGTGGTATTTTCGTTGTTTCTGATTTGATAAAACAAGTGTTTGACTGTTTACCGGATTTCAAGGTGTTTCCATCTTTGAGGTACGAGGTTCAATGGCCAGTTGAGTGAAGGTAGAAAGCTACCTTTTCTGCATTGCTTCGGGTCTGGGTTCCATTCCATATGACAAGTGCTATAGCTACTTACTTTGGGATCAAAGCAATGTATGTGATGTCCTTATCTATTTACGTATTTATTATTATCATTAACATAGACACACGTCTAGTTAAAAGCATAATAAAAAGGTAACAAAAGATTATTGCCATATAGTACTTTGAGGGCAAGACGCCTCAAGGCCTAACTTATCAATACATGTCCGAGCACTTGTAAGTACATCTTGCAATGACTCATAAATAATTAATGCATAAAGAAAGAAATGTGGTATTTCTTCATTAGTCACCATATATAGTAGTCGTTATGATTTTTAATTACTGTTGATGATATTACACGCTCAAGGCTCGATCACCTGCAGCCATCACCTACAACTATGACGGAGGGGTGCTGACTTGTGCTCAATGTGATCGCACGTTCAGCGCAAAAATCGGTTACGTCACTCACCTGCGAGCACACGAACGTTGCTCGCAATAGTGCAAGTCGCTGTGGCCAAAATCGGTCTGGATAATGTATATATATAAAATTTCTTGCTAAACCAATTTGATCAAGGCGGTATATTTAAAACACCACCGGCAATGTACAATAAAATCACAAGTTTCTATTTTTCCTCGACTAATTTAACAATTAGGTCATAGAAAAGGTTAGATACAACAACACAGGAAATAACAACATGATTCATAAATCATGTACACGCGGTTTACACAAATTTGTGGTTGCAGCTAAAATTCGAACAAACCACTCTTCTTCTTCACTTAGCTATATTTAACACTAAGTTATAAAGTTAGTCAAATTATATAAATTCACCCACGTGTTACTTACTGCACATAGCATATTCTTTATTTAAAACTAGATGCCCCCGCGTCTTTGCCCGCAGTTTATCACTTAACGCGGAACTCTAATTATGTTTTTAAAATAAAAGTAGCCTATGTTACTCCTTATAACATTAGCTATCAGTCAGTGAAAGTCCTGTTGAAATCGGTCCAGCCGTTTCAGAGATTAGCGTTTCAGAGATTAGATTAGATTAGGTGTATATATTTGGTGTATACATTTGTAGTAAAAAAACGGTTATTTCAATATTACAAACAGACACTCCAATTTTATTTATATGTATTCATGAATTGTTTTTATTCCAATCAAAGAATTTATTTTTAAAAATATTGCATATCTCTTTGCTTACAATCGCCCTACGATTTCGTCATCCACATGACAGATATTACATTCCAAATTCATCTCTATGTTGAATGGAATAAGATTAAGTTTTCAATACGTTACTGTGATGCAAGGGTGCTCGGGCTATCATTGCGTCATAATTTAGCCCCTTTTTACCCGACAAAGACGGATGACCAGCCGTCTCGCTCTATAAATGGAAAGAACCGGGCCCTTTGTGTAGTTTCGATGAAAGATTTACTCACATATTATTAAATGAAAGTTATGTAAAAAAAATTTGGCTTCTGGACAATAAAAGAAAAGTACAAGCAAATTAACATTTCGTGTGATCGCAGTGTGGTAACGAGGTAAGAATATGACCACTCCCTTTCTTCCCGAGGGTGTCGTAAGAGGCGACTAAGGGAAACTGCTTTGAATATCGTTATGTCAACTGGTAGATAGCGTGATAACCATGTCTAAAAATATCAGACCAAAATTATCACGCCAAAGATGGGCAGCAGCGTCTGAGGTGCGAGTGGTGTGGTACTGCGATCGCCAATCCGCCTGCTAAGCTTGGCGATTATACCAAATCCTCACTATGGGAGTGGCTATGTCGTGCAGTGAACTTTTACAGGCTGATATGTATATTTGCACATTTATAACTTGACATGCGTTCATACCAGCGAAAGATATATCTGAAATATACAAATAACAATAATAATATCTTCACGCAATTCCCAATACAGGGGTAAGCAGAGGTCAAGTCTAGACAATTAAGTCCCTTTGCCCCACCTTCCACCGAAGATATTTTCGGGACAACGTGACAGGTGGTGAGCCCGTCGCCGCCTTTATGTCCAAGCCAACGATGAAATTCGTAAATAAGTTTTTGAAAAACTCATTGGTACTGCCACCTGGGGATCGAACTCGGGTCTCTCGACTCGAAATTCCGACCTTATGTACGATTTATATTATTGGCTTATACAAAGAGACGGCGCCATGCAACCAATACGTTGTCTCAAAAATGTCTTTGGTGAAAGATGGGTCGAAACGACCACTGTCTACCGCAGTATTGGGAATGGCGTGAACATATTTCACAAAAAGATTGAAAACACACAAAGGCAGAAAGAACACAACGCATAAAGGTGAAACCATTCAGCTTTTTGTTATTAAAAATTTAAATTATAATATAATAATTTAAATTATATATTAAATATATAATTTAATAACTGTATGCCATATTTAATTCGGTGTCTTCATTTACAAAGCTGGCTAAAGAGCAATATTTGTTAACACAATAGTATTATGTATATATTAATGTTTATGTATGTATATTGTGTATGTATATTAATATGTAATTATATTTTTTTAGGTTTTTGTTTTTTTTTTAAATGAATTTGTTTTGTTAATGTAAATTAACGTATAACGTTTTGAATAATGTAAATTAATATACTGTTTTTTGTGCACACTAGTTTGCTCCTATTATAAGTTTTCCAGTAACAGGCCTGCTGGAAGAAATTTCAATTTGAAATAAGCTGTGCCTTTGTATTCATAGTTGTTTTATTGTTGTTTCTCTGTTTATTATATTGTGTGTGTACATGAATACTAAAATAAATAAATAAAAAGAAAAATTGTATTTAAAATTTTAACTGACACGGGCGGGATTCGAACCTGGGTCATTTGCCGTGCCGTAGCAACGCTCTTCTCAACCTCTGAGCTCAGAAGTGACCGAGTCAGTTGAAATTTTAAAAACATTTTTTTTTTCTTTATAATTTAATAAATGTATGCCAAGTCAAGTAATGGTGTATAATATATTAAAATTTACAATTAAAATGGTTTTCATTGGTTTTTTTACTGTCTCTTGACTTTTTGTCATTAAATTGGTGTGAATTAAAAAAAAATAGTCACGATAGCCGAGTTGGTTGGGTGTTCGAAATTCGAGTCAAGAGACCCTAGTTTGATTCGTACCAAAGTGTTTCTTTTTTTCAAAAATAATGTACGAATTATATGTAGCGACGGGCTAACCTCTTGTCATATTATTCCAAAATAGTCTTCAGGTTCAAATAAAAATATCTTCGGTGGAATGTGAGTCGAAACAACTTAAATATCTAAACCGCTGTCTACCCCTATATTAGGAATAGCGTGAACATATTTATTTATAAATAAGAGCGTATTTTAAACCGTTCCATTATAATATTCGATATTATAATCATTATACAGATTGTATATAGACGCCATTCTCAGCGCTTATAACGACTGAAGCGTGTTTGTCGCTTGAAAGTAATTCTATCGTGCATAATAAGTATGTATTATAACTTATTATATGGTAATGCTGTAACAAAGAACTGTCACTCGCCAAACTCAAACAATAAAGTGTACCGAGCCAACAAACAGACTAACAGACCGTATGATCGTTTCTGTCGCGACGTGAATTAAAAGCCAAAGGGTTTTTAATAATATGTATTTTAATGCTATTAAAACATCATGACAGGTGATGAGCAATGTCCAAGCCAACGATATAATTCGTACATAAGTTTGGAAAAAAACCCATTGGTACGAACCTGCTACCTAGGGATCGAATTCGGGTCTCTTGAGTCAAAATTCCGACCACCCAACCACTCGTCTATCGTGACTCTATCATGCTACTAAGGTCACATTTAATATCTTTATTTTTTAATTGTATGCGTTTGTATACCTCTGTCTACCCTTGTATTGGGAATTGCGTGAAGATATTTATTTATTTATTTAGAATGATAGATTGTAAATTGTAGATTGTAAACTCAAAGGCGTTTTATAAGTTGACTTTCAAACGTACACCTCCCACCTTCTATTGTAACTTTGCCCATCCCAACGTAATTACATTTCATGTAGCAAGAAATCGTTCGAATATTTCAATCCTTCGCCTCCATATTTCCCTTTGATTTTCCATTCGGCCACCTGTTAGATGAACGTCGACTATTTCCAGAAATTTCCGCTTCAGTTATCTAGACTTGAACGTCAAAGGCTGCATGTTTGTGAGGAAGCCGATTCCTGTATATGCTCGTAAGTAGATAAAGTGAAATCAATTTTAACGCTCCTCTTGTGAAGTAAATTGTATCTTGTACTTGCTTCCTCTGCGGCTTTACAGTTTAACGCTTAATGCGGAACCCTAATTTTTCTAAAAAAAATGTTTGAAGTTACACCTTACAACATCAGACATTATTATCAAATAGTTAAAACATCAGACATTATTATCAAATAGTTAAAACGGCTAAACTCACGATATAATGCTGGCATCGAAGGTCTAATTAAGAATTCTGATTAAGGATGTGACTTAGACCTCTGAAATAACAAGTACGTAATTAATTACGATATCCTAGTGTTTGTGTGAACGAAATTCGAAACGAGTGCGTTCTCCAGGTGGCACGAGCCTGCCACCTGGAGAACGCACTCGATTCGAGTTGATGTGTTGTTTCACCAATGAGTTTTTTTTTTAAATTATCTACGATATATATCATTGGCTTGGACCTAAAGGTTGTCCAAACCTACGCACCGTTGAAGTACGGGTCAAAGTTGAAGATAAAAAAATACTAAGTGATTTCTCCAATCATCTTCCAACTTCATTTATACAATAAAATATTTTTTTATTTTCCAATATTGATTGAAACAGCTACTGGTTACTGTGACCGTCAAAAAAAAAAAAAAACGAAAATGCAGCGCAAAGGTAGCGATACAAAAAACTATGTCTCAGAGAGGAAGCACGTAAAGTAAACAGGAGATGATAAATTTCAATTAGAGGCAATAGAAAACAAAATGAAAAAGTTTTGATTTCAAAATCAACTTTATAAAAATCATATCGAGCTATGGAGATGAAGTTTTTCTTTCAATATTTACATAATAGAAATTATATTAATGTTATCTCGATTATGGTACGGCCTAAGAATATTGCCTCTCCCTTTCTTTCCGTATATATAATAAATTTTTATAAATAAGGAAAAGTGCAACGAAATTTATCGAATTAATACGGGTAATGTTAAACAAAACCATGAGAACAGAAATGCAATTTATTATCTTCAAACTTTTAGGAAAACGCATTAAAAGAAAGCAATTAAAAACAATTATGTACATTCTTTTGTTTCTATTCAATATGTACTCTATCATATGTTTTTGGGACCCACATGTGTACTCGTATAAAGACAATAATAAGAACCAAGATTGCTTATAGTCCCTAAAAATAATAGGATCTCCGGTTACACATGTTAACTTAACGAAAATAAAAACATGTACAAACACTTAACCCATTTTTTGTCAAGTCGACAAAAACTAACATCAATCTTCACTTTTTTCCCCCTATCTTCCCCTTCTCGTACCTGCGCGTCGGTGGATCGACATGCATTTAACGTACTCCAAAACAATTCAAACTTTATCAAACTACAACAGAGCACAATTTCCAAAGATCCGTGCATCACAAATTAACGTCCAATTTGATGCACTCATGTACCACACACACAATTTCAGACTCTATACTGAAAGACGCACAATCCACGATTCTTTATGTATTTCACTCTCAAATCGTTAAAGGAAATTTCAATCGTATATTTTCGTCGTTGGGTTTGAATTTGACGTGTATTAAATAAACGAGAGAATTGTTTACAAATGGATCTGGGGCAAAGGCCGAGGGGCTTGTTGCCAAGCCAGTTTTGTAAGTCCACTTGTTCTTCTGGTATTGTCATTTGGCTTGAGACGCTCCTCGCCAGTCGGGCAGGTTCCGAAGGCCATCGACGTGTGGCCTCGACTTCATTACAATTGATGCAACTTAGATCCTGTATATCTTCTAGAATGATGTCATAGTCTTGATTGATTAAGGAGTATGTTTTGTTGGTGGCCCTGGATGTATGAATACAAAATTATTGGGGGTGATCTCTGTGCACGCGTGACGAAGGTTTTCATGCTGTTACCTGTTCTGATGTTCGATTCCCGGGTGGGTAAATTTAGAAAACTACATTTTCTACATAGTCTCGGGTCTAGGTGTTTGTTGTTTATTCTTTCATACCGTACCGTTTAGTACTTTTGGTACTTTGGGATAAGAGCTATGTATGCGATGTTGTTCCTATCTACCTATGTATATAATTAATTACTTTGACTTATTTTGTCAATTTCCTTTTTGGCAAACTGAATTTTAATTTGAATTGCCATGACTCGTGTGACAATGGCACAAAACGGTTTGTTTAGTTTTCTTGATTTAATTTATTATGTGCGTGGCGTATTATGTGCACTAAAAGCTTCTGTATATATTTCATTGTAATGGAAGAATGGAAGCTAAGGATCACGGCTTCGAATCTTGCTTGAGCAAAACATTTGTATGACGAATTTGAATTTTTGTACTTGAGTTATGGATGTTTAAATGTTTATACAAATATTTATCTATTTAAAGATGTAATAATGTAAATACATTGTATCGTGGATCTTTTATATCCTTATAATAAGATGGCCATAGGCTCAGTACCTGTCACGCTATCCAAAACAAAACTTCGGTCCAGGGGGGGTCGAAAAAACTTTATTCACTATACCTTCGTCTGGCACCAGTATTGGTAAAATTTATTAGGGGTTCCTTTTCTTTTCTATAATTATTTTAAGTATTTCTTCCCTTTTCTGTTTCATCATTAGAAAACGTTGTTTATCTTTGTTATTTTTATAATGTTTATCATTATTTGTATGTTTATTACTATGTTTAATAAGTCACGATAGTCGAGTGGTTGGGTGGTCGGAATTTCGTGTCGAGAGACCCGAGTTAGATCTCCAGTTGGAAGGCTCGTACCAATGGGTTTTTCAAAAATGTATTTCCGAATTCTATCGTTGGCTTGGACATAAATACGGCGACAGGCTCACCACCTGTCACGTTGTCCAGAAAATATCTTCGGTGGAAGGTGGGTCAAAGGGACTTAATTGTCTAAACTAGACCTCTGTCTACCCCTGTATTGGGAATTGCGTGAAGATATTTATTATATATTTATTATTATTATTATTTATTTATTTGTATTTTTATCGGTTCTTCTCTTATTTACAATAAGTACTATGTTTGTCGTGAATAAATTTTTCTATCTTTCTATGTGTTTACGGACATTTACAGTGCCATCTCAACCGGGGATAAGACAGTGAGGATCAAATAACGATCTACTACTGACTTGTCGGACTGTGGGGTGCTTTTTGTTATTCAAGCTATTTTAAGGTTCGAGTT
Source organism: Sericinus montela (assembly GCA_029286605.1). Lineage (NCBI taxonomy): Eukaryota > Metazoa > Arthropoda > Insecta > Lepidoptera > Papilionidae > Sericinus > Sericinus montela. The sequence continues at coordinate 4,289,201 of JAGSMR010000085.1, read as the reverse complement.
AGGGGCGGATGTGGAACAGCTGATTGTGAGTGGATGTTTTGAAATTTTGCAAATTTGTTTTTACGTGGGTTCTTAAAATATTTATTTAAATTTTTATTTTTCCTGTATTAAATGCTATTACGTTAACTTCGAGTAAGAATTTAGGAGAACGGTTTGAATGGTGAGAAATAGGTGGTGCTTTCAAACGTTTTAAATATGGAAAGAACAATTAAAAAGATATAAAAATACATACATAGATAGGGACAAGAAGAAATGAGAAAGAAAGGAGTAAGTATTGACATGACGGGAAATAGAGGAGAGTGGAAGAAGAAGACATGTTGTGCCGACCCCACATAGTATGGGATAAGGGCAGGAAGAAGAAGAAGAAGAAGAAGACATAGATAGGGACAGCATCACATACATTGCTCCAATCCCAATGTAAGATGCTAAAGCACTTTTGGTATGGGAATCGGAAATAACGAAGGCACCACAAACACCCAGACCCGAGAAGATGTAGAAAAAGTGGTTTTTCTATATAGCCCCTTCCTGGAATCGAACCCGGATTCTCCTTGAAAATCGGTGTTTACGCCACTCATCCACGGAGGTCGTCTCAAGTCGACAATTCAGGGTGAAAGCTGATAGCTATAACATATACTAATCAATTATCAACGATAACTTCTTTACTAACAGATTATTAACGCTTAAAGAAATTCTAAAGTTAGTTGTAATATTGAATCTAAATAAATTATCTTTACTATTAAAATTATTTTTATTAACTATTGATATCGCTATCAATCTTCTCAAAGATTAAACAAGAATCTTTATTATTATTTTAATACTTAATGATTTCGGTGTCAATATTACCACAGATTAAACACACCTAGATAAACTTGAAAGGTGAACTATTCATCATCACGGCCTCACCAAGTCCTCTGCAGGACATGTGAACCTTTTCACAGGTACACCGGTTTGCCTAATTTCAGTATAATTCGAGACGATTATACTGTCGTCTGTCGGTAGCTATGACCAAATTCAAAAGGGGGTGGTAAACTCTAGCGCTGCTGCATGGCAGGTTCTTCTGTAGGTTCTTCTCTGTTTGATATATTGCCTCTCTTATAAGAATAATAAAATAAATAAATATAAATATCTTCACGCTATTCCCTATACAGGGGTAGACAGAGGTCTTGTCTAAGAAGATATTTTCGGGACAACGTGACAGGTGGTGAGCCCGTCGCCATCTTCATGTCCATCTTATAAGAATATATCCTATATTAACCCGCGTTTACTAAACTTTGTGAATTAAAATTAATAAACTGATAAATTTAATTTCTTCGATTTTTAGATACTAATAAAATTATTATAATTTTATATTCACGCGTCGTCCCTGACGAGGTCCTCCTCCTCCTGCAGTCGTACTCCTCGTGTCTGAGGGTCGTGACCACCACCGTCCAGAATCCTTTCTTTTATTATGGCACGCCATCTATTCCTGTCTTCGGCATCGCGCATCGCTTTATACACAGTGGTGTCTAGCGCAGCTCGGATCTGGTCGGACCAACGCGTCGGAATTCGGCCTCTAGATCGATTGCCCTCTACTTTTCCTGTAACCACTAGTTTTTCCAGGTTGTCTGAATGTTTACGGGAAATGTGGCCAAAATACTCAAGAATTCGTTTCATGCATATAGTAGATAATCTTGTTTTAATTCCAAGTTGCTTAAGTATCGAAACATTGGTCCGGAAAGCTGTCCATGGTATGCGGAGCATCGTTCTTCAGCACCACAATTCGAACGCATCTATACGCCTCCGATCATCAGTCTTCAGAGTCCACGTCTCAGCTCCACATAGAAAAATAGAGAAGACTAGAGTCTGCACCAGCCTTAATTTGGACTTTAAACTGATTTCTCTATTCCTCCAAATCTTCTGAAGCAGAAACATAGCGCTTTTTGACATTCCAATGCACCTTCGTACGTCTGTTTCACATGAGCCGTTATTGCTTATAGTGGACCCGAGGTAAACAAACTCATCAACCACTTGCAAGCCCAGCACGCCAGTGAAACTTAGAGTGTTGGCACGATCAACCACCATGATTTTCGTCTTCGCCTTGTTGATGGAAAGGCCTAATTTGTTACTAATTAGCTCCATTTTTGCCAGCAGAATCGACATTTCGGTCTCACTTGCGGCCAAAAGTGTCGTGTCATCGGCGTATCTGAGGTTTGTGATCTTTGCCCCGCCAATACGCACACCTCCATCCCAGTTGTCACAGGTTTGACGCATAATATATTCTCCGTACGCGTTGAAAAGAATCGGTGACAGGATGCAGCCCTGGCGGACACCCTTACCAAAATGAAAAGGCTGAGATGTGACTTCACCACTCCTGACAACACCTCGACTATTGTAAAACAAAGTTTGCAGTAAGGACGTCAGATGTTTGGGTACACCAAGATCTGCAAGTACTTTCCATAATGATTCCCAGTTGACGCAGTCGAAAGCTTTACTGTAATAAATGAAGCACATAATGACTGGTACGTTGTATTCCCGTGCTTTTTCTATCAGTTGTCTCACGTTAAGAACCTGTTCTCTAGTGCCTCTGCCCTTCACAAAACCTGCTTGTTCTTGAGGTATTTGCGTATCCAAATAATGCCGAATGCGATTGTTCAGTATGTGAAGCAGAACTTTACTAGCATGAGAAATGAGTGATAGAGTGCGATAGTTGTCACGTTGTCTAGTGGAACCTTTCTTGTGTAACGGGAGTATTATGGACTTTGTCCAGTCATCAGGCCATTCTCCAGTACCCCACACTAAATTGCATATGGCATGCAATACATCAATGCCACTATCTCCCAAAGATTTCAGAGCTTCAGCTGTGATAGCGTCGGGGCCTGGTGCTCTACCGTTTTTGAGAGATCGAAGTGCTGCTACAATCTCAGAACGAATGATATCTGGTTTCATCTCACATCTTTCAAAGTTCCAAGCCGTGTCCAAGGTATTCTGCGTTGGGTTTCTGTACAACGACTCACAATACGAACGCCATCTCTCTGCGATCTCGTCTATTTGGTGTAAGAGACTCCCCTCGTCATCTTCAATTACCCAACTTTTCGGTATAAATTTATCTGTGAGCTGCCTCACTTTCCTGAAGAGATCTGCAGTCTGATATTTGTGAAAGTGGTTTTCAATTTCAAGGCATATCCCATCTATAAAGTTGTTTTTATCCGTCCTACAGCTCGCATCTATCTCTTTACAAAGACGACGGTATTCCTCTCTGACTTCTGGATTCTGTAGTCCTTTAATCTTAAGGTCCTTCCGATGTTGAGTGAGCATCCACGTGCTATCGGATATCCATGTTGATTTCTTAGAATCCTTTTTCTGGAGTCTTTTTAGCTCATTCAATGCCTCGTCAATTAGAGTCTTCAGGTGAGTCCACAGAGCATCTGCATTGCTGTATTGGTCCGCAATTACACCCGCCAGCCGATCGTTCATAGACTTTTCCAGCAGTTTGCATTCCGTTGGATTTAGATGTTTGGGAAGAGCTTTGGGACGCTTTCGTGGTGCCTTAAGTCGAAGCGCAAACCTAGCAACAAGTAAATTGTGGTCTGAACCACAATCTGCCCCGGGATACGTCTTCACGTTATTTACAGATGATTTCCAGCGGGAATCCAAGAAAATATAATCAATTTGATTTCTATACCTGTCACCTGGAGATCTCCACGTGTATAGACGTCAGGGATGATGTTGAAAACATGTATTAAGGATGGTTAGATTCCTGCTAGCACAAAAGTCTAAAAGTCTTATGCCACGCTCATTCCTAATTCCTAGGCCATACCTTCCGACAACATCCCGAAGATGGTCGTCATCTCTGGTGCTCCCAACTTTGCATTAAAATCACCGAGAGTCATAGTCATCTCTCGACCCGGGATTGCATCCAACACTTCTTCAAGTTTATTGTAGAAACGTACCATTTCTGCTTCTGAATCTGGCGAAGTACTTGCTGGAGCATAAACTTGAACGATGTTCATTAAGCAGGGCTTGGTGTTAAGCTTTACAGTGATGATGCGGGCCGATATTGGATTATATCCAAGAACGAAACGGTTCATTTTGGGGGGCACCATAACTGCAACTCCATGCTCACTAGAGTCAACGCAACCTGAGAAATACATAACATTGCCTTCAGCAGTTTCAAAATGTCCTTCCTCTCATATGAGTTTCACTAATGCCTAATAGACTAAGTGCTAAACTGTTCATTTCCTTTTCCACTAAGGTCAATTTTCCTGGTTTCAGTAATCCTCTGACATTCCAGGTAGCAATGTGGTGGTGGCCTCGCAGCGATTTCCTGCCTGCGGTAATCGGATGTGCAGTGTATAAAGGTGCACTATTGTGCAAGGTGATATCTCTCGAAAGAGCTTCGGTAGCATATTTCACACCATCCAGCCCGGGTACTGAATGGCGCCGAGTGTTAGTCGGGTCGTCCAACAAATCGCAATCTTTCCTGGTCGTATTCATGGTGGTGGTGGTTTTCTTGGGAAAATACTACTCGGTGGGGCCCCACGTCCTTCCGGCAACACTTTTAGAGGGTATTTACTCCTCAAGGCTCATGAAGCCTCATCCAACCGGCGATGGGCGTAAGGTTATACCGCCTTTGCTCGGTCGCCATTGCCTCGTCTGTTGTCTAGCAGGGAGCACCGCGGCGACCCGTGGGTCGCCGCCGCTAGCTATTCTGAAAAGAACCACTAACGCGGGCAGGTGAGGATGGCATTTGGGTCGGATAGATGTTAAACTCCGTTCACCCCTTACTCCCTACGAGGTAGTCAGAGAGAAAAGATAACCAAGTGCCATGTGTCGACTTACATACCTGTATAAATTATAAGAATAACTACTTATAAAAGTATAAAAATTAAAATATATATATCATAACTTTTTTATTGTTATATACCTTTTATACTTTTATTACCTAGTTTAAAATTACTTTACTTTTATCTCACTCTATCTCTGAAAGGGAATAGGAAAGGTTTATAAAGATATGTTTGTTTGGTTGTTCTCTTTATTTATCTATTTCAACAATACAAACAACGGAAACACTTTAACAACATACACTCGACTTACGGAAAATTTACAAATTTAGTAGGGTTATCTAAGATTTCAATGATACTATGGATATTTTTATCGTTATCTATCCTTTATGTAATCGTAGGCGTGATGACAGCGTGAATGACAATGTAGGTCAATAAAATTAATAAATAATATGTTTATGATAGGCCGTTTGCCTTAGCCCTGTGGTAATGTCTTAAGTATACCAGCCCCTCTCTTTCCGTGGGTGGCGTAAGAGTCGATTGAGGGAAACCCCTACGAGATGACAATGGTGGGATTTCTAGAAAAAACTAAAGCAGACAAGTATGGGAACGCTTACGTAAGTGTCTGGTACTGCGATCGCCAATCCGCTTGCCAAGCGTGCTTACTATGGCTAATCTTTCTTTCGGGAGACTCCTATATCTCGCAGTGGACTTTTATAGGCCTTTAAGTAAGTGTGCTTCTTACTATTCTTTGTTAGTAGAGGAGGCTTCTAGGAATGAGTTGGTCATTCCTATATCATTTCTTATTATTTTACGTTAATTATTGTAATTTCTTTCATAAAAAAATAACAAAAAAAGCTACAGAAATTCTTTTGTCTTTTTTTTGTCCACTAGAGGAACTTAAAAACAGTTATAGATTAAATAACGGCAATCGATGGATGTTACTTAAATCTATGAATAAACCATCTGATTTGATTTTTCAAGTTTAGTTTAAATCGGTAACATTAAATACATTGATAATTGAAACAAGGGGTACGTTTTGATTCGCTCAGCTGACTACGTTTAGCAACATGAACAATCAACCACACATCCTGTGGATAAATCTCGAGAACAGAGAGAAAGATGGTGCAGCATCTTCAACCTTGGTACACCGGAAGTGGTGAAATCGATCCTGCGGCAGTTTCCCTGCGTATTGGCTTTCAGACATGATCCTACTGCGCATGCGAAAATTTGCTTACGACCTTTGTAAGTCAACTCAAGACAACTCTCTCCCGTATGGATGATTTGCCATTATCGTCACGCTTGACAAGCAGATTACAAGAAAAGAAAGAAAGAAAACGTTTTATTTGTCACACACACACATATATGTACTGACAACGGTTGCAAATAACATAAATAAAACCTTTGGCGTGCATAATGATTTCTTGTATTTACGCGAATACTACACATTTAAAATAAAACGATTTTAGGATTTTATCGCGTTTTTAATTAGTTTTTACAAACTATTTTTATTTTCCGACGTTTCGGATGCTTTACAGCATCCGTGGTCACGGGGGGACTGCGGGACGGGGGAGCTTTGGTGTGCTCAAAAATGTGCGCTGGTTTTCAGTTGGGACCTGAGGTAGCACCACCAGATAGGTTGGACCACAGTGCGCTTTATATGCTGTCCATCATTGACCTGTTTAATTTTGGTATGGCATTTTTCGATACGTTTCGGAGACGGTCTTAATGTAGCTATTGCTTTAACTAAAGCTGCTTTGCCTAAGTCGCCTCTAATGACACCCAAGGGAAGAAAGTTGATGGTGAATCTTTACGGGGACACCACAAAACAAATATTTAACATATGTCTTCACGCCATTCCCAATTCTGAAGTTGATAGAGAGATTTATACCTATTGGTACGAGCCTGCCACTGGGGGATCGAAATCGGTGTCTCGACTCTAATTCCGATCACCCTACCACTCGGCTATCGTGACTTATAACAAACTTTATTTTAGTTATTGCGGGTTAGGTATGGTGGAGGTCAAAATTCAGTCTAGAAATGGAAAGAAAGATGGATGGCAAATTCTTAGGGCACCTAAAGGCTAACATTTATCCAATTACGGCGGATTCGGGGTCGTCTTGTTAACCAGGGACGGGCAGCATCGCCTAAGCCGTAACGTATCAGGTACCAATCCTCTTGCAAATCGTGACGATTATAGCAAAGGCTTTACGAGAAAGACGTATGTAAAGCAGTGGACTTTTAATAAATTGTGCATTTCATTAATTGCATAATTATTAATTTTGTATATCCGTTAATTTCTGGCGTACAAGTAAACTGAAAGTCGTTGCTCGTCGGTATTTTTTTTCTCGACTCCCAGTTATAACACCTACTTCTTTTCATCTCTGCACTACCTAAAGTTTGACTGGTAGAGAATGCATCTGGCATTAAGTACATAAGCATATATTAAATAATAACATAAATAAATTCATTCATGATGACGAAGCATAAAGCTAGTATCTCTAAACTTAGACGAGATAAACGAAAGCCTTCTATGACACTAGGAACATTAACGAATGCGGTAACATTTCATCTTCCTTACAATCTAGTGAAGTACACTCGTAACTTGGCGCGAGTAATCTCAATTATAGTCTTGTCTCCATCCTTGAGCTCCGTCTGTGGGGATATTACTGGGATATATTTGAAGATCTTGTTCTATTCAAATTCAAAAGCAAATTTAAATATATAAGTGTAGAGTTTTGGATATAATTAAATCTTATAAAAATCCACCAAGATTAATAAAATAAATGAATCTTCACGCAATTCCCAATACTGGGGTAGACAGAGGTCTAGTCTAGACAATTAAGTCCCTTTGACCTACCTTCCACCGAAGATATTTTCTCGACAACGTGACAGGTGGTGAGCCCGTTGCCATATTTATGACCAAACCATCGATATAGTTCGTACATAAGTTTTTGAAAAACCCATTGGTACGAGCCTGCGACCAGGGGATCGAACTCGGGTCTTTTGACTTGAAATTCCGACCACCCAAGCACTCGATTATCTTGACTTTTAATGTCACCTAGATTAATTATTACTTATTAAAAAATCTATGCAACGATAGGGACTACATCACGTACATTGCTCTGACGCAAAACCATTTGTCTCATGGAATCAGAAACAACGAAAGTACCACAACCAGCCTGACCCGAGAAAAAGCAAAAAAAGTGTTATCTACATTAGTCCGGCCGGGATTCAAACCCGATCCTTAGCTTCGGAGGCAGGGTCACTACTTACTAGGCTATCGGGTCGTCAAATATAAAATAATAACGATACTTTTGTCTGCTGTAATTGTCAAAGAACATGCAGCACGACGCAGACACAATTCTTCATTGTTTGCATTTAGTATTGTATTGTAAAATACCTAGGCATTTATAATCTGCATCACTGATTACTGAGGCAGGTGATAGGGACAGCTAGTGTTTCCTGTCTGCGTCGCATCCTGTCGATAAAGATGCAAGGTTAAAAAGTAAAACTAAAATGACTTTGTAGCAATGGCATGGCCTACATATTCATTGAAATTGCTGTGCATTTTTCATTTGATCGTGTTACGCGTCCAGTTAATAGTAAGTGGCAAATTACTTTAATCGAATCTATCTATCAACTTCGCATATGCCAAGCGTCTATATACTTTGGGTCGTACAGAAAACATATCAATAGCTGGTCTCGTGAGACCATGTTGGAGAAAACTTTTACCCGTTACATACATATTACATACATGACATAACGCAATCAAACAAAGAAACAGATCATAATTCTCTTCCTAAGATTTATCATTAACAACAGCGAGGTTATGTTTAAGTTTTCTAAAATATTTCAATTATTATTTCATTTTGTTTCGAATTGAGAACTTTTTGAAAGGCTCTTGAATAGGTATTTTCAGTATCTTGAGAAATCAGTAAATTGTTATTATCAATGTTAACATCCAACAAATCCAAATTTAATTCGAAGACTGATATAATTCTGATTATATCAAACTCCTCAAAACTTTCAACTTCCGTCGCAACGTTTCGTAAATTAAACTTAACTGTCACAGCATTACTGATTAAAACTCCTAAAATATTTCCTCATTCCGATTGTGATAATCCGAATATGTAAATATTTAAGCAATCATCCGATATAACTGAAAGTGCGTATTCGATTCATTACTTAGCGGGATATCAAATCGTTGGATGTCATCTTGTAATCAGCTTAGCGGAATCGAGTCCCAAGGGAGGGGCCCTCTTGGAAACGCGGGATTTCAACTCAGTTATTACAGTTAAACGAGAATCTAAATTTGATGCCCTTCGTTCATTGTACATAGGATTCTCGTCACACAACTCATATCTATTATCTAGGGGAAGATTCACACAACATTGTTATGTAAATTTTTTTAGAGACTTGATATTTGATTTGAACTTTCAAAATTCTTTGTGTTATCTTTCAATTTAAAAAAAAGTCACGATAGCCGAGTGGTTGGGTGGTCGGAATTTCGAGTCAATAGACCCGAGTTCGATCCCCAGTTGGTAGGCTTGTACCAATGGGTTTTTCAAAAACTTATGTACGAATATCGTTGACTTGGACATAAAGACGGCGACGGGCTCACCACCTGTCACGTTGTCCCGAAAATATCTTCGGTGGAAGGTGGGTCGAAGGGACTAAATTGTCTAGACTCGACCTCTGTCTACCCCAGTATTGGGAATTGCGTGAAGATATATTTTTTTATCTTTCAATAAATCCAAGTATGTTTTTGAAGCTGATCGTGCTGGACTTTTTGTTATTTAATGAAAGAGAAATTAAAAAAAAATGACTGTTGCGGGCGGGATTCAAACCCGTCACTACAGATCTACCTCTAATTTTTAAATTTCTCTTTAATATAATAAAATCAAAGGCTACTGGAGAATAATAATATGTATTTTTGAATTTGAATATAGTTTTATTTGAATACTAATTACCTTTTAGTTCTATCTGGTTCTGCACCAAATTCTTATTGCGTGGTACAAGATCGGTTATTACTATAAAAGATAGTATATAAGTATAAGTGTATCCTTTATTACTTACATGCTAATATTGTAAACGCGAATGTAATTTGGTCTATCTGAGTATTACGCTTTCAGGACTAAACTGTCGAAATAATTATGATGGAATCTAGAGGTAGCTTGAACACTGGGGAAAGATATAATACTTTTAATCCGAAAAAATTTATAATTTGAACGCAACAAAGGATTTCCAGGCACGCGTAGTAGCGGGTAATGTTTAGTTAACAAATATATAATATAAAAATATATTTATATGCCATACATGGTTAATACGATAAAGTTTTTTTTTCTATTTATTTGCACTAATTGCCCTATACTAGGGTAGTCAGAGGTCTATATAATTTGATGTTTTCGATCCACACTTCATCAGAGCTTATGTTTAGAAGATTCTCATGAGTACGAGCCTTGCCAGGGTCGATTCCCAGGAAGGCTCCTACCAAAAGTGGAGTTCCCTAATTCAAATTACAATCATCTTAATGAAATCTACAATAGTCTAGGTTGTCTAGTTCCTATTAATATAATTTTTATAAGAAATAAATAATACAATTGTTCGCGATTTAGGGTTTACACATGAATAAAGCTGCGGGTAATATATAGTGTATAATATAAAAGCATGTAAGGTGTAGGCACAAAATCACGCAGATAAAACAGATGTAAGGTTTGACCTGACACAGCATCCATTTAATTAAACAGCGTCTAACATTGGTGTTTGCATAAACATCCTCCTGCCTACCCATTTGCCATAAAGTCCCTCTCATTTTATTTACGACGCAGGAGTTAATCCCTTAAAAGGATCTGATTAAACTGAATATTTATAATTCGAGATACTTACGGAAAAGCTTGCTGAAACCCTTTCTATTTTTAAACATTTAATTTTAAAGAAAGTTTAGAATTGCCGTCATGCGGTGCTTATTTTTATTAACTTCACGCATATTCCCCATACTGAAGAAGACAGATAATAAATAATAATAAATATCTTCACACAATTCCGAATACAAGTGTAGACAGAGGTCTAGTCTAGGCTCACCACCGGTCACGTTGTCCCAATAATCTTTTCGTTTCACCGAAATTAATGGGCCGAAAGGACTCAATTATCTAAAGCCCTGTCTACCCCCATTTTGGGAATGACATAAATTTTTATATATACATATTAAAGTATAGCTGGTGGTTTTTTAAAATTCTTATTGAATTTTTTCAACAGTGGTAGGGCCACGCGTAAGCTTTTGTTGTTGCATGAATGGGCCGGCTCTACCGGCGAAGTACCACGACCTCATAGAATACCAGCGTGAAGTAGAAGTCTAACAAACTTCTGCGTTTCTTCAGGTGAGTGCAGGTAACCGAAGGCCCACACACCCCCTTCCCCCAATTCTACGACTCTAAGGCCGGCAACGCATCTGCTATGCTTCTGGTATTGTGGATGTTCATGGGCGGCGGTAATCACTTACCATCACGTGAGTCACCTGATCGTTTGCCTCCCTGTTCTATAAAAAAAATCAGCATCAGCTTCATATTTTGTTTTTAGCTTTTTAATACCTGCAGGACTTAACTTTTACAGTCTCTCAAAAACATACTACACTGATAAACAAGATTAATACCATTTTATCTGAAATTACACAAGAATAACAGAGGTCCTGTTTGACCTGCGAGGTTGGCCCCGGCGCTAAATTGTGCCCGTGTACAAAAAACGTATCCCCCCAGCGAGAGTTATGCGGACGGATATTGCCAATTCTTTTCGAGGGTAGTCGACGAAAATTTATCTATAACCGAATTGACGATAGCTTTCGTCCTTTTTGCACACATAAATACTAAGCGGGTGAAGTCCGTTGTTTGATATATTATACATTGATACATACATAGGGACATATGTACATTACTCTGATACCAAAGTAGATAAAGCACTTGTGTTATGAAATCAGAAACAACGGACACTCGACCGGAAAACGAACCCGTGCTCTCCGAACTGAAGACACCTTTTAAGCGATGTACGCCACTCTTCTATCTTCACGCTTTCTCATGTTTCTGTGGTGCGGCGGGTTTCAGAACGGGGTAGGTAAAGAATTGAAAGAAGTTTTCTAACTAAACGTTTGTTTATGTAATTATCTAGGGTAGACATTGTCTTTTGACTTATCGGCACTTTCATTACTAAGCTTAATTTAATTTTTGCTTTCTCAGGTATTTTTTAGAGCGGCAATAGCCTAATGGTTTGGGGTGCGGACTGCGAAAGATGACGTCGCAGGTTCGGGCCCCGCCATTCGACTATTGACGTAAACCAACTCCTGACGCAAGCATTGCAGCTTAATTGGAGTGGTTAACAGGAATACTAGTAATGTTACTCGGCATTGCTAGTGTTATTTTTAAAAAAAAAAAAAAAAGATAGTTATCTGGTTTCTGGTCTAGGTTTTACCTCAGTCGTTTATTACAATACCCAGGAGAATAAATGGCCCACCTTATACTAATTTTACTTCCGTAACTTTCTAGTTATCTCCATATATTTACCAATACTGGCGTAGTTAGAGCTCTAGAAATTTTATGACAAGTATTTTCGACCCCTATTTCCTTAGAGATTATTTGGAAAAACGTTACAGATGGCAAACCTGCCACCGTTAATGCGACAAAGCAAACGATATAAATTAAAAAAAAAAACGCCATTCCCTTTATAGGAGTAGACAGAGGTCCACCGAAGACATTTTTGGGACAACGTGACAGTTGAGCCGTCTTTATGTCCAAGCCAACTATTTAAATCGTAAATACGTTTTGACAGTGGCAGGGCCACGCATGAGATTTTGTTGTTGCTTGAATGGGCCGGCTTGACCGGGGAAGTACCACGACCTCACAGAATACCGGAGTGAAGTAGAAGTCTAACAAACTTCTGCGTTTCGTCTGGTAAGTACAGGTAACCGGAGGCCCACACACTCCCCTCTCACAATTCTGGAGGGGGGGGGGGGCACTCAACCAAGGCCGGCAATGCATCTGCTATGCCTCTGGTATTGCGGGTGTTCATGGGCGGCGGTAATCGCATACTATCACGTGAGCAACCTGCTCGTTTGCCTCCCTTTTCTATAAAAAAAAGGTACGCGCCTGGCACTTTGGGTCGATCCCCAGAGACTCGGGTCTCTCGACTCGAATTCCGATCATCTAACCACTCAGCTACTCAGTGACTATATCCATTTTTTTCTAACATTATTCTTTCTAGGCATATCAAGCGTAAAGCCAAAACCGCAAACCGTATGCTTTTTATTGCCTTCTGTATTCTCCTTTATATAAAAAAAGAAATAAACAAAACCAACTGTAGCATGGAGCCAAACCGTTTTAATTTAAATAACGCTTTTAATTTTAGGAATTATAAAGAATTCACATAGCAAGTGACCAATTTGGTTGAATTTCGAGGGTCCCTATCTCTCGACCGGGTCCACTGCATGGCAATTACTGTTGAAGGGCGCTAATTTAACCCTTCCAAGGGTGTTTTTGAAAGGGCGGGGGTGTAGGGCCGAATATGATATGAAAATCTCTCACATTGCCTACCATCGTTCGAATCGAATAGCCTCGTTTAAATTTTGATATGACTTATTTCAGTAGAAAAAAATATCTTTATTGATGATATTTGAAATTTTTTTATTTGAGTAAGTAATAACCTTATATTAATGGAACGGCAGTATTAAGCTGTTTATTTAAAAAAAAAAAAATATATATATATATATATATATATATATATATATATATATATATATATATATATATATATATATATATATATATATATATATATATATATATATATATATATATATATATATATATATATATATATATATATATATATATATATATATATATATATATATATATATATATATATATATATTTAAAAATATGTATCTATGTCACGATATCTGCGTGGTTGGGTGGTCGGAATTTCGAGTCGAGAGACCCGACTTCGATCCTTAAGTGGCAGGCTCGTACCAATGGGTTTTTCAAAAAATTATGTACGAATTACATCGTTGACTTGGACATAAACGACGGGCTCACCACCTGTCACGAAGTCCCGAAAGTATATTTTGTGGAAGGAGGGTCAAAGGGACTTAATTGTCTAGACTAGACCTCTCCTCTCCTACCCCTGTATTGGAAGTTGTGTGAAAATATTTATTTATTTATTATTTATTGATTTATGTATCTATGTAAATATTGTACTGTTTGTTTGTACATTGAGATGGCGAGAGCTTAACACCACCTTACATATTTCAAAACAATATCTGAACCTAGCGCACACGTTTTCCACGTAATCTTCGAAAAGTGAGTTAAAAGTAGAGACCTCTAAGTTAAAAGACCTCTGTCTACTCCTGTATTGCGAAAATGCGTCAAGATTAAAAAAATATCAAACATCTTTATGTTTCAGTAGGCCTTTACCATAACATTACTTAACGAACATAACGACTTCCTACGAAAACAAGACAATACATCAGCCACCTCCGGGTTCGTAAGTAAATTTCGGCAATGGTGGAGGAGAGGGGGGGGGGGGGGGAGTAAGTGGTCCGGCGACGCCGTGGCGCTTGCATCGCCAACAATAATTCATCGTTAATTTGAGATTACTTTTTGTAGCTACATCTTAAAAGAGAACCAGCGTATTCTTGTTTATGAGGGACAATTACTTTTTTTCCTCTACAAAGCTAGCATCAGTAGATACTTTTTTTCCTACTAAATACGAGCTAGCAATATACAATCTAGTTTGTTGATTAGAAGAATGCAATGCATGAAAGAAAGTAGGATTATTTACAGAGAGAAAGGAATAGAAGTTAAGTCACGATAGCCGCGTATTTGGGTGATCGGAATTCGACTTGAGAGACCCGAGTTCGATCCCCAGGTGGTAGGCTCGTACAAATAGGTTTTTGTAAAACTTATGAACGATTAATATTGTTGGCTTGGACATGAAGACTACGACGGGCTCACAGCCTGTTCCGTCGTCTCAAAAAATGTCTTCGGTGAAAGGTTATGTTATATTAAGGTCTGTTTACCCCTGTATTGGGAAATGCGCGGAGATACTTATTTTTAAAATAAGAGGAAGAAAGTAGGTTCACTCATTGCCAAAAAACAATAAATTTAACAAAGAATTATAGCTATGAATCATAAATAAATAAAATCGATTATTTGCCAGAATATGGCATCCAACTCAGCAATTACTTTACAAATACATACATAACGGCCACAAATAGTCCATTCTGGACTTTTTCTCGTGAGAGGTTTGTCATAATTGCCATTACTGGCGTTACAGTACCCGACACCTTGCTCGTTAGACGAAGCTGACGTCAACGGTCTCCTAATGCTTAGTCTAGTAATTTTTAGATGATTATTTCGCCATCAGCCGGTAGCCTATTGCGTTTTTGTTATTCGCTTCTTACGACGTCCACGGGAAGATAGGGAATCGTACATTCTTACTTCGTTACCACACAACAACATTTATATTAACTGTGAATTATATGTCGAGGTCCGTGATAATTTAAAATCCAGTCACAACTGGAAACGTACCTGTGTGAGGCAGAACCCCTCGCTTTATTTCAGCCAACGCCAATTACTGCAATTTATGGTCGATAAATTTTATCTGTGAACAGATAAGCAAAACCCTTTGTGTCTTCGTCAATGTGGTTTTTTACTCTGTGAATTTTTTTTCTCTTCATAAACTTACAATGTTTACGACTTAAAAATATTATAATACTTAAATTTAGTTTTTAAAATTTAATATGAACAAGTCTTTACAGACTACATAAACGGCGACGAGTTCATCACTAGTCACTTTGTTTCAAAAATATCTTCGGCAGAAGGTGGGTCGAAGTGGGTTGAAAGGGTCGAACTTGTCTAGACCTTTGTTTATTGTATAGGGAATGGCGTGAAGATATATATTACTTCTTTACAGCCTATCAAAAGTCCACTGCCGAATACATGCCTCACAAAATTGCCACAAAGGCCAGTCGTCAGCCACTTGCACCTCACTCCTCGCAAGTTTTCCGTCGTTACTCCATCTTGTAGGGATTGTCATCTTACACTGCGTTTTCTTGTACAAGTTGGCAAGCTCAGGAACCTTTTCCCCCCCAACGTTTAAGTTTTACGAGCTTTGTTGCAAGTCAATTGCCACTTCAGCCCTCTATTCATTACGGATTAGATCACAACATAAAACATGAACCTTAGAGAAAACTTATTATTGACTGGCTTCCCCCCGCGGTTTTGCCCTCCGATTCACTCTTATTCGGAACCACAATTATTTTTCTAAAATAAAAGTAAGTTACTCCTTATAAAATCTACTAGCTGCCAGTGAAAATCCCGTTAAAATCGGTCCAGCCGTTTCAGAGATTATCCGGAACAAACAGACAGACAGAGAGAAAAAAATTATAAAAATTTTGGTGTATGTACCGTATATATTCATATACATGTAGTAAAAAAACTGTTATTTCATTATTACAACCATACACTCCAATTTCATTTATTTGTATATACTAGCTAGTCAGCTATCTCGCTAGTGTGCTGTATAGAAATTTTCCCAAACGCTATTTCTAACAGATGAGCTCCATTTCCCGCCTTTCTTAAAAAAAAATGCCTCTCTATTCTTTGCACAGGAAAGTAATGAACGGTCGTGATTGTATGAAATATTCAAGCCAATTTCAATTTCTCTTAACCTACCCTGTCTTTACGTAACTAGCAATTTCCCTCTACATATTAATAAAGGTAAATTAGGAGGGAACAAAAACTTTAACAATGTGAACGTAGCTTCACGATCGAAGGAAACCTTCGGCGTAATCATACAGATGTTAGGGTGAACACTGTTTTGACAATTTTCCGGATAGATGGCCTTTAACTTTCCTCATATCTTCAGGCATACTAAAGTAGACAGAGGTCTAGACAGAGAAGTGTTTTCGACCCACTTTTAACTGTAACTTATTCAAGATAGCGTATTTATATCTTCTTCTACCTTCGGTGGAAAGGTGGGTCGAAGGGACTTAATTGACTAGACTGGACCTCTGACTGCATCTGCTATGCCTCTGGTATTGCGGGTGTTCATGGGCGGTGATAATCACTTACCATCACGTGAGCCACCTGCTCGTTTGCCTCCCTTTTCTATAAAAAAAACATCTTAGTATTTGGTGTTGTCCCTGTCAATCAATTTGCTCGCTTTGGGTTGCCATTTTTCATGACACAAGAGCAGGTTTTTACTTTGCTTTACGAACCAGTCTTGATATACAACTGTGCAACTTAAGAAGTTTGTTGAATACCATGGTTACAGATAGTATCAGTTTTATCGTATTTAACAGGTCCTTCATCACATGTAAACATATAACACCTTTGAAAACGATATGAAAGATTTTGTTATAGTTCCTTTTACATTTTAGAGTAACTAAGTTCACTTCTTAGTAATTTCTGCAAAGCAACTGCAATTTTGTTTGATTTTTCATGAAAATTGTATTGTAGTGGGAGTACTTAAAATATGACAATGATTTGGTCACCCTAAAATTTGTAATAATAGGGCGCTCGCATGGCTCCGACATCAGTAATAAAATGCCCAACTTAAACACGCGTCCCACCGAACAACCGAAAATTATCTTGCGGTGTAAGTCATGAGAAATGCGTATTCAACATTATTTCATTTGATAAATATATACATATATAGGGACGGCGTTACTTTTATTGGTAATATATATGAATAATCATTTAATAAAATAATGTACAAGTAAATTTTGTCTGTAAAAGTGACCTCGTCGCCATTGGATATCTAAGAACATATCATTTATTTATTTTTATATATAAATTGAGGGTTGAGTTTCAGAAACCGGTGCATAAATATAATAAAATAATAGTAGAACATTTATGCGATAAATCTGCATGTCTCACTCGAGTCATACATCATTACTTGTATATGTGAAAGTTTATCTACATACTTGTACGTCGTCCCAAACACGCGTCAGTGAAATGTATGTCGAAAAGACTCTGATTACCCTACTATTAAAAACATACATTTTTACATAGTTAGAGACAACATCACATACGTTGCTGTGATCCCAAATTAAGTAGCTAAGTACTTAAGTCATTTGAATCAGAAATAACGAAGGCACCACAAAAACCTAAGTATTGGGAAATGCGTGCCGACATATAGCGTGTTAAAGTCCACTGCAGGATATTGTCCGCTCCCGTACAGAGTTTCACAATAATCGCAACAACACAAGCGGATTGGCGATTGCAGTACCAGACCTCATCGCATCATAGACTCTAAAAATATGGTTCTCCAGCGGAAAGAGCTGTGAAGTAAAACCTAAAAGTAGGGTGGATAAAAATGTGTATATCTTCACGCATGTATATATTTCAAGAGCCATTCCAAAGAGAGTGGTAGACAGAGGTCCAGACAATTAAGTCATTACGACCCACCTTTCTCCGAAGATATTTACTTTATTTCGGTGGATAGACGAAATAAAAAAGGTAGCCGAAGATGGCTGTGTGGCAAGCAAAAGATAATCATTGGAATAAGTTCGAGGAAGCCTATTGCCAACTTGCAGTAAAAAGTTTTATTTTTATATATAGTTTCTTCATCCATAGTCATCGTAATCATAGCCTTTATTCTTACACACATGGTAGGTTCACAATAGATGTTTTAATAAATTAATCAAAGTTCACAACAAGCTTGCCAGTAGTATCGTATAAAAACTGCATTTAAATTTATATTTTTAATACTAATCATAAATAATGTACATATTAAATTAAATATCTACCAAAAACAAAACTGCTAACATTTGTTACTATTTGAAGAACATTGGTTTCAACCATCTGTTTGTTTATCAAGAAAATAAAGAATATATTATTATAAAGATATATTAGGTGATAGATTCTTCGTTTAGACCACCATAAACACCATGAAAACGCGGTCTAATCTACGTATCGTATATAAAAATCAAAGAATAGCGTACGATTTCCACCACGGGACTCCGGGACAAAGGAATTAATGACCTGGCCTTTGCATTGTTCCTTTGTTATGCGCGGCTGTTTGTAGCGCGCGACAGCTTGTGCTTTTACTATATAAGAGATAAGCTGGGTAGTCAGCAATTTGCAAGCTCAAGTAAGTTACATAGTCATAAAAATAAAACATTTTACTTTCACGCTTTTTCCCAGTAAGTGGTTTGACAGAGGTCTAGACAATTACGTCTATTTTACCGGAGCGTAAGACAATGTGATGGGTGGTGAGCCTGACGCCGTTTTTATGTCTAAGTTAACAATATAAATTGAGTAAAAGTTTTCTACCACCCGGGCAGCGAACACGGGTTTGATTCAAATTCGGGCCACCAAAACACTAAGTAATCCTAGATCCCTTGGCTTACTCGTCAAAAGTACCCTGTTAATTTCGGCCGCCGTCAAAGTAGTAGTAGAAGAAAATAGAAAGTAGAAAGTAGTATTAGTAGTAGATTACACCCCTTCATCGATAAGAATATTGCAGATGAACTGCAAACAGCTAAACAGATTTCCTTAAATCATAGCTAAGAATACTCTCGTTAAAGTCACCTATCAAACAAAGAGAACTAAATTAAAATAGGTTTAGGAGTTGCTCTGCCAAAAACACACAAATACACACGCACATTAATACATAAATATACAAGTTATAAGTATCGTGTGTATATTAACTTTTCTGTTAAAACCTGTTTTTGCGTGTGATGTTAAGAATTGTCATATATTATTTGCTAGGTTTTCATCCCTTGAAAATCATTCCTACTACTACTATAAAGATAAAATGGTGTAAATTATAATATTTAGACTATTGGATATAAGTCACGATAGCCGAGTTGTTGGGTGGTCGGAATTTCGAGTCGAGAGACCCGAGTTCGATCCCCAGGTGGCAGTACCAATGAGTTTTTCAAAAACTTATGTACGAATTTCATCGTTGGCTTGGACATAAAGGCGGCGACGGGCTCACCACCTGTCACGTTGTCCCGAAAATATCTTCGGTGGAAGGTGGGTCAAATGGACTTAATTGTCTAGACTTGACCTCTGTCTACCCCTGTATTGGGATATATAGATCTTGGATGTTTGTTACTCTATGAAGCAAACAAAGCCGAACAGATTAGTAGCCAACCGCATTTCCGTGATATTTTCTTTTTATCGCCTCTTACGACACCTATGGGGTGAAATGGGATGACACATTCTTACGCCGAAACCATACGGCAAGATTTTGCTTAACCGTGAAACTCCCAAGCTATTTCTAGATCATTATTACTGTACGGCGACGGGCTCACCACCTGTCACGTAGTCCCGAAAATGTCTTCGGTGGAAGGTGGGTCAAAGGGACTTAATTGTCAAGACTTGACCTATGTCTACCTCTGTATTGGGAATTGTGTGAAGATATGTATGTATGTATGTATTAATACTATATTATTATAAAAAAAAAACTAAAAAGAGAATACCCACGGAAGTTTTTTCGCCTGTTTCTTCTTTGTTAGAGGAAGCTCATTAAGATAGTAGATTTAAAAAGTTAATGTTGATAAACGAATACATATTCTTATTTCGATAAATAAATATAAATAAATATCTTCACGCAATTCCCAATACAGGGGAAGACAGAGGTCTAATCTCTTTAATCCCTTTGACCCTCCTTCCACCGAAGATATTTTCGGGACAAAGTGACTTGGCTATCGTGATATTTCGATAAATAATTGTGTATATAAATAATTGATTTGTTTTGATTTGAACGAAGTAGCAAGCAGAAACTAGTCCACTATAATTTGATATGAAACCAATGTTTATATTATGGTTTATAATGTACAATATAACGTAACTGATTGTCGTTAATCGTGACCATGAAACTGAGTGTAGTATTAACAACATCTAACAGTAGCGTCTGTGTTTCTGTTCGTATCAAGTTGCGATGTCATAGTGTGCGTGAACCAAGATGGCCGCTTGACGTCAAACATTGCATCCACATCAGCTGCAGACAGACCGACGTCTGTATATAGTGAATTTAAGGCAAAGCATGCTTTCTATTGGCAACAAAGATATGTCTGTGGTAACGGGGGGCAGGGGATATGTGAATGTTGGAAGAGATTAACACATATTAAGATTTTTTAAACGGGTGTCATATATTTGGTACTTGTTTAGATCTAGTCTCGATAGCCGAGTGGTAGGGTGATCGGAATTCGTGTAAAGAAACCCGAGTTCGATCCCCAAGGCTCGTACCAATGAGTTTAAAAAAAATTATGTACGAATTAAATCGTTAGTTTGGACATAAGACGGCGACAGACTCGCCATTCATCACGTTGTCCCAAAAAATGTCTTAGTAAAAGTTGGGTCGAAATGGACTTAATTGTCTAGACCTCTGTCTATCTCAGTATTGGGAATGGTGGAAGAATTGTTTATCTTAAACAGAGCTTATACAGCAATGAAATAGTGCATGGTCTAAACGAAACTAAAACGGAATACAACTTAGCCTTAACCGGTAGGCAACAAAGTTTGCATTTACAGCTCGCTTCCGGCTACGCGGGTTCGAACCTGCACTTCCTGCAAAGGTTACATTTCAGGAAGTGGTTCACAAGGTTACGTTAGATAAACAAGCGAAAGGTGAAACAAATGTAAGTTGATCTAATAATAATAATTATATAGAAGTATAATAATTGTATATAAAATCCACGATAGCCGAGTAGTTGGGTGGTCGGAATTTCGAGTCAATAGACCCGAGTTCGATCCCCAAGTGGTAGGCTGGTACCAATGGGTTTTTCAAAAACTTATGTACGAACTATATTGTTGACTTGGACATAAAGACGGTGACGGGCCCACCACCTGTCACGCTGTCCCGAAAATATCTTCGGTGGAAGGAAGATCGAAGGCACTTAATTGTCTAGACTAGACCTCTGTCTATCCCTGTATTGGGAATTGTGTGAAGATGATAATAATAGTAATAATTTATTTGTTTTACAATAAACAAATAAGATATATAGAAATATGTAACAGAACTATATATTGTTGTAAGTCATGAGACTGTTTATTTCCTGTGAATTTCATAGGAATTTTTATAGAAGTATACAATTAGTATAAAATCCAACAAAACAAGTAGTATACAATCCGATAGCCTAGATGTTAGTGCTGAATCCAACAGATTCAATTTCTACTTAGAAAAAAAGAATGTGATTTCGATGCTGAATTCAACGGGTTCGAATTTCTATTTGAAAAATTTGAAGAAATATTTTTAACTAGAATAGGGATTTTTGTATTGAAGTCACGGAACTACTTTAACATATGTTCATTAGTTTGGATGAAAACAAACTTAAAATCCACACAGTAAGTGACTCAACTCAAGTGCAAATCAACTCCAAATGAAATGGTTACAGGATGGACACAGATACAGCATCGTCACCCCCATAATCTATGATGAACCGTTTTCATTGTTTTACTGATGGAATGGTGAAAAAATGGTCCTTCGATTAAAAATTTTCAATCTCTATTTAGTGATTATCATCTTTGTCGACATCCGTGGAGGTCTCGGGTTCCATTACCAGACGGGTCATTGTAGAAAGTTTTTCTATATTTTGTGGTGATTTAGCTAATTACTGGGACCAGTGCAATGTATGACCATATGCCTATCTATATATGTATTCATTTATTTAATATCTCTATGATCTTCTTCCAAGCCCTGGTACATATTAGTTTCGTTTTAATTTGTTTATTATATTTAGCTGTTTACATTTCCGCCATTGTAATGTTATCAAAACGAAGTCTTGAGATAAAAATTAAAAGTACAACTAATGCTTCCTTTTCCTAAATTACAAACGTTATTAAATATTGCAATGTACATTTACTTACTCAAGGCAAAAAGTAGGTTTCCTGATTCTCGATAATCTAGAGCGAAAAACATGAAATAATTATTTAAAATCTATAAGAGAAGTTTCTAGAAAAAATGTTCATTACGTACATAGTAGCCAGACAGATTATTGCTGGATATAGTCCTTTACAGTAAAGAGGAATTGCTGTAATCGCCACGCTTGGCGTGATTGGCGATCGCTGTACTAGACACGTTAGAGGTTTTGCTTATTTGTACTTACTTACATACTTACCTTCAAACACAGTCCCTCAAAGGGTAGCCAGGGAACAGAACGCCAAGTGTCACGAAGTTTCTCATTTTCTTCATACAAGGACATCTACGTATCCATGTACTTTTGCCCCCCCCGCCCCCCCATTTCGAGCAATTTGCTCACATGATCTTTGAGTGTTGGTAGGCGTATGTTAACTTTTGCGCTACATATTTTGATGTTTTCCTTATTTGATGTATTCTTTTTCCATATCTTTATTTGTTTGTTGTTTAAATCATAATTTACAAAATAATAATCCTCATTTCGAATATATTTATTATTATTTATTTTATTTTATTTATTTATCTTTACGCACAATCCCTGTCGGGGTAGCCAGAGAGAACAGATCGCCAAGTGTCACCATTACCTTACATACCTCTATCCAACTTTCCTCATCGTAACAACCATCGTCATTATGAAAAAAAAAACTTTCATTCCTTTCCTAGATAGATAGCACACTCTATGCCAAATTACATCTAGATCTGTTCAGCCGTTATAGCGTGTGGCCGTGTGTTTACGGCTAAAGAATATACCTCACCCTTTCTTCCACAGGGCATCGTTAGAGGTGACTTACAGTAAATCCTTAAAAAATTAAAAGTCTATCGACAGGTAATGGGATAACTACCTTGAAAAATACCAGATCGATATTCAGTCGAACGATTACGGGCAGTAGTGTTTAAAGGTATCTGAAACTCCGATCGCCAATCCGCTTGTCGAGCGAGGCGATTACACCAAACCCTCTCTTATGGGAAAGGCATATCACATTTAGTGGGTATTTACAGGTTCTATACCTATATATGTACGTGTGATCTGTCGAGATTGAGTAACAAACATTCATCCATGCAGACTTTCGCTTTTATAACATGAAAGTAGAAAGATTAGTCCATTCGAAATTATAATACTAGGAACAATTAAGATAGCATTTAATTTAGATAATATATTATAATTTATTAGCTTAAGTACATTTGTTTTGATATCGGATATAACGTGTATACAAAAATTAAAAATGCACGCACAGATTAAAAATATAATAATTAACAGCGAAACTTAAAGCTATTAAAATTAAATATATACATTAAACTTATCTCAATTTTAATTTATAACAATTTTACATACGACAACAAATAAATCTTTCGTAATAATGTAATAAATCAATCAAGTTTATCAGCGTTATCATTTTAAAGATGATGTTTACAACTTGACGCGTCTGAACTCCATACTCAGCCGGTGTCTATTTTGAACCAGTTGCGGAGTACACAGAGCTACCCTCTGTTGGTCACGGCGAGGACTCGAGACAAACAGACCCATAAATTTCATTTATCATCATATTTACGTAATAACAAACAACGTCACGTCTTCAGTTCTAAAGATTATATATTTTCGCGCGTAACACGGTCCTAGCGATATGCTATCTTTGAGTAAATTAAGTCACACTTGTTTGTTTGTTCAATTTATACTAGCTTCTGCCCGCAACTTCGGCCGGTATTGAAATTCCTCAGGTAACAGTCTGCGTCAGTCGCCGGACCCTCAACACATCCAATAAAACTCCTGTAGCTATGTCTCTGAATATGAGTTTTGTTATTTTTACTTATTATTTTGATAATAACAAGATACATAACTTCATAATCATATACTGCATAATTCAAGTAATATTCTTTTTCAATTCACGCCATTTTGTCTATTGGGGTAGGCAGAGATATATATAATATATCTTCACGCAATTCCCTATATAGGGGTAGACAGAGGTCAAGTCTAGACAATTAAGTCCCTTTGACCCACCTTCCACCGAAGATATTATTTCGGGACAAAGTGACAGGTGGTGAGCCCGTCGCCGTGTTTATGTCCAAGCCAACGGTGAATTCGTAAATAAGTTTTTTGAAAAACTCATTGCTACTACCACCCAACCACTCGGCTATCGTGACTTTTTGATGTATATGAATATTTGTATTCTATATTAATCTATGGAAATATACATCTATGTTAGTATATTTTTACTGTTATCTTGGACACTGAGACGGCGATAGGCTCACCACCTGTCACGTTGTGTCAATTAGGCACTGAGAGGCGGGTCGAAAAGATTTATCTAGACTTCATTCTGTGCCGATGTTGAGAATATACGTGAAGATTAAATAAAAAAACAGCGACGAAAACCGCAGGCTCTCCTAGTTAACATGAAACGAGGTACTTTGTAGAGCTTATCAGTGCCACGGCTCGCGACCGACCGGCCGCCGGTTCGAAGCGGTTCGTGTGACTGATAAGGAACGCCCGATAGCACCGCCTACTGACCCGTCGCCTGCAACTGTGTGCAACACTCGCGTTCTCTCTAATTAGGAAACATAATAATAATGAAATAAATATCTTCACGCAATTCCCAATACAGGGGTAGACAGAGGTCTAGTCTAGGCAAGTAAGTCCCTTCGACCTTCCACCGAAGATATTTTCGGGACAACGTGACAGGTGGTGAGCCCGTCGCCGTATTTATGTCCAAGCCAACGATATAATTCGTACATAAGTTTTTGAAAAACCCATTGGTACGAGCGTGCCACCTGGGGATCGAACTCTTGACTCGTGACTCTCTCGTGACTTAAACTTAATTAGGAAACAGACATAACGTAATAGAAAAATATAGATTTCATATAAAGTGACGATAGACGAGTGCGTAGGTGATCGGAATTCGAGTCATGCGACCGGAATTCGATCCATGAGTGGCAGGCTCGCACTAATGGTTTTAGAAAACTTCAAATACCCGTGTACGATTTATATCATTGGCTTGGACATAAAGACGGCGACGGGCTCACGACCTGTCACGTTGTCCCAAAAGTTCCATCACATGAAGGTGGGTGGAAAGGACTTAATTCTCTAGACCTCTGTCTATACAGGGTCTATACAGGGGTATTGGGAATGGCATAAAGATATTTATTATTATATAGATTTTATATGACACCTTCTATTATGTAAGTTGCTATCTATGCTGAATTCGACTCCATGTTTTTTGAACACGAAATGTAAATAAAAAATATCTATACCCTATTTCCGATACTAGGGTACACAGAAGTCTAGATAATTAAGGCCTTTTGACCCACCTTTCGCCAAAGATATTTTTTACTGAAGTTTAAAAAAAATTCATTTGTACGAGCCTACTTTCTGGGGATCGAACTCTGGATTATCCGACTCGAATTACGAGAATTACACAATCGATTACGTATGTAAAAATATTTCGGTTCTATATAAAAATATTATCGGTGTTAAACTTAAAAAACGAGCCCCGATACGATCAAGGGAGTTATATGGTGTCGTAGTTCCATACATTATTAAGGCCTTATTCATGGATAGATTTTTATCTGAAGGGTATGTTTCCAAAAAAAGGGTAGAACGCCTCGCCCTCTAGGAACTCCTAAAATTCTTCATACAATTTTTGGAGTATCTAAGAAAATCTTTCAACATTTCAGAATAACATGGAATATTGTGGAATGTTCGAGATTAGTCTGGAACGTTCGACGCGTCTGATGTGTCTGTATATAGAAATAACTTTTGTAGGAAGTATCACGATGATGCTCTTATGCTACCTGCAAACGAATCGATTACTTTTCGGGGCTTGCAGCCACAAAGATACACAAGTAATAAAACAACTTTTAATTATTAAAGTTCCGCCTGAAGCTAGTTAGATCGACATTAAAAAGAAAATGAAGGAAAAAGATCTGAATAATTAGCAAAAACAATTTTATCTGGTAGCATGCACAAAGAGAGTGGCAATTGCAAATATTCGGGGATAAGATAAAAATAATGTTGTTACCGATTTAAAAGAATCGATAAATTAAATCGATAAAGACAATGCTGCTGCTGAGGACATTTGGTTATCAATAAATGTTATTAACATCACTTGACCGATATAATTGTTACACGAAATGTTCATATTATCGTCTTAATTTCGTTTTGCGTACGTGTGACCGCATAATGAAAACTTTATAAGCTCAGCACGCTTATGTTTGCGGAACTCCAAATAGCCGGTACCTGTAAATAAATATCTTCGCGCCATTCCCAAGATATTTTACGTTTAACGAGACAGGTAGGACATATAAATCGTACATAGGTTTTTGAAAAAAAAAAAAAAAAACGTTGGTACGAGCCTATCACCTTGAAAACGAACTCGGAGTCGAATTCCGATCCACCACCCAACCACTTGGCTATCATGACTTTTCATAGCTCATAAATTCAAGAAACTAGCTCATTGATTAATTTTAAATTTTATACGTCTATAAAATATTGCCATTGTATACTTTTTATCCAAAATTTCAACATTATCATCAATTTAAGAGTTATATACTTGTCGGTGGAGTATTTTCCATTTTATCTCTATCATACGCCAATTCTTTTATCTTGATGCTAAACTACAGCTTTTTCTTTTATTTTGTCAATATAATTGCGCCTTGCTCTACCCCTGCTTTTCCTCCTTTCTACCTTTCTTTCCATGATAATGAAGAAGTTATTTGCCGTATTAAATGTCTAACCATTATTCCCCATCTATTATAAATATAAAATCAAATCTGTTACTCATCGATGTAAAAATATACATTCGTTTATCGATGGTCTTTTTAATCTAACACCATTAGTATCTAAGATAATTTTTTTCCTCTTACACTCTTCACAGCACTTCCTCATGTTACTTTCTCTTTCAAGGATACGTATTCTATTCGTCAGGATAGGACAAAGAGCCGGATTATAAAATTGTGAATAGAATAGAGAGAACTTCAAGTCCTTTTGTACTGCAGAATAAAAGCAAGCATCCTTACTTCTAATCTTCCACGAATTGCTATTCAATATAATTAACATAGAACGACTACATTTGTAGCTCTTATAATTACACCTACGTCAATTATTCGTCACGTCACGGTTCGCATCCGTCTTGAACATTTCACAACACGCACTAATTAAATCATAATAATATAATAAGATAATTATTACATTAGTCACAGATGTAAGTAAAATCATCGCAGACAATCTCTCTCTGACTCATGATGGAAAATTTTTAAGATAAAAAAAATTATCATAATTTGATTGCCAACGCTCTCTGACTTAACTATATCCTAGGAAGATGGGCTAGATATACTTGCTAGATAAAAACAATACCAGCCCAACTATATCGCAAATAGTTTGTGTATTTGCTTTCTTGATTATAGAAACTAGAACCTAGGAAATATTGCTCTGTATTCGAATAGGCCACCCTAAGCATTAATGCATCTTAGGTGGCATCTGGGTCGAAAGGACTTTATTGTCTGGACCTCCCTCTATCCCAAAATTAGGTATCGAATGAGGACATATTTTATTCGGTGATGCTGATAAAAATCTATTCTTAATAAATGGAAATTAAGGCGATTGACCGCTTGAACGCAATATAATCATCCCATAACAATTGCTAGAAATATTTGCAATCTTCAAGAAGTTCCAGGTGACTTATAAGCAATAAATAAATAAATACATAGATAGATAGGGACAACATTACTCTGATTCCAAAGTAAGTAGCTTAAGCACTTGTATTATGAAAACACAAACAACGAAGGCACCAGAAACACTCAGACCCGAGAAAATGTAAAATAAGTATTTTCTACACAGACCCAACCGGGAATCGAAACCGGGACTCCAGAGCGGAGAACACTATGAAAACCTGTGTGTATGATATTAATACTGCATAGATTTAGATCCTACCAAAATACTGTTATTGGAAAATTACATCGAAAGAGGGGCATGAGTGGTCAGATTAAATTATTGCGTCAGACACACACTACGCGCGAAACTGGACAGGTTGCATCACACGCTCGTCCGCGGTGGGGCTGCCCCACCCAACCCCATCTCGCGTGACGAAATCCACCACCGTCATTGCAATTATTTTATTACATTGCATCATTATTAAATCGGAAAAATTAATTAGACTTTTCTTTCACTTCATTTCGTCACATTCCTGTTACTGGGGTAGACATTTAAGTCCTCTCGACCCACCTTTTTCCGAAGCCTAATTGAGACAACGTGACAGGTGGAAGTAGCTGACGGTACAATATACATAATTATTGTAACGTTATTTCAATTACATATTAAATTACATACCTATTTATGTTCCATATATTTACATATGCATATGTATAAAAAATCTTCACGCAATTCCCAATACAGGGGTAGACAGAGGTCAAGTCTAGACAATTAAGTCCCTTTGACCCACCTTCCACCGAAGATATTTTCGGGACAACGTGACAGGTGGTGAGCCCGTCGCCGCCTTTATGTCCAAGCTAACGATGAAATTCGTACATAAGTTTTTGAAAAACTCATTGGTACTGCCACCAGGGGATCGAACTCGGGTCTCTCGACTCGAAATTCCGACCACCCAACAACTCGGCTATCGTGACTTATATACATATGTAATTACATATATAACTATTCTTAAATACATATAAACGCCCGAGACTCGAGTTGAGAAACATTTATATTCATCACACAAATGTTTGCCGCTAGCGGGATTCGAAGCTGTAACCGTTTGTTTCCAAGGCCGGTTCACTCAAACGAGGCTATCGGATCCGCTAAAGCCTTGCCTTTCTTAAAATCTTTATCTCTGTCCGTGATTTTTATGACAGCTGCATTAAAAGAAGAAACAAATTCATAAATTACACTTATCAATAGCTTAAACCGGTACAATAAATACTTATTTGCCATATAAAATAAAAAATTGTCGCGTTAGCCGTGTGGTTGGGTGGTCGGAATTCTAGTCGAGAGACCTGAGTTCGATCCCCAGGTGGCAGGCTCGTACCAATAAATAAATAAATAAAATAAATAACGATGTCCCGAAAATATCTTCGGTGGAAGGTGGGTCAAAGGGACTTAATAGTCTAGAACACCTCTCAACCTCTGTCTACCCCTGTATTGGGAATTGCGTGAAGACAATAAAAAATATAAACATAATTCTCCTCTCATCATACAACACACCGATGTTAATAAAGACATTTGTTCAACTTCACATACGTCTTTGAATATGTCTTAATATTCACTATTAAGCAGTTAGTAATAATGTGCCGGTTGTTTATTCTATAAAAACCAAAGGTTCATTGTCATCTGTTAGAAATTCTCGATGCCAAACGTGTTACATGGCAACACAAACGAAGTCTATCATTGTCCTAGAACAAGCGTTGGTTAAAGCCAAGTCTACAAAGTAATTTGTTGGTAGGAATTTAGTCCTTATTGTAAATAATTATATGAGCTACAGCATGTAC
Source organism: Sericinus montela (assembly GCA_029286605.1). Taxonomy (NCBI): domain Eukaryota; kingdom Metazoa; phylum Arthropoda; class Insecta; order Lepidoptera; family Papilionidae; genus Sericinus; species Sericinus montela. The sequence goes on along the minus strand of JAGSMR010000085.1, from coordinate 4,259,052 downwards.
TCATTACTATTTCAATAGCCAGCAAGTATTGCATCATGCTTACTATCAAGATCAAGGTTATAACAGTAGCGTGACATAAACATACCATTAGCTATAGCTAGGAGGTAAGTATTATGTTATTTTAAATACCTACATACATATCGTTCGATATTTAAAAGCAATTTCAAGGTATTTTTCCTTTTTTTTTTTTTGTATTATTTTTATAACCGGCCGTAATTAATTACAGTGGCTTCGTAATACTATCTGCTAGCAACACAGAGAATAGCTAGATGGTGATATTTATTTATTTATAATACTAAAAAAGATAGGTACATTATCACATACGTAATGTATGTGATCTGATTCCGAAGTAAGCAGCTCAAATGTGTAGAGCTGGCGACATCATTAACACCGGTGTATACGTACGTCACTCGACCACGGAGGACGTTTAGAGATTTTGTCTTTCACATTTCCTAATAGTCAGTGGTCTGGGCAATTCAGTCCTATCGACCAGATTTCATGGGACACGACTGGTGGAGAGCCTGTCGCCATCTTAGTTTTCCAGTCAAAGATACAATATACTGTAGTACATGAGGGTCCATACCAACTAGTGTATCGGATCATCAGTCTGTTGTTAAAGTTAGTACAAATAGAAATCTTCGATGATAACAACAGAAAGTGTCTTGCTATCTATAAAACAAATTAGTAAACTTTAATGCTGTATTTTTAAGAAAATGATTAACGTTCAAGTGGGAACTACGGGAAATTAAAGTAATTACAGTGTTGGGTAAAAATGTAGCGGACCTTTCAAAATTTGAAATTAATCAATGAACTTCTTTACGAGTTTTTTACTTACAAATGATCAGTCAAGACCTGAGTTCGATCCACATGTGTTATGGTTGTATTAGTTCAAAAAAACTTATGTACGATTTATATTGTTGGCTTGGCCACAGGTAACGATGTTCCAAGCCTGTCTATTAACAGATTTAAGAAATTTATTAAAGAAAAATTTTATAAGAAGGGTTATTATAATATAAATGAATATGTTAATGACAGTAACACCAGGGAATGAGGTGATCGCTTTCAAGCTATTTCTAGAAAATATCACATTTGTATAATACATTACATTGTAAAAAATATTGATCAAAAAAGGAGAACACCTACGAAGCTTCTTTCGCCTGTTTCTTCTTCGTTAGAGGAACCTCATTACGAACCGTGGTAGATTAAAAATGACTATCGATAAACGAATGTACATTCTTATGACGATAACTAAATGATTTAATTTTGATTTGATTTCATTTGGTTGACCCAACAAATGTATTCGGTGAATGTTGGATCAAAAGTATATAAATATCTAGACCTCTGTCTACCCCAGTATTGGGAATGGCGTGGAGATTATTTCTGCTACAAAGCGAAGCATGTAACTTGTGAACACACATTTCCTCTGCCCCGTGTGAATCTCACAGCGGGCGTGCACGCAATGTTTGTAAACGCGGTTCACATTTCAGTGAAACAAGACGTCGTAAACAAATAAATACAGGAAACAACAGCGGATGACCGAAGATGCATCGCGGATGAACTGGTTCGAAGAAGTCGAAGGTACCGTTACAATGTTCTTACGGACGTTAATTGAATAAATATCTTCACGCAATTCCCAATACAAGAGTACACAGAGTCCCTTCGACCCACCTGCCACCGGAAATATTTTCGGGACAACGTGACAGATGGTGAGCCCGTCGCCGTCATTAATTGCTCAAAGAATCTAATTACTGGTGTAATGAAATCGGAAATACCACAGACACCTAGACCCGAGACAATGCAGATGAAGTGATGATATTCTTCTTTTACCCGACTAGGAAGCGAACCCCGGACCACAGAGCAGGCGACACCTTGTACCCCGCCAACTCTAATTTCCAAATATTACCTTTAGACGTCTCTTTTGAACCCCCAAGTTAGGAAATTCACGTCGGAATATACCAGCACCCGCCTAAAATAGCTCTATGCTTCACCCCATGCCCAATATTAGGGTAGACAGAAGCACTAGAGATTTAAGTCCTTGCAATCCATCTTTCACTTGCTCTATTTTCCTCATAAACAGTTAAATAGATAACGTTTTCGATTAAAAAAAAAACAAACGATAATGCCACGGATAGTCATGATAGCCGAGTCAAGAGACCAGGGTTTTTTTTTTCAAAACAGTGTTAGTGTGATTATATTATTTATATTAAGATGGCGACATGCTTACCACATGTCACGTTGTCCAACAAAATATCATAGCTGAAAGGTGTGTCGAAAGGACTTAATTGTCTACACCTCTATCTATCCCAGTATTGGGAATGGCGTGAAGATTTTATATCTTAATGCCAAGCAAATTAAGTTACCGGTTACAGTTGTTAAGTTATAAGTTCACAGCGTGTAAAGTTAAAACGTAAACACCGGGAGTCGTATTATTACTGAGCTACTAATTTTAGTTCAACTATAACATGTGTGTTTAAACCGCTCACGTGTCCGTATGGACGGACAAACTAACGTCTTATGTACATATAACAAACATTCATAGTAACAAATATCATCGACGTATTCCACATTCATTGCTGCATGTATTGAATACGTGTTATGTGATAAACATACATAGTTCGTAATGGACTATTCATATTTCTTTGGTGTCGTGTAAAGATGAAGATGTTAAATGTTAAGTTTTTGCTATTTTTGGTTGGCTGTTCAAAGATTTATAGTTATTATTATACGTTTATGGCTCTGCATGTTACAAAGTTTAGATTTTTATATTATTCATTATTAATAATTGACGATAGCCTAGCGATGAATTCCGATTACCCAACGGTAATCGGAATTCCAGTCAAGAGACCCGAGTTCGATCGCAGGTGGCAGGCGCATACCAAAGGTTTACTTTCAAAAAAAAAAAAAAAACGTATGTACGATTTCTATCGTTGGTGTACATAAAGACGGCGACAGGCTCACCACTTGTCACGTTGTCCCAAAAATGTTCGTGAAAAGGTCTTAATTACCAAGACTTCTATCTACCCCTTCTTCTTCTAACGGAGTGAAGATATTTCTTTTTATTATTAACACTTAGAAATAGACAGATCTGTGATAAAACGTCCAGCAATAATAACGATAACGGTAATTGCATGAAAATATGCAGCTGCCCAAAGAGAATTGATTTTACACGAAATTGTTTGAACTCCAGTTTTTCCGTTTCATGTTTAAATGGGTTTTCATTTTTAAAAAGTTATTACAATGAGAGCACCAAATAAGCATAGTTAATTTTCGACGCAGTTTTTTAGTTTCGGCCATCGTTGACAGCTACCGCCATATTGTATCGCTTTTTATTGTCTCTCTAATAAAATATGAAGGCATTACCAATAACATAAAATTGTCTATGTAATTTATGGAATAGAACAAAGCAAATCAGTTTTCTAATTTTGGATAACTATAACACTAGTGTATCTGTATTTTATTATTACTTAAGGAATGGAGTTGGGAAAGGCGAAGTAGAAGAAGGAAAAGGAGGGAGATATAGGCATGAGTCTCCCGGTTATAACTGCCGGATTATACGCAGAAACTTTAAGATGCCTACCTCACGCTTTATTTTGGAAGGCCGTGGCCCTGGCCCAGTCTAATCAGACAATTCAGGCAGCCCCAGAATTCGCTAAGCTCTACCATGTGCAGATTTCAAGGCAAGACCTAAAAGACGGTTTTTGTTTGTAAAATCTGCCATACAAATTGATTCATTCGGTGTCTTTAAGAACTACATTTTAAAAGAGAAAGAAGGGAGAAAATGGAAAGGCTTTGAAATGACATAATTACAAGTAGATAGAGGTGTAACCATTGAAATAAATGGACAACAGATGTGTGGTATTGTGAGCGACGATCCGCTCGACAAGCATGGAGATTGTGGCAAACTCCCTATAAATAAATAAATAAATAAAAATATCTTCACGCAATTCCCAATACAGGGGTAGACAGAGGTCAAGTCTAGACAATTAAGTCCCTTTGACCCACCTTCCACCGAAGATATTTTCGGGACAACGTGACAGGTGGTGAGCCCGTCGCCGTCTCTATGTCCAAGCCAACGATGAAATTCGTACATAAGTTTTTGAAAAACTCATTGGTACTGCCACCTGGGGATCGAACTCGGGTCTCTCGACTCGAAATTCCGACCACCCAACAACTCGGCTATCGTGACTTTTAAAAACAAACTCCCTGAACTCTCTATAAGGGAAAGTTGTTTATTTTACATTTTTTAAAAGGTAAGTAAATAGATATTTAACTGCTAGATATTTAACTGCCTGATATCCTTATTTGATTTCTCTGCCAATCCAAGACACTGGGATGGGCATACGGTATATGTAAAAAGGTTTTTTTGTTGTTTGCTACGTGACTGGAAAGATAGCGCTCGTTATAGAAACGATATTCAAATAACTTCGTCAGTGCGGTGCTCATTAACATGGGATTGAAAATTTTGTTTTTCATTAATAAATTAAGGCGGTGAGTCATAGATACGAAAACATTGTTGTTATCGCTTATTCTGTACGAAAAACAACTTATTTATGGTTATGTGATAAACTGTGGGAGTGTTTGTTTATGGTCTCCTTTGGAGGTTAAAATGACAATGGCGGTTATTAAAAAAACTATAGGTTAGTTGGGTTAATGTAAATTAGTGTTTTATTGTTTAGTATTTTATGCAGATCACGATAACCGGTAAAAGTCACGATAGCGGAGTGGTTAGGTGATCGGAATTCGAGTCACGAAACCAGAGTTCGATCCCCTGGAGACAGGCTCGAATAATGAGTTTTACAAAACTTATATACAATTTATATCGTTAGCTTGGGCATAAAGACGACGACGGGCTCATGACCTGTCACGTTATCCCAAAACTGTCATCGGTGCAAGGTAGGTTGAAAGTACTATGATACTTTTGATCATGAAAATAAATGTGCTATAAAAATTTCCATCAATGAATGAAGCAAACAACTATGACACATTTTCATAATATCAAACTGTGAAAAACAAGTCATTATAGTTAACAGGAAAAGCCCCAGCTTAGCACTACACTAAAACCTTTCAATAACTTCAAAGAAAACTATAGTAGCCTTCTCAACGGAAAATTATTGCACACGCAATTAATTGAGATAATTATATTTCATTGTAATGGTAAGTGCACACTGTTGAATTTTATTTTAAATTTACGTCATGTCCCCTACGGGGTTGGGCAGAAAACCTTTCAACCTACTTTTAAGTGAGGCTTATTAGGGACGACGTGACAGGTGGTGAGCCAATCGCCGTCTTAGTGTGCAAGTTAAAGGTGCAATGTTATTACACACACATATATATACATAAATAAATATTAATAATGGCGAAAATTTATTAAACGATATTTATACTATGTGTACTGATAAACGACCACCACCATTCTTCGAGTACGAGTCGTAAGAGGAAACTAAAACCTTGAAAATGTAACTGACATAACGCTCTTTTACGAGGGAGACATATCTTCAGGAGTGGACTTTAGATATGATGTGATGATGATGATGTCTCAACACAAATTAAATAATAATAAACCTAATTAATTGAACTTTAAAGTCTTTTTTTTTACATAAAAATATCAATGTTAAGTTGTGTGTTGACATTTTTCTGTCGCTAGAAAGACTTGTTTATTCTTTAAAATAAAACTCTATTGTTTAGTATTCACATGCGGGATGGTATTACGCACATACCACGGCTCTACTTTCGTCATGAACTTGTCCTTCAATGCTCAACACGATTGCCACTTAAATTCGTGATTCGCAAAGAAATACGGGATCGGGATTAAGCCCGCATACTTATGCATAAGTGGTTAACCCGTTCTCTATAAGGGGTATACTCAAATTTATATATAAAAGAATAGACTAAAGAAACTGGATAAAAGTAAAAACAACTACGGAATCAAAAGATTTTTTTTCAATAGTTGTTGCTGTTAAAGCTAGCTTCATAGACTCATATCCTACTTAGGGAGTACCTCTGTGAATGAGTGGTGTTAACAGCGGTTTTCATGGTGTCACCAGTTCTGAGGTCCCGGGTTCCATTCCCGGTCGGGTCAATGTAGAAAACCCTTGCTTACAAGGATTGTGTGTGCAACAAAAGCACAGCACACACTAGCGTGTGTGCTTTTGTTGCTTGTGTGATGTTGTCCCTATCTATCTATAAAAAAATAAAATATAAAATATCTTCACGCAATTCCCAATACAGGGGTAGACAGAGGTCGAGTCTATACAATTAAGTCCTTTCGACCCACCTTCCACCGAAGATATTTTCGGGACAACGTGACAGGTGGTCTTTATGTCCAAGCCAACGATGTCCGTCTTTATGTCCAAGCCAACGATATTCGTACATAAGTTTATGAAAAACCCTTTGGTACGTGCCTACCAACTGGGGATCGAACTCGGGCCTATTGACTCGAAATTCCGACCACCCAACCACTCGGCTATCGTGACTTTTCCCTATCTATCTAATAAATATATATTACTTAAAAAATATTCCATACGTGTGCACTCGTCCTTATGAGCAAAATGAAGCAGCGCCTATCCGTCTGCAAGATCAAAGCGCGCCCAAACGTAATTGTCCGTCATGTACTTTGTAATGTTCCGCGAATCGGGGATACGAACCTGGCATACTCGTAAAGGCCTGAGGTCATCCGTGGAAAACTTTGTTAAGTTCGTGACTATTCCTTGTTTGTTACTAAGCCGGAAAGTTTTGTACTTCAGTACAATGAAGTAGCCGTAATAGGCGATTAGATGGGACTCTTAAATGTTATATAGACTCCTCTGTATGGGTGTTTGGGCCAGTACCACACTTATCTATTTCTACCACCAAATAGTATTGTAACAACTGTGGTGCTCTAGTTTGAAGAGTAAATAGAACCTGTATTACTACGGACTGTGAGACATTCTGTAGAAATTTCAATAAAATGTCTTACAAAAAAGAAAGCCTCTTTTATTATATATGTTAAATACATACATCGATAAATATATACACAGATAGAGACAACATCACATACATGGCTCTGATCCCAAAGTAGCTAAAACACTTGTATTATGGAATCAGAGACTAGGTAAACCACAAACACACAGACCTGAGAAAATGTAGAAAAAGTGTTTTCTACATTGACCCAACTGGGAATCGAACCAGAGACACTGTCCTGGCGGCGCCATGAAAACCGATGTGATCCACAGAGGTCGTCGCTAAGCGTAAAACTCATGAAAAGCTGAACCAAGACAACTTTTTCTTTTCTGAAACTTTCGATGGAGTCTATGTAGTAATAACGAAAATTCTTATGAAGAGAAATCTTGTAAAAATGAAACAAATAAATAAATATCTTCACGCAGTTCCCAACACAGGGGTAGACATAGGTCTAGTCTAGACAATTAAATACCTTCGACCCACCTTCCACCAAAAATTATATATTACATATTATGAAAAAATATATATTGTAATATATAAAATTGATTCCTTGTGTGTGTTTGTTGTTGTTATCTACACTTGTTTTTAGCTTTCGCGTGGGCCTCTGGCAGTTTAACAGCAAAAACCGCAGGGCTCAGTTAGTTTAATATAACAGGATTACGTTATAGATGACATTAATTTTGACCTCCTTGGACCAGTGGCCTTCACATCGGTTTTCAAGATGAAGAATTACCTACCGAGTTCGATTCCCGGTCGGGTCAACGTAGAAAAAAGACTTTTCGTACATTTTCTCGGGTATGGGTGTTCGTAGTGCGGTCTTTGTTTCCGATTCCATAACACAAGTGCTTTAACTGCTTAATTTAGGATCGGAGCAATGTATGTGAAGTCGTCCCTATCTATTTATGTATTTATTTACGACAGGATCGTAGAAATAAGCCGCGATAACGTAGTGGTTGGATGATCGGAATTCGAGTCACGAGGCCCTAGCGCGATCCCTAAGGCTCGTACCAATGGGTTTTTTCAAAACCTATATATGATTTACATCGATGGCTTGAACAAAAAGAAGGCGTCGGGCTCACCACCTGTCACGTTGTCCCAAAAAATGTCTTCGGTGGAAGTTGTGTCCAAAAGAATTAGTTGTCGAGACCTGTGTCTACTCCTGTATTGGAACGGAGTGAAGATATATATACATATAAATATATATAGGATCGTAGAATTATTCACAAAAGTATCAATTGCTTCTCAGCTCTTTAAAACGGTGAAATAACGAAGAATATTGCTATCCGCAAAACTGACCTTCAACTAAAACATCGACATTACGGAGCGAAATAATCGTTTAACTGCAGAATAAAAACCGTGAAGATACTTTAAAAAAAAGTAAAGCGAACACTTTCTGGGCCACGTGCAGCCTCGCTACGGAGCTCTGTTGCCGAGGGCCGAGATGAGGGGGAGGAGGGGGAGAGGGGAGGGAGGAGGGACGTGCTCAGGCGTCGACAAACCCGCTGCAAAATATTTACATTGCGTGTTAGCCAAGTTATAAAGTGCGCTGTGCTCGGTACGATGTTGATATTTCTCCGGTAGCCGGGGACTGGTTTCTGGTGAACAGATTGTAAACATATGGCGCGATCTGGAACGATCGCTCTGATCGAATCGAATTGCTTAACATTTAAAAATGACAATTCACTAGGGACTAATAGGTGTTGCATTGGATAATGTTATCAGCCTCTAATCTATTATATTCAAAGTTTTTTCTTGTATTTAAGCGAATACTACACATTTAAAATAAAACGATTTTCGGATTTTATCGCGTTTTTAATTAGTTTTTACAAATTATTTTTATTTCCCGGCGTTTCGAATGCTTTACAGTAAATCGTTTTATTTTAAATATTTAAAGTTTTTATTATTCTGGGTGTAAAATTTAGTAGACGGTTTTTTGTCTTTAAATTTGTAAGACAATTGTTTCAAACACGGTTTTTAATACGGTATTTTGTACAATACAGGGCCGTCCCAAGACAATAAAAAACAACATTCAACTGTTTTCTGTATGAATGTTTCCTTAAATAGCAACAACTGTTGCCCACACCTGGGCTTGGACCTCACAAAAATTAGGGATTAGAGCTGGAACCTCCGCTACTTTGCTCCAGTGCGTGTTTGCGAACTTTATACGTCCACGAAATAATAAATAACAAATATATACATAGATAAATAATTAAGAATTTGATTGGGACAAATCAAAATGAAATCATTTATTTATCGAAATAAGTAACAAACATTACATCCATCCATCATCATTTTTTAAACTACCAACATTACTCTGGTTCCAAAGTAAGTAGCTTGAGCACTCGTATTATGGATTTACGAAGGTACCACAAACACGCAAAGCCGAGAAAATGTAAAAAAATTTTTCTTCACTAACCCAACCGGAAATCGATCCCGGGACCTCAGTGTTGGCGTCACTGTGAACACCGGTACGCCACTGGTCCTTGAAGGACTTCATAAATGGATTTTGTATTAATGTACATGCTACAGCATGTACATTATTTGTAAAATTTGGAAATATAAAAGAAAAATATGAAAAAAATTCTGTAGCATACTCTTATTTTAGTTTTCAATTACTGCTATCTAAAGAGAGCAAATGTTATCAAGGAAAGCCACCATAGCCGAATGGCTTGGTGATCGGGATTCGAGACAAGAGGCTCTAGTTCGATCCCCTGGAGGTAGGTTTGTAGCAACAATTTGTTTTTCAAAGCTTATTTATTTTTATTTATTTATTCGGAGAAAAAAGTTTGAACATTATTTTTACAAAGTATAAAAAGTTCTCTCATATGGGGCACGACGGGATGGGCAACATAAGTGTCATACGTGTGGCAAAAGACCTATGCTGGAGTGACAGGTACCACTCCAGCATAGGTCTTTTTAGACACACGCAGAGGTTTTAATGCTTAAATCATCTGTTTAGATGCAAAGGCCTATATATATATATCGACCTCGTTGTTGGAAATGACGAGGAGATTTTTACTCGTCCATCTTTGTGGACAACGCACCTGTAACTTCGTTCTTTTGCAAAGCCCTTAATTCCAGATTAAGGGCATCAGTAACTTCTCACCATCAGGTGTTATTTCCACAAATTACAATCTGCTCTCAATTTAAAGTGAAGTCACGATAGCCGAGTGGTTGGGTGGTCGGAATTTCGAGTCAAGACCGAGTTCGATCGCCAGTTGGCAGGCTCGTACCAATTGGTTTTTCCAAAACCTACGTACGATTCATATCGTTGGCTTTGACACAAAGACGGTGACGGGCTCACCACCTGTCTCGTTGTCCCGAAATGTCTTCGGTGGAAGGTGGGTCGAAGGGACTTAATTCTCTAGACTAGACCTCTGTCTTACCCAGTATTGGGAGTTTCGTGAAGATTTTTATTTTTTCAATTTAAAGTAAAAGTAGCAAAACTTTCTAACACTATCATTCATTTAAACTAAGTAATGTAATTCAAATGTACACAGACACTGCGAGGTACAAAACAAGCTTATATTAAAGCCGATCGGGATGCAGTGTGTGTAACGAGACTCCGTAAACTACCTGCTGTCGCGGCTCGACTGCAGACTGTGTCATGTTACCATAATTGGATCCAAGTATTAGCAGTGCCGTGCAGTCTGCAAACTGCAGTATCTATGGCGGGCAGTCGCGGATAGTCTAAAGTTGCACTAAGGATCACTTGTAAAATGTAAAAACGAGTTTACTTTGGTAAATTGATTTGTGTTTTGGATGATGTTGTTTTGTTTTAAATTTTAATAAAATCATTTCAGTCACGATAGACGAGTGGTTGGGTGATTTTCGAGACGAGAGTCGACCCGAGTTCGATTCCCGAGGCCAATCGTGCTTGGCTTTTTCAAAAGTTATGTATGATTTACATAGTTGGCTTGGACATAAAAACGCCGACAGTCTCGCCACGTTCCCCTAAATATTGTCTTCGGTGAAATGTAGAAAGGACGTAAATGCCTAGACCGCTGTGTGCCCCAGTATTGGAAATAGCGTTTAGATATATTGTTATTATGTTAAACTAGCTTCTACTCACGTGAATAATAATATTAAAACATATATTGATTAGAATAAGATTAGACAATTATCAATAGTAAAATTTTGACACTGTTAAATATTTATAATGTAAGACAATAATTTATTGCATTAACTGTATACAATAGCTCTCTTAAAAGTAATATATCGAGCACATTTGATCACCTTCGTGGACGAGTGGCGTAAACACTGGTTTTCCAGGTGTCGCCATTTCAAAGTTCAGGGTTGTTTGTGGTGTCTTCGTTGTTTTCGATTCCCATACCACAAGTGCTTTAGCGTTTTACATTGGGATCGGAGCAACATATGTGATATTGTCCCTACCTATATAAGTGTTTATATATTATTTATTACTATTACTACATTTTATATTTGACGACCTCCGTGGAAGAGTGGAGTGCGTACTGGTTATCATGGCGTCGTCAGCTCTGATGACCCAAAGATAGATACATACATACCTTGATGTAATACTTATACTCACTCTTAACTTAACTTAACTTTTGAATCACATTGTATTTAAATATAAATTGCAGATTAGAGATATAACAGCATAAAAAAATATCTTCACGTCATTCCCAATACAGGGGTAGACAGAGGTCTAGTCTAGATAATTAAGTCTCTTTGACCCACCTTCCACCGAAGATATTTTCGTCCGTCGCCCTCTTTATGTCCAAGCCAACGTTATAATTGGTACATAGGTTTTGAAAAAAACCATTGGTACCAGCCTGCCACTTGGGGATCGAACTCGGGTCTCTCGACTCGAAATTGCGACCACCCATCCACTCGGCTATCGTGACTTAAACAGCATAAACAACATTACTTTTAAAAGACAATATCGATTTAATGTAAATAGTTATAAATATTTAAATTTCATGTTTAAAAATACAACTTCTGATGTTTGTTGCATATCAAACAGCAAAAAACTTTCAAATACACAAAATGGCGGACGAAAAAGCGAACAAAAAAACACACATTTTAAATGGAGTAGTTCGACCGTAACGGGTTCAGAGTTGCCAGGCGAAAAGTCTTTGTGTTGCCACTGTGTATAATTAAATATTATTATTCGTTGAGCGCACACGCCGCTGTTGCTATGCCTATTGTATGCCAATTGATTCACTCGCGTTTAGTGTTACCATTATATAAACATGAGAGGATAATAAAAATATATAGTTTACTTACCTAAATTTTTCTGCCCACAAACTCTCATAAGGGATTTTGCTATTGTTTCCAATGTAGGTTATATTGGAAACCGCATTTTTTTTGTTTTTTTTATTACCTAAATTATTACAACTTCACTCAAATCATGAATTCATCGATAACATATACATACATCGATCGTAATTTTTTTCTCTGCCACGGTTTTGTAATAAGGTTCCTCTAACGGAGAAGAAATAGGCGAGAGAAACTCCGTAGGTTACCTCTGTACTGCAGAGAAGCGGATAGACGATCGCAGTATCTGACCATTTAGCTCCTTAAAGGCTGCCCGTCACTGTTCAATTTTGGTCTGGTATTTTTCAAGATGGCCACCTGTCGATAAACTATAAAGGTTTTATGACTTAGTCGCTTTTTATGACATTGACGAGAAGAAAGGGAGTCTTTCTCCCACACCGACGCCGCCAGAGATATAGTCATACCACATCATGCAATACCACATTGTATTTTCTATATGCTATATAAATGCTTTTTCCTGCACCGATATTGATATTCATGAAATTTGTTATGAAAACGTAAAACATTGTCTAAATTATTCACAAGACCCGAATATTCCAAATCAAAATCATTCTTCGTTACTCTCCCACAAAAACTGTAAAAGTGTAGTTTTTTGAGATCAAAAGTTATTTAGTATCATTCATAAACTTTAAGTCCAGGTTATAGAACTATCTGAGTGGCAATATTCATTCAGATTCGTCTAGAAGTTTTCGTCATGCATTCACCAATCAATCAAAAGTTGTTAAAACTAATTATTAATTAGTATCACTAACTTAATTATTTATAAATATTCTTTCTAATCCAGGTTATAGAACTATCTCAAATAATAAAATAAATAAATAAATATCTTCACGCAATTCCCAATACAGTGGTAGACAGAGGTCTAGTCTAGACAATTAAGTCCCTTTGACCCACCTCCCACCGAAGATATTTTCGGGACAAGGTGACAGGTGGTGAACCCGTCACGGTCTCTATGTGCAAGCCAACGATATAATTCGTACATAAGTTTTTAAAAAAATCCATTGGTACGAGCTTGTCTCCTATAGATCGAACTCGGGTCACTTGATTAAAAGTTCCGACCAACCAACCACTCGGCTATCGTGATTCTCTACCCACAAATCATCGCATAAAAATTCTAGCTCCATCTGAAACCTGCCTTCGTATCCTATACGAGACATTCCACACAGTGTCCAATGAATGGCTCCTCTACTCACACTGACATTACTTCCATCCATTGTTGTTTTGTTGCAATTTTTTAGAAGGGTGATGCGATTTTCTATGGAAAAGTTGTAATTGTACCGCTGTTTACACTACAATCGACTATTGTCTGTCTGTTCGTGAGCGATGTTTGTCTTTGTGGCTTTGCGATTTGTTTAACGCGCTTACTACGCACTTTACTAGGCTGTAGTACGATAGTGTCTGCTGCAAGTGTCCGTCTGAATAAGCATCCACTGTCTCGACTGTCACCGTACACAGTCTCAGTTATTCCATAAACATCAGTCGATAGTAAAAAGATACCTACGGAGTTTCTTTAGGGGAGGCCTTCTTCGTTAGAGGACGCTACCATCGATAATATGCTGCTGGAATAATATATATAGTACGCATCCTAGTGTTGTATAGAGATATGCACCCTAGTTCAAGAACACTTAAAGGTCTATTTCAAAAAACAAAAATGAAAAAACCAAACTACCACCTTATTTCCAATCCTGCCGTGGTCTAGACAGCCTAGGCCATACGAGACTCATTTTATCGGACTTTTTTTGGGACAACGTGACAAGTGTTGAGCATGTCGCCGTCTGTCCAAGCCAAAGTAGAAATCATATATAAGTTTCGAAAGAATTTATTGGTAAGAGCCTCCTAATTGAGGATGTAATAGTAGTTTTTAATGATGTAAAGAGAAGAAAAAACAGGGAACGTTTGGCACAGAATATTATATTTTTTTTTCAAGAATATTAGCAGTGTCAAATAACATAACATGTATTCCTATTGACCACTCTAGCTAAGCTGCAATGCTTGTATCCGAAGTGGTTCAAGACAATAGTAGAATGGCGGACCGGAACCTGCGATAGCATATTTCGCAGTACGCGTATTGTTACGGAGGATACTTAGTTTTGGTGTGATAATCAAAAATGAAAAACTCATTGGTACGAGCCTACCAAATACCAGACCCTACTCTTAAGGATCAAATGCGGGTCTCTTGATTCGAATTCCGATCCATCCACTCGGCTATAGTGACGTCCCTTGCATTTATTAGGTTTCTTAAATTTTTGTTACTGTTCTTTTGTGTTCAAGATAACCGAGCAGTCATGATAGCCGAGTGGGTGGGTGGTCAGAATTTCGAGCCGAGAGACCCGAGTTCGATCCCCAGATGGCAGGCTCGTACCAACGGGTTTTTCAAAAACCTATGTACGAATTATATCGTTGGCTTGGACATAAAGACGGCGACGTGCTCACCACCTGTCACGTTGTCCCGAAAATATCTTCGGTGGAAGGTGGGTCCTAGAGACTTAATTGTCTAGACTAGACCTCTGTCTACCCCAGTATTGGGAATGGCGTGAAGATATTTTATTTTATTTTATTTTTATTTATATTTATTTATTTATTCGTTTGTATTCAAAATATTTACGGAAATGTACTTGTCAAGAGATAGTGTAACTCTATCTTAATATTAAGCACATTTAATTTCGCATTACCTAGATACAGCGGAACAGTTTCAAGTGATCATGTCAGTCAACATTCGTAGATCCCCCAGCCGCCTGTCCCCTGATGCCTTCAACATTTGATGGCGGCAGACATCGCGCGGATTCTGAGCTTATTGCAACGCTCATGAAAATGCGCTACCCGTAATGCAGTACCACTAAAACCTTCCAATGCTTCTAATTTATCTATTATATAATGTTTAATAAAATGTTACATGTACATAAATAAACACATAAATAGATAGGGATAAACTGAGTGGTTGGGTGGTCGGATTTTCGAGTCGTGAGACCCGAGTTCATCCCCAGGTGGCAGACTCGTACAAATGGGTTTTTCAAAAACTTATGTACGAATTATATCGTTGGCTTGTACATAAAGACGGCGACGGGCTTGCCACATGTTACGTTGTCCGTAAATATCTTCGGTGGAAGGTGGGCCGAAGGGCCACCATCTATTCACCTTCATTGTCTAGACTAGACCTCTGTCTACCCCTGTCTTGGGAATTGCGTGGAGATAAGCTATATAAGGGATATCTTCACACACAATAACTGGATGATGATATTTATTTACCAACTAAATGACTCAGTCTGTTATTCTTTTAGTAATATATACGTACATAGATAGAGACAATATCACACACATTGGTGTAGCAGTGCTTTTGTTATCAAATCGGAAACAACAAAGTTACCATAGCTTTTATCAACATTCATAAAAGCTATCAATAATTATAAAATACAATGTTTTTAATGTATCGAGAGATAACATAGCAATTAATTGCCGAATTTGTCCGCATCATAAAAACTGCAACTTTTTAGAAAACCGCTATAACACGGCCAAAAAATGATACATATCATATATGCAAACAAAACCGCTGTCAAATACTAGTTCTCCTAAACTATACGAGTATTAATGCCCTGAAGAAATTAGGACCAGAAGCTTATTAAGAAGTAACAGGAACATTTTTAGAAATATCATTAGCTAAAATACTATGTCATTAATGTATAAAATAGTAATATATAAATCTAATGGAAGTTGAAACAAATATTTTTTCTCCCACATCTTTCAACGATTGGGTGATTTTACCGTTCTAGCTAAACTCAGTTTACGCTGAACTGAGTTCAAGGTTGCAGTTCACGTTTTTATTGCACTTAAAGCATTGAGTAAAGAAAGTATAGACATAAGTCTTGGGATCCAAACTATAGTTTGTTAGATACTAAGTAATAATTATTGAAGAGTTGATACTATAATTGTCACTCTATCTCTTCCTTGCTGCAAGTATCCGTAAAAAAATATCTTCGAGGTATTTCCAATAGTGGAAAAAACTGAGATCTAGAGAATTAAGTGTTTAGTCCCATTTTCCCTGAAGACATTTTTTGGCTAACGTGATAGGTGGTGAGCTTGTCGCCGTCTTTATGTAAAAACTAACGATATAAATGGTACATAAGTTTTTGAATGAATTAGTACGAGCCTACCTGAGGATCTAACTCGTGTATCTCGACTAGAATACTCATCACCCAACCACTCGGCTATCGTGAATATTCTTAAAAAAAAAAAACAATTCTGAAAATATTTTTAATATTCGCTAAAACCGCAAGGCTACCTGTTCTTGGCAAAGTAATATCATAAAAACACCATTAAGGGTTTTGGCAGGATCCAGCCGTGGTTGTAAAATTTTGTATTGTTTCGGAGTGTTCCGACACTTATGGGTGTCGTAAAAATAATATCGATTGTAAATGAGACCAAAAAAAAGACAGCGTCAAATTCATCTGCGAGTTTCGCATATACTACATTCAAGCTCCCTTATTATACAGGGTGGCTCGTAAAACGGGTCCCACCTATTTTGCAGCCGTAAAAATGTCTCGTAAATTCAACGTCACAAATGTGCCTCTTTGTTGGCTGGAGGAGGCTGATAGGCCGGGACTCGAACCCCCTGCGCGCTGATTGCAACCCCCGGCGTATAATCTCACAGTACGATAAGTCTCTACCGATACTTAGGGCAAATCGCAGGGATGCAAGTGTCAATGTGCTCATATGTTTGTTTATGTCGATACATTATGTTTGTTACAGAAATATCGATAAGTATTTTCATTATTTTAATCATAAAGTCACGGTAGCCATGTGGTTGGGCGGTCCGAATTTCGAGTCAAGAGACCCGAGTTCTATCCCTAGGTGGCAGGCACATACCAATGTGGTTTTCAAAAACTTATGTACGAATTATATCGTTGGCTTGGACAAAACGAAGGCGACGGGCTCACCACCTGTCACGTTGTCCCGAAAATATCTTCGGTGGAAGGTGGGTCACAGGGACTTAATTGTCTAGACTTTCAATAATTAATTGTCTAGACTTTCAATAATTAATTGTCTAGACCACCCACCCACTCGGCTATTGTCTCTCTTTTAAACTTAATTTATCGATAAAAAAATATATCGAGCAACACTAAGACCAAGACCATAAAGTTCGTCATAATCTTGCATTCCCTTCACCGCAGCCACATTGTTTTTAAGCTATGGCAGTGGACAATGGCGCGGAAATATTGTGTGCAGTTATTACTGTGTATTGTAGTAACGCCGGAGGGTGTGTAGGATATTATGTAAATTTATGGGATGTAAGGGATTATAGCAACTTTTCCTCAAACATCAACCTCACCTGTGCTCCGCCTCAATTACGAGTCTATGACCAAACTGTGGCGCACAACTTATGTATCGGAGACTGGAAGGTTTTCGTTTTATCATAGTAGTAAAGAGATGTTATTTTAATATTATATTGCAGAATTCCTCGTGCAAAAATGAATAAAGGACATTAAAAATTGTGAGCAAGCTTCGCTTGGTGATAAAATTATAGTGCTACTGTATATAATTGACATATGTATAAAGCACCTACTTATCTTGATATAAAATATTGGCCAAAAAGAGCCCCAAATACTAGTGTATAATTTTATTTATTTTAATTAACTTATGTACGAATATCGTTGGCTTGGACAAAACGAAGGCGACGGGCTCACCACCTGTCACGTTGTCCCGAAAATATCTTCGGTGGAAGGTGGGTCACAGGGACTTAATTGTCTAGACTTTCAATAATTAATTGTCTAGACCACCCACCCACTCGGCTATTGTCTCTCTTTTAAACTTAATTTATCGATAAAAAAATATATCGAGCAACACTAAGACCAAGACCATAAAGTTCGTCATAATCTTGCATTCCCTTCACCGCAGCCACATTGTTTTTAAGCTATGGCAGTGGACAATGGCGCGGAAATATTGTGTGCAGTTATTACTGTGTATTGTAGTAACGCCGGAGGGTGTGTAGGATATTATGTAAATTTATGGGATGTAAGGGATTATAGCAACTTTTCCTCAAACATCAACCTCACCTGTGCTCCGCCTCAATTACGAGTCTATGACCAAACTGTGGCGCACAATTTATGTATCGGAGACTGGAAGGTTTTCGTTTTATCATAGTAGTAAAGAGATGTTATTTTAATATTATATTGCAGAATTCCTCGTGCAAAAATGAATAAAGGACATTAAAAATTCTGAGCAAGCTTCGCTTGGTGATAAAATTATAGTGCTACTGTATATAATTGAAATATGTATAAAGCACCTACTTATCTTGATATAAAATATTGGCCAAAAAGAGCCCCAAATACTAGTGTATAATTTTATTTATTTTAATTAACTTATGTACGAATATCGTTGGCTTGGACATAAAGACGGCGACGGGCTCACCACCGGTCACGTTGTCCCGAAAACATCTTCGGTGGAAGGTGAGTCGAAGGGACTTGATTGTCTAGACTCGACCTCTGTCTACCCCTGTATTGGGAATTGCGTGAAGATATTTTTTTTTTCTAATAAATAATTAGACATTAAAGTTTTTTATCATTTTAGTTCATGAAGTGTTTTTATCTTAAATCAAATCATTCCTTTATCGAAAAAAAAATTATATTCGTTTACCGATAGACATTTTTAATTTTCTTCTTGAATTAATTTTAGAATTTTGCATTTTTTCTGTATGTGTATAGTTTTAATTGTTTATTAGTTTAGATTTATCCTAATTGTAAGATAAGCTGTCACAACAATTGTGTGTTACCTTAAATTAATTATGCATTGTGTAAATTCTATAATAAATCTTTATGTTAATTCATACAAATGTATTACACAGTTGGTAAAGTAAATAAAAAAATATATACCATTAGTAAGTTCAATTTAAAAGTATATATTTTAAGTATGAATATTTTCCTTATTTCATAAAATTTTAGAACAATATAAAATTGTCGACCCCGTCGACCTCGCCTTCAAGGCAAAGGGTTGTGGATTCGAATCCCTCTTGGGGCAAATATTTATGTGCATATATATTCAAATGTAAGGCTTGTATTCGATTCATAATGTATATACGTAAGTATATACATAATTCGAATGATTCATAATGTATATACGTAAGTAAGTAATTACTTACCTTCACGCACAATCCATGACGGGGTAGCCAGAGAGAACAAATCGCCAAGTGTCACGATCCGTACATACCTCTTTCGCTTCTTTCAGATTCATTATTTTCTTCATACATGCACGTCTAGGTATACGAGTCCTCTTGACCCTCCCCTCTTCGAGCAATTTGCTCACATGTACCTATATATGTTTATCTATATATTTATCTATTTATATATTACACCGTTAGCTTGGTGATTAAGACGTCGATAAGCTCACCACCTGTCACGTTGTTCCAAATAAGCTCCAGTGTAAAATTGTCTCAAACTCTGTCTACCACTGTATAGAGAAAAGCTTGAAAATAAAAATCGCATCTTTTACAAAACAATCCACTTATCACAAAGGCTTGACGACATTTGCAATAAAATGTCTGCCGATTCTGAGTCGTAAAACTGGATTCTCGACGAAAGTAGAATTACATTTAATCACGAACTACCCTGTACTACCTGCCCTCCGACAACAACATACGAAGGAGGGAGACTCTCCCCATTTTCCCATTGACAAGGCATCTCCATTCAGAGGAGAGAGAACCACTCGACCTGACCCCTACGAATACAAAAACACAAGGGACATTTAACTAAAGAGGGCAGATCATGGAGGTCAACATTATATTGATCGCTAGCCACCCTACAGTGTTGTCCAGATTTAAAGGACCCCAATTCGGAAGCAACATGTACGAAGTTAAGTATCTGAGTATGTTTGACGTATTTTATAGTTTACAGCTTCTTTGTTCCCAATACTGTTTAGGTCCTAGTGAAGTTTTACAGTTTGTCAGTTAGCTTATGTGGCTACTCGTAATGTTAAATAAATAAATAAATACATACATACATAGAGACGATATCACATATGGTACCAAGTTCGATAGCTGAAGCACTTGATGTTATGGAATAAGATATAACAAAAGTACCCCAAATACATAAACTCGAGGAGACAACGTAGAAAGAGTGTTTTTAAATTGACCCATCCGGGAATCGAACCCGGAACTACAGAGCTCGCGTCACCTTGAAAACCGATGTGAAGGCCACTCGTCCACTATAATTCCATTACAGGACATAGGGCTCTTGCATCAGGAGGCCAAAGTGCCAAGCTTAGCATCAAAAATATTACCAAAATGGGGAACATATAGGGAAAAGAGAAAGAGGAAGACCGTTAAGAACATATATAGATCAACTAAAATAAAGAGTAAATGTCATGTTGCACCAAGATGTCAAAATGTTGGCGTAAAAGATCCTTGAAAAAGATTACCAAATATATCATAAGCAGACTGTTATATATCAATTCCTCCGTATACACATCGGTTGACAAGGAGTCGCCAGCTCCTAGGTCCCGGGTTCGATTCCCGGGCTGGTCATTATAGAATAAAAGTTTTCCTATATTGTCTCGAGTCTGAGGTGTTTGTTGTGTCTTCCTTGTTTCTGATTTAATTCCATAACACATTTATGTACGAAACAATGGGTTTTCTAAAAACTTATGTATGAATTATATCGTTGGCTTGGACATAAAGACGGCGACGAGATCACCACCGGTCACCTTGTCCCGAAAATATCTTCGGTGGAAGGTGGGTCGAAGGGACTTAAATGCCTATACTAGACCTTTGTCTATTCCTGTATTGGGAATTGCGTGAAGATATTTATTTTATTATTTTATTTACATTGGGATCGGAGCAAATATTTTTTTTTAGTTCGTGTGTACATCATATTGACCCAGATAAAATCCCCGAAGGTTTTCCTTGAAATATATGACAACCGTTTGTCAGAAAAACGTTTCTCTCATTTGCCGTATGTCATACGATATTATTTTTGCTATTTCGCTAATATAATTATATAAATTCGTTATCAAAGCGAATTCGGTGCGTGTTGTATAGATGTATTCTGTTATTGTACAACTTTAAAGTGAATCAAGTCCTTAAAGTATATTATTTGGTAATTTTTGAAGCTAATTTTTCTATACTTAATCATGATTTGGTCGTTTGTTGATATATACGTCATAAATGAATGAATAGGGACAGCGTCACATGCATTGCTCTGATCCCAAAGTATGTAGCTAAAGCATGTTAAGGAAACAGAAACCATGAAGTTAACACAAACACAGACCCACCAGACTCGTGTCAGAATACAAAAGGTTGGTGGTGAAGGTGCCAACTGTTGGCATGTATTAAATGAAAACAAACATAGGTAGGGATAACATAACTTACATTGCTCTGCATCTGAATCTCAAAAGTAGCAGCCAAAGCACTTGTATTATGGAATCAGAAACAACCAAGGTACCACAAACCCAAGAAAAGTAACAAAATTAGCAAAGAAAATTGTGTTCTTTTTGAAGGCGATTAATTCATTCCAATTTTAGCGTAGAAAAACCTATGTACGAATACGTAATACATACGATACTGCCTACCAAGTCTTTCTTTGAATGATTTTTGAAGTTTTATCTTCGATTGAAAGTCTTTCGTAAGGACCTAATTATCTAGACTGTCTACCCCAGTATTGCGAACGGCTAATACAGTACGGTAAAAACTTCCAAAGTTTTATATTCTCTTATTAGTTAGGAAGTCACGATAGCCGAGTTGTTGGGTGGTCGGAATTTCGAGTCGAGAGACCCGAGTTCGATCCCCAGGTGGCAGTACCAATGAGTTTTTCAAAAACTTATGTACGAATTTCATCGTTGGCTTGGACATAAAGGCGGCGACGGGCTCACCACCTGTCACATTGTCCCGAAAATATCTTCGGTGGAAGGTAGGTCAAGTCTAGACAATTAAGTCCCTTTGACTTAATTGTCTAGACTTGACCTCTGTCTACCCCTGTATTGGGAATTGCGTGAAGATATTTATTTATTTTATTTTATTTATTTATTAGTTAGAAAGGTCCGTGTGAAACGGGTATACAAAACCCTGTCCACTGCGTTCGACTTGCATAAGACCACCGTTTTAATCTGAGCGATGTTACATGTCCCTGAACGAACGAACGAACGCCTCCGAACAATCCCGAACGTTACCCTACGCCCCCCGATCCCGCAGTCGCCGCTCGTCGCGCCAGCGAGCGAACATCTCACGAATTCACGTTCGTGCGCTCCGCGAAAAATAAATGTACACTATTTTATTCAACCGTCTACCATTTACAACGTAGCGAACGATAAGGAATCCAAAACTGCAATAAAACCGCGCATTTTTTAATCTGCGTCCTCGTTACTCAATTTTTCAAGGTCACGTGCGTAATTCTAGGTTAACTTCCAATCATACGCGTGGCTAGAAAGTGAGACAGCATGTCTGACGTGGAGTGGACCAATGATTTAGTGATAAGACTGATGATGGAGTATAAGAAGAGACCGGAATTGTGGGACAGCACTCACGACCTGTACCGAGTGCATACGGCTAAATACGAAGCGTGGTCGGACCTGGCAAACCTTTTCGAGTGCGACATTGTCGATCTGAGGAAGAAGCTGAACTCGATATTCGCATCGCACCGACGCGAAAAGGCGAAGGTTCGATGCGGCGGTCGGTCCACCTGGTTTCTGTATCCGCACATGAATTTCCTACCGACCCACATTCAGAATGACGAAACTAGTCCAGCGGTAATTATTTATAGTTATTTCTTATTAAATAAACGATAGCCGTGTTGATAGTGGTAGTTTTCGAAGCTACGGGTTGCGGGTTCGAATCCCGTCATGGACAAACATTTGTCATGGACGTTTGTGTTAATATTCATTAAAATATATTTGTATGTAAGTATGTATATTGTACCGATGGTTTGGATATTAAGATTACGATAGTCTCTCAGGTATAGTTATCACAAATAGCTACGGCGAAAAGTGGGTTGAAAAGGAATTAATTGTCTAAACTTCTGCCTATTCCATTACGAAATATTGCGTGAAGAGAAGTAAGAGAAAACAGTTGACACGGGCGTCGCGCGGGTTCGTATTTTGTCAATTTTGTATATCTTATTTATTAGAAGCTTAGAATATCGATATTAATATTTTTCTAAACCACAGAAGTATGTAGGGATCGTGACACTTGGCGATCTGTTCTCTCTGGCTAACCCGTCAGGGATTGTGCGTAAAAAAAAAAAAAATTCTAAACCACTAATTATATGTTCAAGTAATTATTATTATCAGACGTGTCTCTTAAAAGCCTTGTAACTTGTAATCTATCAATAGATGTCGGGGAGCCCATTACAAAAGTATATCAGAAGAAATTAAATTCAAATATACACAACTAAGGTACGAGGTGTTTGATGTTGTGATCGTCAATCCGCTTGCCGAGCACGGCGATTATCACAAACCCTCCCGTAAAGGAGCGCTGTATGTCCTGCAGTGAGATTTTACAGGTCATTATAAAGATGATGATGCATTTATTGAAATTCTCTTGTCAAGTCACTATAGATAGACTGTATAAGTCACGACTATGCCCGATTTATATCGTTGGCTTGGACGTAAAGATGGCGACAGACTCACCAACTGTAACGTTGCCTGAAAAATGTCTTCGGTGGAATGTGGGTCGAAAGGACTTAATTATTATGACCTCTGTCTACCTCTGTTTTAGGAATGACTTGAAGAAATATTTTTCTTTTTATTCAAAAACCCTTTCCTGATGATCATTAACTAATTCTAGACTTTTGTATAATGCTTACAGATTTATTTCTCTTTTCTTCCGCTTAAAATTCAGAGCATCAGTTCTAGTCCGGGCAGCATGACCCTGGCACACTGATATGCTTCACTTATTACATTATAAATATAAGCAATGACTTCTATATTGAATTATGATAATACAATCTTAATAGGTCGACTATTGATTGCCTTTAAACTGCTTTTAAGTGGAGTTATTATTATGTCTATGTATTATTAATTAAATACTACTATATTTGTGTCTTACACTGTAGCAGCTCGACTCAAAACATTGTAAAGAAATCTTAAATTAGATATTTATTTTGTACACAGATCTTAATATTGGCAACGGATTCAAATCCGGAGTCTGCAAATCAAAAGGCAAGTACACAACCGACTGACTTGTCTTATAAAGTTATCAAATATTATAAAATACCTTATTTTAACGAACCAAATCATCAATTTATAAACAAAGAAAGAAAGTAATGATTTTCCAATATCCGCCTGGAAATTACATTATGTACAAAAATTACATAAATGGTGTAAAATTACGCAACAATAGTTCAGCGCTTACTTTTGTATCATATTATTGTTTATATTTGTATGTACTCTTAATATTAATTTTCTGCTCAGCCTATTTTCTACCATAGACCGGAATATAACCTAGAAATAATCAAATATTTAATTTACTTAACGGCTCGGAATAATTCTATGCAGGACATAGGCCTCTATATAAGGAGAACATTCTATAATCGCCACGCATTGTATCAGAATTGGCGATCTAAGTATCAGACGCCTCGAACCTTGGACGCTTTTGTCCATCACTGGTTTGCTTAGTTCCGTCTTGGAAAAAAAACATTTCCAAATTGTGATCCCGACATTTGTCACTAGCCATTGCAATTTACACTTATTGAATTGGACTCCCTTAGTCGCCTATCAT
Source organism: Sericinus montela (assembly GCA_029286605.1). Classification (NCBI taxonomy): domain Eukaryota; kingdom Metazoa; phylum Arthropoda; class Insecta; order Lepidoptera; family Papilionidae; genus Sericinus; species Sericinus montela. The sequence goes on along the minus strand of JAGSMR010000085.1, from coordinate 4,234,121 downwards.
GACACGCACGATTTGAAAGAGTTGGTGAAAAAAATATCTTCATGTCACTCCCAATAAAAAGGTAGACAAAGGTCTAGACAATTAAATCGTTTGGATCCACCAACGAAGATATTTTTGGTATAACGTGTGACGTGAAAGGATTTAATTTTTTATGTACTAACACAAAATAGGTTTTAAATTATGGTTATGGTTGAGACTTTGATCTTCGATATGTCACAATGAGCTTCGTATTTTACAGAGTAAAAGGCGAAAACGCATCTTAAATATCCCAGTCGAAGAGTCCCACCAGTCCACGACTGAGGAAGAGAATAACGAAGCTGATGATGACGAGGATGCTGATAACGATGAAGTCGAAACAGAGAACGTCATTATAAAAACAGAACCAGTCGTTGAATATCCTAAAATGAAAGCAAAACGCGAAGTTAAATACGTGGCAAGCCGAAAACCCAGGCTCACGAAAGTCATCAAGAGGAGGATAGTGAAAGAGAAGCACGTAGATGAAGATAGGAATATACTTATAGAGACCATACGACTGCTAAGACGCTCCGATTTGCTAAAGAAGAAAGACGAATGTGACAGTTTCGGTGAATATATCGCAGACTCCTTGAGGAAGCACGACGAAAGAACGCAGTCGATGATCAAACAAGCCATAAATAACATACTATTCGAACAGGAAATGAAGAAATATAGCACTAACCAGTATACCGTTGTCATGTCAGAAATAGATGAGAATCCATTAATCCTAAGTGAGCAAGAGCATAGTGAGAAATAAATTTCCGAAAAAAGAAATCTATGAACTGTTACAGTGAAAACAGTGTCTATTTGTTAAACATCTAACGCTAAAGGTGATATATTGAAAGTTTGCATTGTATGTAGTATTGCAATTATTGTGAGGAATAGATTAAGCATTATAGTTTTATAAAGAAAACATTTTTTATTACATTTCCCTATACAGGGGTCTAGAAAATGTAGTCCCTTCGAGCCACATTGCATCGTTGACAGGTGGCAAGGTCACCGCGGTGTTAGTGTCTTTCTAGAGGCTTTCGTATTGCAGGGACCTATAACCATGCACATAGTTTCTGGTCCGGTATTTCATAGAAGGACTTATTCCTTAGAGAATTACTCTACACCCAATAGAAATTCCACTTTTGGCAGAGACTGACAAAGTTCCTCGCATACACACCTAACTACTGTAGTAGCTATTTATAAATACGGTATTTTTACTGCCTACCCCAAAAGAACCATGCATTATTATCTTATATGTCTTTATTTTATAATACGTGTAACTATTAATAACTATTTTACGCAGTACCAACTTAACAAACAAGAATGGAGCGAGCACTACAATGTTGTTGACAATAAATTTAAAATCGTCGATAAGTCGATACTAATGTATGCAACAGACTTGTATAACAACACTTTGTCACGAACTCTCTTCGTCGCAAATTTCCGCCATTTTTTGTCGCCTTCCATCAATATGTATGGAATGAAACAGTCTACGTGATTCTTCGCACGGCCGAGCCTCACCATTTATAACTTAGTTCATAAACTTGTAAAATAACAATAATTTTAAAAATTTCATCATACATGCTCATGTATCTTAGACTGAGAATATTGTAGCGAGTCTTAAAATCAGCAATGAATTTGCGCTCGAACCAAAAGTCTAAGAATATTCTATAGTCACAATCGCATGTCTAAAATTGCTCTAGCGTAGTTTTTTCCGATCAAATCATCCATTACGGACTCGTTAACCATTCTACATTGAGACTGTCAGTTCCGAACGGCATTGTAGGTTGTTTTTTGATGGATTTACGTAAATTATATCGAGATAGCTGGTTGTTGTGCATTAGAGCAAGACAGAGGAGGACGGTCGGGATCACGCCACCCCGCGTCACTCGACTCGACGCAGTAAACGGTGCATTATTTTTGCTGCAATCGAATGATTAAATGATAATTGATCACGTTGCATTTTGTTTTTATTTGTTTGCAATTTATACATTTTTTTTTCTTTTACGTCCGGCGTGAATCATACGTAGGTGTTGGCTTTAAATTTATGCTTGTTATTCAATGTTGGCACAGGTTATTCTGGATTGTTCATTTGATTTTTTTTAACTATTGAAAATCTACCTTTAGCTCCGTTTTTTATGATATAAACGGTCTTAATGATGACTCACGCCTCGTGCATGCCTCTGCACAACTGAAATAAATTAAGACAAAAAAAAAACTTAACAAATAAGTTGTCTAACTTTAGGTATAAAACAGATTGTCTCATTGTCACACGACTTCTCCTTGGACAATTGATGTACACACCAGTTTTTATGGTGTCACTTGGGTGAGAAATCACTTTCTACTTTCTGTCGATTCTGTGCGTTCTTCTGGAGGTACAGCGAAGGCACAACAGAATCTTCGTTGTTTCTGATTCCAGAACACAGAACCTTTTGCTACTTACTTTAGGATCATAACAATGATGTTACTATCTTTGTATTTTTTATTTATAATAACACCGGCGATGTATTTTTAAATACGTAGTGTAAAAAGGTTTCTTTTATGGGGTTAGATAGAAAGAAGAGCTACCAGAGCATTTTATGGTGTAAACAGCAGCTTATGACTTGTGCAAACCATTACAAATAACATTTAGGAATTTATAATAATAGGAATGTATCCTATTCACCCCCCAGGATTAGGAATACCAAATATCCCATAACACTGGCTCTCTATACCTTGCAAACTGGAACACTACAGTTGTTACACTAGTTTTTGGCAGCGGAAATAGGTACCAGAGTGGTACTGACCCAGACAACTCCAGGTAAGAGAAGGAATCTAACAAAACCAAAAAGTTTGGTACTTATTCGAATAATTTTAAAGAAAGAGCTCATTACCTTTAAATGGAAATAGCCACTAAAAAATTCTCATCATCGGAAAAAAACATTAAAGGCAAATCATTTATTAAACAATTATACTAAAAGCTCTCGATAGCCGAGTGGTTGGGTGATCGGAGTTCGAGTCAGCAAACCCGAGTACGAATCCCAAGTGTTAGGCTTCAAAACTTATGTACGATTCATATCGTTCCTTTGTACATAAAGACGGCGACAGACTCACTATCTGTCACGTTGTACCAAAAATGTCTTCGTTGCAAGGACAACTTCTTGAGGATTTTGTCTGGATCTCTGTATAACTCAGTATTGGGGATGACGTAAAAATATTAAAGATTAAAAACCCTTTTTACCAAATCTAATTTTGATCAAAGTATATCGTCGCTAAAATACACAAACTAATCGATTAATTTCCTAAGATTAAATTAGCATCCGGTCTTAATGTATTCAAAGTCGAATCTCCTAGTTTTTGAGCGGAAAATTCTAACTGCACAGCTATAGGATCGTTATATGAGGCCTGCTTTACATTGAATGAAATACATTCGTGACTTTTCTTTCCATAATTAACTTCTTGTGTTTCGATTCTTTGAAACAAACGCTTATATGTAGGTAGTGCGCAAAATCGTGTGAAACTTACCTATTATCTAGACTTTCTTGTAGATACAAACATACATAACAATTCACGCAATTCCTAATACAGGGGTAGACAGAGGTCTAGTCTAGACAATTAAGTCCCTTCGACGCACCTTCCAACGAAGATATTTTCAGGATGACGTGACAGGTGGTGAGCCCGTCGCCGTTTTTTAAACTCGAGAAAAGACCCGAAGAAAGACCCGAGAAAATGTAGAAACAAAATAATTCTTTACACCATTCCCAATACAGGGCTAGACAGAGAGCTAGACAGTTAAGTCATTTCGACCCATCTTCCACCGAAGTCATTTTTGGAACTACTACTTTCATCAAAATAGAACCAAAAAGAAACTCAATTTTTACAAACGTGTTAAAGAAGTACATTTATCGGACTGAGCTAGCTTATACCTCCTACATATAACTGTCACTTTGACTGACACTTTGTGTCAGATGCCCGCGTCACCCTAACCTGGTTGACACTGACGTGATATAATTGTGTTCTTGCGTCACGAGTCAGGCCATACCTGCCTGGCAGTCTGCCATGCCTTTACCCAATGTCTCGACCAACTCTACATCTATATAGACTTTCGTGTGAATAAAAATGACTGACTTTCACCTCAAATAGAAGCAAGTTTTGAGCGATTACGTGTAAAATGTAATCAATAATCTTGTTTGTTAATAGTCACGAGTGACAGAGTGATCGGACATCGAATTCGATTCTCTGGTAGACCCGTACCCATGTTTTTTTTTAAATACGACGACAGGTTCACCACCTGTCACGTAGTGGGACTACGTGCCAGGACAATGAAGGTCTTCGGTGGAAGGTGGGTCTAAAGGACTCAATTGTCCTAGAACTCTGTCTACCCCGGTATTAGGAAAATGCGTGAGGATATTTATTATTTCATTAATTTAATCAATCAATCTATTTTGATGGTCCAATCATCGTTCGTTCCAATAACAAAAAGTAATAAACGTGTACTGTTGGAACCAGAGTAAATCCTTTCGGTCAACCTTTCATAGAGGTGTATTAAGGACAACATGGCAGGTGGTAAGCCTATCGCCGTCTTAGTTTCAAGACGACGGAACACTATATTTATAGACATATTTATATTACATATTTATATAAACATCTATGACTACGAGGAGTAACGATAGCAGAGTGCTTGGGTGGTCGGAATTTCGAGTCAAGGGTCGCGAGTTCGATCGCCTGGTTGTTCAAAAACTTATTTAAAAAAAATATCTTCGGTGGAAGGTGTATTAAAAGGGACTACATTGTCCAGACCTGACCTCTGTGTACCCTGTATTGGGAATTGCGTGAAGATATTTTTGACTCGAGTAACAACATTCATATTCATCACGCAAATGTTTGCCCCTCTCTGGACTCACAACCGTTAGCTTCACAGGCAGTTTCACTATTTATCGTGTCTTTAATTACAAATTAAAATTTTCACAGTCGTAGCTTCTAAATTGTAGTTATAATTCGTGTGTATTAGATATAAGCGTGTAGTTCGACACACATGGTGAGTCCAACACAACGTACACACGTATTTCTATGTATATATATACATATATTTATATAAACATCTATGACTACGAGGAGTAACGATAGCAGAGTGCTTGGGTGGTCGGAATTTCGAGTCAAGGGTCGCGAGTTCGATCGTCTGGTTGTTCAAAACTTATTTCAAAAATATCTTCGGTGGAAGGTGGGTCTAAAGGACTCAATTGTCCTAGAACTCTGTCTACTCCGGTATTAGGAAAATGCGTGAGGATATTTATTATTTCATTAATTTAATCAATCAATCTATTTTGATGGTCCAATCATCGTTCGTTCCAATAACAAAAAGTAATAAACGTGTACTGTTGGAACCAGAGTAAATCCTTTCGGTCAACCTTTCATAGAGGTGTATTAAGGACAACATGGCAGGTGGTAAGCCTATCGCCGTCTTAGTTTCAAGACGACGGAACACTATATTTATAGACATATTTATATTACATATTTATATAAACATCTATGACTACGAGGAGTAACGATAGCAGAGTGCTTGGGTGGTCGGAATTTCGAGTCAAGGGTCGCGAGTTCGATCGTCTGGTTGTTCAAAAACTTATTTCAAAAAAATATCTTCGGTGGAAGGTGTATTAAAAGGGACTTCATTGTCCAGACCTGACCTCTGTGTACCCTGTATTGGGAATTGCGTGAAGATATTTTCAGGATGACGTGACAGGTGGTGAGCCCGTCGCCGTTTTTTAAACTCGAGAAAAGACCCGAAGAAAGACCCGAGAAAATGTAGAAACAAAATAATTCTTTACACCATTCCCAATACAGGGCTAGACAGAGAGCTAGACAGTTAAGTCATTTCGACCCATCTTCCACCGAAGTCATTTTTGGAACTACTACTTTCATCAAAATACAACCAAAAAGAAACTCAATTTTTACAAACGTGTTAAAGAAGTACATTTATCGGACTGAGCTAGCTTATACCTCCTACATATAACTGTCACTTTGACTGTCACTTTGTGTCAGATGCCCGCGTCACCCTAACCTGGTTGACACTGACGTGATATAATTGTGTTCTTGCGTCACGAGTCAGGCCATACCTGCCTGGCAGTCTGCCATGCCTTTACCCAATGTCTCGTCAAAGTCTACATCTATATAGACTTTCGTGTGAATAAAAATGACTGACTTTCACCTCAAATAGAAGCAAGTTTTGAGCGATTACGTGTAAAATGTAATCAATAATCTTGTTTGTTAATAGTCACGAGTGACAGAGTGATCGGACATCGAATTCGATTCTCTGGTAGACCCGTACCCATGTTTTTTTTTAAATACGACGACAGGTTCACTACCTGTCACGTAGTGGGACTACGTGCCAGGACAATGAAGGTCTTCGGTGGAAGGTGTATTAAAAGGGACTTTATTGTCCAGACCTGACCTCTGTGTACCCTGTATAGGGAATTGCGTGAAGTTATTTATATTTATTTTATTTATAAATAAATTTGTATTCAAAATTTACATTTTTATACGAGTAGTGTAAACAGCGGTTTTCATATTGAGCGCAGCTCTGTGGTTCCGGTTTCGATTCCCGGATGGATCAATGTAGAAAACCATTTCTCTAAATATTTTCTCGGGTCTGGATATTTCATTGTTTCCGGTTCCGTAAGGCAAGTGCTCTAACTACTTACATAGAGATCAGAGTAATATTTGTGATGTTGTTCTTGTGAATTTTATTTAAAAATCACGCACACACAATCACAAAAGTCACGATAGCCGAGTGGTTGGGTGGTCGGAATTCTAGTCGAGCGACACGAGTTCGATCCCTGGTGGCAGGCTCGTACCAATGGGTTTTCTAAAAACTTATGTACGAATTATATCGTTGGCTTGGACATAAAGACGGCGACGGGCTCACCACCTGTCTCGTTGTCCCGAAAATATCTTCGGTGGAAGTTGGGTCGAGGGGACTTAATCGTCTAGACTAGACCTCTGTCTACCCCTGTATAGGGAATTGCGTGAAGATATTTATATTTATTTTATTTATAAATAAATTTGTATTCAAAATTTACCTTTTTATACGAGTAGTGTAAACAGCGGTTTTCATATTGAGCGCAGCTCTGTGGTTCCGGTTTCGATTCCCGGATGGATCAATGTAGAAAACCATTTCTCTAAATATTTTCTCGGGTCTGGATATTTCATTGTTTCCGGTTCCGTAAGGCAAGTGCTCTAACTACTTACATAGAGATCAGAGTAATATTTGTGATGCTGTTCTTGTGAATTTTATTTAAAAAAATCACGCACACACAATCACAAAAGTCACGATAGCCGAGTGGTTGGGTGGTCGGAATTTCTAGTCGAGCGACACGAGTTCGATCCCTGGTGGCAGGCTCGTACCGATGGGTTTTTCAAAAACTTATTTGCGAATTATATCGTTGGCTTGGACATAAATACGGCGACGGGCTCACCACCTGTCACGTTATCCCGAAAATATATATGATGGAAGGTGGGTCGAAGGGACTTAATTGTCTAGACTAGATCTATGTCTACCTCAGTGTTGGGAATTGCGTGAAGATATTTTGCGTTTACCATATCATTGAGAAAAGCGTGAATACTCATTATATTAATCAAATCCTTTATTCACATAAATAAAAACATACATTCATTAATCCATAGCTTGTTTTAATCTTTCACCGTTTCGAAATAAGAATGCTAACGGAGAAAAACTAGGCAGAATAAACTCCGTAGGTTATAAATAATCTCTCAACAAAAATCTTTAAAACTGTAACTCTACTGCATGATACATTTTCCTTATAACTTTCCGCTGATATTTCGCTCAACCGACTCGTGAAATTCATGTTAATAACTTCCCAGAAGTGAATTATGTATTACAACTCCGATAACCCTGAAGAAAAAATCTAGGCCCGATATCAGACTCGGTGCGTACGTGCAAATCGACACGAGAACAAAACAGATTATAATATCTTTATATGCAACCAATTCGCTCGCGATTGTTTTCAACGATGACTCGGATTATTCTTAAAGTTAAAAAATATTATTTACGCTGTTGCTCTATGATTAATTTCGAAATTTAAAATTTAAAAATGAAGATGCATTTTTAAATGCTTTTTTTTCGTTTTACGCAATGAGATCATTGACATTTCAGCCAGTTTGGATGTTTCGTTTTGAATGTCATTCAAATGTCAGCGATCTAAATATATTGTATTAGTTTTTGAATGTGGCTTCGCTCGCGTTTTTTAAAGAACTATCAAACAAACATTTTATGATTATTATTTATCTCATTATGACATTATTATTTTATGGGTCAAGAGTACGTGGTTGTATGAAGAAATAATGAATTTAAAAGAAACGAAAGAGAAATATGTAGAGATCGTGACCGTTGGCGATCTGTTTTCTCTGACTACTCCGTCAGGGACTGTGCGTGAAGATAAGTATGTACTTGTCAAGCAAATATAAATAGCTGATACTATACTTAATTGAATAGTGAGTTGATCGCCCTAATTTTTTTACTCAATAAACAAAATTATTGTAATTTACGAGAGATCTCTAATATAAAAATATAACCAATGTTACTCACTGATAAAGTAGCTTTCTTTTAATTAAAAAAATTTTAAAATCGGTTTAGCGGTTTAGACGTCAAGTGTCACAAACAAACGAGCTCACTTCGCATTTTTAATATTGCTCAGGATGTTCTGCAAGTATTGGCTGACCCTTGCAACTTTATTTGCAACACATTTATTAATTAAAAAAAAAAAAATGGAGAGGATTTGTGTAAAATCCGTGTTGAGTGAGCGTCGTCAGCGCGATATACGTAACATTGCTAGATTTCAAAATAATAAAATACAAAATATAAATAAAACAAAATGTCTTCGGTGGAAGGTGCGTCGAAGGGACTTTATTGTCTAGCCTATACCTCTGTCTACCCACAGGGGTTCGCACAATACAGATTGGGAATTGCGTAAAGATATTTATATTATTTATTATTTGAAAAAAAAAATATCTTCACGCCATTCCCAATACAAGGGTAGACAGAGGTCTAGACAATTAAGTCGTTTTCGACCCAAGATGTTCTTGGGTCAACGTGACCGATGGTAAGCCCGTCGACGTTTTTAAATTCTTCATCCCGATCACGAAAATTCCGATGAATGATAAAAAAAAAATATCTTCATGCAATTCCCAATACAAGGGTAGACAGAGGTCTAGACAATTAAGTCGTTTTCGACCCAAGATGTTCTTGGGTCAACGTGACCGATGGTAAGCCCGTCGACGTCTTTATGTTCAAGCCAACTATATACGATGTAAATCGTATATAAGGTTTTTTTTTTAAATTCTTCATCCCGATCACGAAAATTCCGATGAATGATAAAAAAAAAATATCTTCATGCCATTCCCAATACAAGGGTAGACAGAGGTCTAGACAATTAAGTCGTTTTCGACCCAAGATGTTCTTGGGTCAACGTGACCGATGGTAAGCCCGTCGACGTTTTTAAATTCTTCATCCCGATCACGAAAATTCCGATGAATGATAAAAAAAAAATATCTTCATGCAATTCCCAATACAAGGGTAGACAGAGGTCAAGTCTAGACAATTAAGTCCCTTTGACCCACCTTCCACCGAAGATATTTTCGGGACAACGTGACAGGTGGTGAGCCCGTCGCCGCCTTTATGTCCAAGCCAACGATGAAATTCCTACATAAGTTTTTGAAAAACTCATTGGTACTGCCACCTGGGGATCGAACTCGGGTCTCTCGACTCGATATTCCGACCACCCAACAACTCGGCTATCGTGACTTTTTATGAATGATGATTGATGAACCGATGAATGATGATTTCAAAAAGTCACGATAGCCGAGTGGATGAGTGCCACTCGGCTATCGTGACTTTTTTAAACAATCGGGTGTATAGATTTAGAGATTTTCTTAAGTATGGTATATTGCTTATTATATTATATACTATAATATAATACAAATGCTATATTCACAACATGTATTGCAATTTTAATTAAATTATAATTGAATTAAATTCTAAATTTCTAAATTCTAAATTTGAATTGAATTACTTCCTGTGAAATTGGATATATTTTACCGGATTTTTTTATACTTTAACGTTCGTTTAAGTTACTTTCGTTAATTAATTCAGACTATACTTACATTTAACCAACAGTTTTTCATTCAGAATTAGTAGAGCTGTCCCCAAAATAATACTAATTACCTATAGCTGTTATTTCACTAAAACCGCGAACGGAAGGAAATAATTTGTAATTTGTCGATAGGTTTATCACAGTTTTCCTCGTTTGGATAAGTTTATTTGTTGCTGCTCGAAAGCAGCATATACCACTTATACAATTCATTATATACTGTATAGGGAATGGTGTGAAGATATTTCTTTATTTAATCTTTTAACATTTATCTATATGAATACATACGTATATACTTACATAATACCAGGAGGAAGAATACAGACTACAAGGAGGAAATGCAATATCAATCGGGGCGATTACGTTATACCTTATGTTACCTTATGGGACATGCCTACGTCCAAAAGTGGACTTTTGCAGACCGCTATGTATGTATGTATGTATGTATGAAAGGTGGGTCGAATGAACTTAATTGTCCACTCTAGATCTCTGTTTACCCCAGTGTTTATATATGGAAATGGTATGAAGTAGGTAAGTACTAAGATAAAACTGTACAGCTAATGTAATTAACACAAATAATATGAACTATTATCTCAGTTAATAGTTTAACGTAGTTAGTCTATTAATTAACAAAAAGTTATGTTTGTTTTGTAAAAAAGTCACGATAGCCGAATGGTTGGGTGGTCGGAATTTCGAGTCAAGAGACCCGAGTTCGATCCCCAGATGGCAGGCTCGTACCAATGGGTTTTTCGAAAACTTATGTACGAATTACATCGTTGGCTTGGAAACAAAGACGAAGACGGGCTCACCACCTGTCCCATAAATATCTTCGGTGGAAGGTGGGTCGAAGGGACTTAATTGTCTAGACTAGACCTCTGTCTACTCCTGTATTGGAAATTGTGTGAAGATATTTATATCTATTTATATTTATTTTATTTAGATGTATGTATGTTTGAAAGGTGGGGCGAATGGACTTAATTGTCTACTCTGGATCTCTGTTTACCCCAGTGTCTATAGGAATATCGTGAAGTAGCTAAGTACTAAGATAAAACTGTACAGCTAATGTAATTAACACAAATAATATGAACTATTGTCTCAATTAATAGTTTAACGTAGCTATAGTATTAATTAACAAAAAGTTATATTGTTCTAGAAAGCACGGCGTAAAACTAGTGGCCCGTATATGCCTGTTTGGTCCTGCCATGGACTAGTCCAGACTTGTTCAGCAGGTAGATATAACCTCAAACTACTCAAAACCAACCTTATCCCTTTGATTTACAGCATTTTTTACGAAATCATTTCAACTTAACAACAATGTATCTAAAGGAGCATCATATTTTACTTAAACTGTCTTATAGCGCTTATCGCAAGTGAATATGGTTCATTATTTCGTATTTATCAAAATTTATTCTGCCTGTAATCACCCCATTCGTTCCTTAATACCATCTCACTCTCTCTCAAGACTTTCCAATGTCCGTCCCGCTCGCACCCGTTTAAGCTGATGAAAGTCACGTAGGCAGAAAAATTTTCCGTGTTTAAACACTACGCATTTACTGGCTTAGTTTGTTATTCTCCTTCAATTGTTTGTTTATCTTCATGCATCATCCTTGACGGGGTAACCAGAGATGAGATTTTAGAATCACGATTCTTACATAACTTTTTCACAGCTAACACATTCATTAATTTTTTCTTACAGTCACGTCGAGGTACCATTGTACTATTTACATGCCCTTATTCGAGGAATTTACTCAAATGGTCTTTCTCAGTCTCAGTTTTAGTCTTTTGTTTACTTTCTCCCTTATAATTAATATTATTTAATATCTACGATGGGCTCACTGACTGCACATTGTTAAAGGGGCTTAATTGTCTAAACCTCTGGCTACCCCACTATAATGCGAAAAGATAAAAAATATCTACGAATACACTATAGCCGCGATAGCCGAGCGGTTGTGTGATCGTAATTCGAATCACGAGACCCAATTTCGATTCCCTGGTAAAAATAGCTCGTAATAGATTTTGAGAAACCTATATATGAGTTGTATTCGCTTGGAAACTTAGACGGATTTGTAGGTCGACGATAGAACATACATGCTATAATGGTGTCACCAGCTCTAAGATTCCTCGTTCGATTCCCGGATGGGTCAATATAGAACTGGTCTGAACTGGATTCCTTAAGAATACTTTACCAACATACTATGGGATCAGAGCAATGCATGTGACTTTTATTAATGTTTATTTATTTTATAAAAATCACATATGGTTTAAACTCTTAAAAGTCACGATAGCCGAAATTCCGACCACCCAGGTCGGAATTTCGAGTCAAGAGACCCAAGTTCGATCCCCAGATGGCAGGCTCGTACCGATGGTTTGTATTTTTCAAAAACTTGTATGCTAATTTATCGTGGACTTGAACATTGGATGGCGACGGGCTCACCACCTGCCACGTTGTCCCGAAAATATCTTCGGTGGATCGAAGGGACTTAATTGTCTAGACTAGACCTTTTTCTACTGTATTGGGAATTGCGTGGAGATATTACATATTATATTATTATTTATATTACATACGGTCTAACAATACCTTAACAGCCTTTGATAGTTTACTGAAGGTTACTTTTAACATGTCAAGCGCATTTACGTTCACAATACACACATTTGTAGAGCAAACAGATTAAAGGACGAGATGCTGAGACAGTTAACTAGCGTTTTTCGCACAATGCTTGAGTTAGTGGCAACAGGGTATACTAAAAGCCATTCTCGTGGTTATCATCTTTTTGATACTTTGGGATCAGAGCAATGTATGTGATGTTGTCCCTATCTAAGTATTCATATATGACATACTGCGAAATTTTAAATTCTCTTTGGACTGACACCCAGCAATATACATAGGATCGATAACAAACTAATATTCAACCTGTAGGTAAGGGACTATTGCAATAAATAAAACAGAAAAAAAAAATATTTTCACGCAATTCCCAATACAGGGGCAGACAGAGGTCTAGTCTAGGCAATTAAGTCCCTTCGACCAACCTTCCACCGAAGATATTTTCGGGACATCGTGACAGGTGGAGAGCCCATCGCCGTCTTTAAGTCCGAGCCAACGATGTAATTCGTACATAAGTTTTAGAAAAAACCCATTGGTACGAGCCTGCCACCTAGGGATCGAACTCTGGTCTCTTGACTTGAAATTCCGACCAGCCAACCACTCGGATATCGTGACTTAAAACAGAAACCATTTCAAAAGTAGGTCTCTGATGCACGATGAGCAAGGATGGAAGTATTCAAAGCGTAATTGCGCTAGCTCGTCATACCCTTCAAACCGGCACACAACTGTTGTTACCCTATTATTTGGTAGCAGAAATAGTTAAGAGCATGGTACTCATCTAGACGATACCAAAGAGACAGAAGGCAGAGGCAGATAAGGAGTGTGGTGGAAAATAAAATGCAAGTGGTGGTCTTTTTTTTTCATAACCATAATAATTTAGATAAATTTTCTCACTTCAACTTTACAAATCTTTACGAAACCAGTTTTAATGATGACATATCAATCCTTTCAGTAATGTAACATATACATTATATAAAATATAAAACAATTTCAACGTATTCGTATTGAATATTTCCACTGCAGTCTATAAGATAAAGCCTGCAGATAAAATTCAATATTTAACTATCGTTGCAATCGTTACTCGATTGGCTGATCTGTTCTTCGTTGGTACTGATACCAACCGTGGTGACTAAGCTTACTATCTTCGGCTGTACTTCCAGTGCCTTCTGCTTTGGCATATCCCTCAACATGGACGCGACATATTTCCCGAAACTGTCGAAACAGTCCTCCTGTTGGTTCGTCATTACATGCAATTGTGAACAGATATCACGTAACGTTGCAACCAAAGCCGTGTCTTTATTGTCTTCTACTGTATTCTCATTTTTCGAATGCGTTGCTGAACGTGGACGCTTCCTAGCTGGACTGTCCATGGAATAGTCCTCGTGATCGCTCCCAGAGTAATGGTCTTTCACGTCAACAGTTTCATGTAAAAGAACGTCTTCCGGATTAGTCATTTGCACCCATTCCTCCGCTTCAGAATCATTTTTGACGACCGCATTAGACAGCGTCATTAAGTCTTGATGCTGTAAATAAATATTAAATTAGTTTAAATAGGGTATTAAAATTGAAATAAGAGCTCATAGAATTAACAACTGATTTTGCAGAGTTTCAGCCTCGTGCAGGTAAACGCAGTGTAGGCGATCCGCAAAAGTGTGAGCGATAATCTGCACAAATATCGGGAGTCAAAGGATGTACATGTTGGCACATTATTTATGTGTCAGACTTTCGAGGCCAAAGTTCAGAGAACTTCTGACATGCTTGCATGATGATGTTACCCACAAGACTAATTCCTCTCAGAGGATAAATTAAAACGCATTCAGTTCTATAATATTATTAAATATCAGTATTACAGTATTTACAGTTTTAACTTCATACTCAATTTCATGCTCTCTCAGGTCCATTTTTAACTACTTCTAGAAACTTTTTGGAAGCAATTGCTTTAAAAAATCCATTATTCACTAATAAGGCTTGACTAATTTCAAAAGTCATCGAAATATCTTTTATTGAAATTCTTCAGGTTTACTCACAGGCATGTAAGGGTTTGCTTCTCCTCTAAACTCATAAACTTGCTTACTTAAAGCAAAGCAGGCTTGACTAATTTCAAACATCCTTTAAGTATCTTTTATTAAAATTCCTTAGGTTTTCTCACAGGTGTCATGGTTTACTTCACCTTCGAACTCATAATAAACTTATTTACTTACTATGCTAAATTTCGTATCACGAAATAATAGCAGTAACAATACAAATAGATATCTTAAATGCTTTTTAATATGCATTTACATTTTAAGACACTTTCGTATGTAAATATAATTTTTTTCAGAAACGAAATCTAACGCTATGAGATACTTATCCAACTACAAAATATTGTTGCAATCGGTAGAAAATTTTCCGAGATTTCATTGTATAAATTTACGTAACAAGCTAATTTGTTTGTATAGGGCTGTTAAGCATAGACACTTACCTAATGTATCTCTTTCGGATACGTGAAATACGATAAAGTTTTATTTGTTCTATTATTGTTCTAACAAACATTGCAATAAAGCATTACATATAATATATAAACTTCTAAGTCTGGAGTACAAAATTAATATTCATCAGATAAATGTTTGCCCCTAGCGGGATGCAAACCCATAACCCTTTGCTTCAAAGGCATGGTCCCTACCAACAAGGCTATCAATCGTCAATAGATTCATTCATCATCGGTGGAAGGTAGGTCGAAAGGACTTAAGTGTCTAGACCTCTGTCTACCCCTGTATTGGGAACGGCGTGCAGATTTTTTATTAAGTCTCTTCAAGGTGGTCTTCTCATTGCTGAACACTTTTCATAAAGCACTTAACATCGCAGTTTACAAATTTAAGTTAATAACATCGGGAATCGAGTGACTCACAAGGAAATTAAAGCAGGCGATTTGGCCTTTATTTACAAAATTTCAATTACCCGTAATGCATTTCGGACCTATCGTGTTCTTTTTCGTGAACTGGCTGCATGTTGAGAAATTATATTGTCAAAAGTAAAATGAAAAAAAAAATAATTGGTGCACTTGACATGTCTGCGCGGGGTAATTATCTGCTATACTCTAAGGGTATACGAAGTGTATACATAGATACAGATTATGTAAACAGGTTGTTGCGTGATACTGACTCATTCGATATTAAGTCAAGGTCGCGCGGGACTGGTTTGCAATGGCGCGAATTAAACCTACCGACGCCGGCAAGACAAAAAAAACCACATACCGTTTTCTGGTGCAAATGTGGCCTTAGGAACGAGTCCATCTTGTTGAACCAGAACACCCTTGGCCTGTACTCGTTCTCTTCGCCCTTCAGCGCGTTCAAAGCTATCTTCTTCAGCTCCTGACAGTAGGAGTTGCGTAAGTTCTTGAACTTGATGGTAACGCATCTCGCGTCGAAGTTCTTTATATCCAGCTTCTGGGCTATCCTTTTCGCGGCTTCGCGACGCTTGGATCGGTTCTTGTAGTTCTCAGCATTGGTGTTCCAGAGGCATTCCTCTGTTTCGTACAACTCTATCAGTTGTAATGTTTTCTCGTCGGTGATACGGAGCATAGCGTTCGGCGTGGTTGCCATTGCGCGTTGGTTTTGTTATCTCTTGATATCGCGCGTGGGTCTTCGGGCCGACTGCTCAGGCGGCGTGATCACGCCTAACTGAGCGGCTTGGGCTGGCCGTGAGTCGACCCTACTAGCGTTAAATTCGCCCGCTCACGCTTGGGACGCTTCGCTACTTATTATTATTCGGCTGATCGTCACGCCTTTGCCTCTTTCGCGGCCTGTTGCCTGTTTATCGTACTTGTCGTTGTGACGTCACGCTCGATGTTGTACATTGTACATTTCGCATGTGGCCAAATTATATGCAAGAAAAAGTAGCATGTAGCTGGCGCAATGCAAAACATTTTATTAACGCGGGAAAAAAATTTAAAAATGTCACAACTTGTGTAATGTTCATGGATTTGAATTTGGAATTGGTAGTTGTTTGTTAAAATTATAAGTTGACTTTTTATCTGATTAGTGTTATACGAATGTGAATTTGACAGTTTAATTGATAGCTACAGATCAAATATAACTTGCACAAACAAAACAACGAAGCGTCAATAGCCAATAACACAATGGTTTCGGGTTCGGAATGCGAAATAGTCGCAGGTTCGGGTTCGCTATTCAACTATTGTCGTAAACCAACTGCAGGCCAACTACAGCATTGCATCATAGTTGGAGTATTTAACGGGAATACTGGGAATGTCATTAGACATTGCTAGTATTCTTTAAAAAATATTCAAATTATTTTTAATCACATCAACTGTCATTTCAATTTCGCATCGTCATCATCATCAACGTTCGGTAGCTAGTTGCATTTCCAAGGCTTTTCCCTTTGTCACCTGTATTAAGTAATACAATACTAGAAGTAGTATTAAAATAAGTTTACTCTGTTTTATCTGGGTGAGTAAACTTTCTTTCAAAAAAATGTCTGTCCACCTCAGCATTAAATATAAGTCCTTTCGACCAACCTTTCACAAAAGACATTATTAGGACAACTTGACTGGTGGTGAGCCTACCGCCGTCTTTATGACCAAGCCAACGATATAAATCGTCCATAAGTTTTGAAAAAACCATTGCTATAAGCCTACCGACTGGGAACCGAACTGGAATCTCTTAACTCGAAATCAACTCGCTCAAATCATACCTGGAAGGCTCAATCCGAATCAACTCGGCTACCGTGGCTATATAAATATCGTATTGGCAGAAATTTAACACTGTCGCCATATATCGCCGCTAATTCATAAAAGGAAAAAGACATGCGCTATTAGTAAGAATAACAATGACATTACATACAAATATAGGTGTCACACACATTATGTGTTGCATTACAGCACGGGTGCCGATCTGTCTGCTCTGTCGAGGTTTTATAAGATTAGATATCAGTTCGAGAATCTACGAATGGATACTGAATGTTGCAACTACAAAAGTTATCGTAAAAATATAAATATGTTTAAAATTGGAACTATGGGATACATTTAAAAATTATTAACAGATACTTAATAAATATCTTTCCGTCGTTCTTAATGCAAGGGTAGACAGAGGTCTAGACAATTACCACTTTCCACCGACGATATTTTTGGGACAACGTAAAAAATGGTCAGCCCGTCGCCGTCTTTATGTCCAAGCCAATGATAAAAATCGAACATAAGTTTTTGAAAAAAACCTATTGGTACGAGCCTGCCACCTGGGGATTGAGGTCGGGTTTCTTGGCTCGTATTCCGATCACCCAAACATTCGGCTATCTTGACTCTTTAAAAAATAAAAAATAAAAAAATGGCAGTATCAGAATAATCTCTATCAAAGAGTATATATTCCTTACGTTTTAATATGGATCCCTGGCAGATGGCATTTCCAAAGTTATAATCATTGACAAAACGTAAATAAGTTTCTGTTTGACAAAAAAAAACTTATTTTATTGTTTTATTTGCAAGTAGGAGTTTATAATACTGAGTTACAGCTAAATAAGTATAACCTGTTGATTGTGTTTACTGTTTATTGATCCTAATAAAATGTAAAAAAAAGGTGGCACGACTACTAGCAAAAACGACTGACATGTCTCTTTCTCCAATTTTCTCATACTTTTATCGCGAAAATGTATTTTTTAAGCTGTTTTCGCTTGCAGCGAAATTACCGATACGTATAGGAAGATAGTTAAAAAAAACATTGCGTAACCAAATGTAACTAGGGATGGGCAGTGGCGGACGGCTCGGGAGTGGCCTGTTATCACAGTCCTTATCTCGCCGGTCTATCGCGCGATACGATAAGTCCCGGTTACGGGAAAACATGGACATGTTTCCCGCGACACTTGTCTATTATGTAACTTTATTTTATATGGCGTACCCATTATTTGATTCCTTTGTTCTTGACTGTTTTGTTCTTGAGTTTTATGAACGCAATCGAGGGATAAGGTCAAGGTGGGTAAAAAAAGTCACGAAGCCGAATGGTCTGGTGATCGTGAGTGAGTAAAGAGTCGCGAGTTATATCCCAAGATGTATACCTAATAACTTCTTCTTCTTCTATACAGCCTATCAAAAGTCCACTGCTGAACATAGCCCTCCCCCAAAGATTTCCACTGAGAATGATCCTGAGCCACCTGCATCCATCACTTTCCCACAATGTTGTGCAGGTCGTCACTCCATCTTGTGGGGGGACGTCCTACAGTGCGCTTGCCAGAACGAGGCTGCCACTCGAGAACTTTTCTCCCCCAACGGTTGTCCGTTCTGCGAGCTATGTGGCCGGCTCATTCAGCGTGCTTACCCTGTGTCGGTTACCCTAGTTCTGCTGCGGATATCATCGTTGCGGATTCTGTCACGCAGAGAAACACCCAACATAGCCCTCTCCATAGCCCGCTGAGAAACTTTAAGCTTCCTCATCCGGCCAGCAGTGAAGGACCATGTCTCAGTTGCACGCACTGGTTGTATAACTAATAACAAAATGCCTAATATTCATTGTAATAATTACCCTGAGGTATTGGCTTCAGAATTCACTAAACCCTTTTTTTCGTGGATAACGTAACACCATTGAGGAATCACTTGCAATGGACAGTAGCTATGTAATTATTTAAGTATTTTTGTTAATTAGCATACTATGTATCTAAGGCATGTTTTACTATAAAATGAATATTTTTCAATTTCATTTAACATTCTTCTTATGAAATGGTTTGCTAAAGTAGTCTTACGCTTGGGGATCGTTTGATAATTTTTTCCACTACTTCCATAAAAAAGGCTCACAGTCGGTCGTAGGCATATTAGAAGAAACCTGTGCGCAATTCATACATGAATTTCATTTCATTCAAACGTCAAAAGTGAATTTCTTTAGAAAAATAAACTTCATTAAACTCTATCTCATTCTTACGCATGTTAAATCCTATAGATGTATATGTTTGTCTCTTCTTTGTGTTTTATTCGTTTTATCGATATTCAAATTACAAGATTGAATGAAAGATGAAGTTTTCACTATAAAGGCAATGTAATCTTTAATAAAAACTACCAAAACAAGCTTAGGTAGAGTGTGACACAAAATTTCATCATATTTCACACTCTTATCTAATAAGACGGATCTTAGCCGTCTTGAGCAATGATACGCATTTCTCTATCTACTTCAAAAACAGCATAACCGCCACAGCAACAGCATAGGACAGTGAGTCACCATCACAGCGATAGCGTGGTGCTGGCGTGCGTGGTCACCAATAATAAAATCGGAAGGTTTATATGATTCACCACCATTTTACGGTCCGCTCGATAAGCATTACCTTAGTTATGACTAATCTTCAATTGCGATGGGTGAAAGTGATAATACAGTTTTGCACTACACGTGCCAGTAAAATTGTAATAATTCATATCGCAATTCTTACTCATATTCAGCTTTTATTGAGAAATAAAAGTTGTAAGAATTGTGTCAAGTAATGGTGGGACGATCGGAATTCGAATGAGGTGTCTCGACTTCGGTTAACAGGAGGAAATTCATATCAATCGAGTTTGAATCCTAGGAGTTAGGCTTTTTAGAAAAAAACCTATGTACTATAAATCGTACATAATTTTTTCGTTGCCATGGAAATAAGGACGGCGACAGACTTACCTCTGGTCACGCTGTGCCAAATAAACTCCGGTGAAATGGTCGAAAGGACTAATTTGCTTAAACCACTTGTTACTCCTGTGTAGAAAAAAGAGTATAGATAAATGTATAATTCAATCAAAATCTTAAACCTGAAACTTGAAAATTAATCTGGAAGTTGCATATAAAGTTTTGCAGGATGAAAAAACTTTTCATCCTGCAAAACTTTACTATACTATAATGTAAGCACCGTTAATATAAAGTATTTTTTTCGAGTTAGTTATCTCGCCATCTTACAGTTGCTTATAGTATTTTCAAGACTTTTCCCTCAGTAAACTCTTACGAAACCATTACAAGATAGATGATGGTGGACTTTTTAGTCGTAACCACATTTCTACAATTACTTCAACGGACCTTTGTTAGTTACAGAAAATAAGATTGTAGTGAAAACCAAATTTTAAGAAATCATGTTCTAGGTTAATACTATGAAATTTAATAAAAATGTTAATATCCTGTTTTTTATCCTCATATTTTCTTTATACAGGGGTAGACAGATGTCTAGACAATTAAGTTCTATAGCCCCACCTTTCATCGAAGTCTATTTGATAGCTTGAAGAAAAAAAATTGCCAAATCTACCCCTGATTCTGAATTCTGTCTGAGGTTTTAACAATTAAGTACATCCGAGCCACTTTTCATCCAATTATATTTGGGACAACGTGATAAGTGGTAAGCCTATCACGGTTCTTTTTTTTACAGAAGCACTGGTATTAAATTTTGCATTAAAATCAATTTAACCGTCAAAATAATTTGCTTCGCTACATTGTCGCTTGAATCATAATTGACGTACGCAAGGCGGCACTTAGCAACAAATTTAACAAACATTTGACTCAGTGACAGCGGCCTGGGACATGTCTAAGCCTGTTTCGATGATTAATCGTTAGTTTAATGGTGCAATAACTTTGAACGGGACACTTGTTACACAATCATTTGCGTTTATCTTCAATATAAGCTGAATCACAAACCAATTGTATTCGTGTGTTTCATTAGGAGGTATATTAAAAAAATTGGTTAATTTCTTTAATATTAGTCACGATAGCAGAGTGGTTGTGAGGCAAGAGACTCGATTTCGAATTCCAGGAGGTAGGCTCGTACCAATGTGTTTTTTAAGAAAACTTATATACGATTAATATCGTTGGCTTGGACATAAAGACGGCGACAGTTATCCCCTGAAATTATCCCAAAAAACATTTTCGGAGGATTATATTAGTTGAATTGTCTACCCCTCTGTCTACCCTATATTGGGAATTGCGTGAAGATATTTTTACAAGATTGTAAAGCTTCAAGATACCTATATACCTCTATTACATCTTTTAAATTCATAAGTTTTTTATACGTACGTCTAGGTATCTAAGTACTTAACCTTCCCCTCTGTGAGAATTATGCTTACATGGTCTTCGAAGGTTCTTAAGTTAGTCTTGCCCTTTCTCGACCCCTTTTATTGGTATATTTCGCTCTATAAAATTCTTCACCATTCGATCTTCACACATTGAACGTGCCAAAATCGTTAAACCTTGACCATACCTGTTTCAGTGCTGAGATTATATTTCTACTCTGCCATATTTGTTCTTTCCATCATAACTTTCGGTTTCTTTATCATCATAAAATGGCGCAGAGCTGGTTATAGGTCAGATAGGGAAGATTCGTTATAAACAACATGCGTGTAAGAGAGATTCATTATTGCATCAGACTACAAAATTCCTAGATACGCGTCAACGATTCAAGAACTTTCTCGAAGTCCGTCTGAATTAGAATGATGCTATCAGCACCTAGATAGCGTAATTTATAGAATTCAGTCAACTAAGACAGAATCTTAAGGAAACTCCCTCCGCAAATACGGATACATTTCTGGACTTATGAAATATTTACGCGATAAATAGGGATATCATCAAATACATTGCACAGATCCCAAAGTAACCTGCTTAAGCACTTGTATTATGGAATCAGAATCAACACAGATACCACAAACACCAAAACCCGAGAAAATATGGAAATAGTGTTTTCTACATTGACCTGCCTTGGAATCGAGCGAGAAACCTCTGAGCTGTCGACACTAAAAGAGGTGGTCAAATTGTCCATAAAAAGGTTCCTCTTTTAGATTGATATATAAAATAGCTACAAATATTTCTAGCTCTTCAACAAACATGATCACGTTTCCCACTGTAACATTTCGTCCTTCAAAATGTGCGGCGTCATTTGCGGAACAGGGTGAATGAAGGGGAGACGGTTGCAATAAAACGACGCACCTGCTCGACGTCGTAACTTCAGGAACATTCTCTAGCCCTTAGCGTGATTGCGGTCGCTAGTTCGGAAATTGTCGGGATGTGAACTTGCGACGTTAACGTCGAAACGAAAGCCGAAATTGTAAAAGTTAATATACAATTGTGCTTGCTGTATGCATGGTCGGCTGCAGGATTTAAAGAAATATCTTCACGCTATTCATAATGCTGGCGTAAACAGAGGTCTAGAAAATTACGTTCTTTCACCACGTTTCACCGAAGACACTTTGGGAACAATGTGACAAGTGGTGAGCCTGTCGCCGTCAACCTGGGGATCAAGCTCGGGTGTCTGGACTCAAATTCTAATCACCCAACCACTCGGCTATCGTGACTGACAGGTCGTGGTATATGCCTGATGGAGAAATTACAATCGATGGATTAATATATGTTGTATTACATCTATCGTAATATTTTTATCTGCCACCATTTTGTAATGGGTCCTTTAAAGGAGAAGAAACAGACGAAAGAAACTCTATAAACATCCACTTTTAAAAAAAAAAGGAAAAACAATATTTTAAATAAATTTAAAATAGCATGGGAGCGATCAATTCATTTCCACGGGTTAGTATCATTTATAGTATAGTCATTGATGTTTGTTCGAGATGTATTAATATTTATATATTTTCCTATGTAAATTTGTTAGACTGTCGGTTTGTACACTGAGACGGCAACAGGCTCACCACCTGTCACGTAGTCCCAAATAAGATTCGATGAAAATTGGATCGTAGGTACTTAATTGTTTCAGAAAGAACTCAGAATCTGGGGTAGATTTAGCAAATGTGTGTAAATATATTATTATATTTTTCATCTTCACACAACATCCCAATACTAGGGGTAAGCAGAGGACTAGATAACGATGACATTAGAATCCACTTATTATTGTCAAAGTTTTCAATCTTGATGTTTTGTATTATTTGTTATATACCTTTTATAATACCATAAGGGCGATCCTATTCCGAATACCGGTCAGGTAATTTTTAGGAAAATAATTAAATTGTAGAATTAGTAAAGGTGAATTTCATTTTGTTTAACCATAAGTTCCACTAAGAGACCACAATCGTGACTATTCAATATATTATGTTATTATTACTAACTTTCCTTTGTGCTTTTGTTAACTGTTTTACTGCATATGATGGTGTTTTATGTTGGTGACTTCGAAATAACTTCAAAATAAACAATAAAAAAGTAAATTGATTAAAACAACAAAACAAACTTCTTTCTGGAAATCCGACCTGCAATGGACTTTCAAATGTGGTTAAAATAAATACATATAATAATAAACACATATATAGATAGGGACAATTTCACTTACATTGTTCAAATCCCAAAGGAAAAAGCGAAAGAATCGGAAACAATGAAGTTACCACAGACACCAAAACCCGAGAAAACATATAAATTGATTCAGCTGGGAATCAAACCTGAAACCTTAGATATAGCGACGTCCTGGAAACCGGTTTGTACGCCACTCGTCCACGGACGTGTTCGAAGGTTGTCTAAGCGTATGTTTGCTTTTATATGTATGTTTACTTTTAGTTGTATTTTTTTTACTTTTTGAGCAATGCGCCATTAAAAGTTAAATTGTAGCTTCGAAATGCAATGCCAAGGTCTCGACGCGTTTCAATAACGGGTTTCGTAACCGGGAACGCTCCTGCCCCCCCTCGCGCACTGCCCCCGCACTTCGGACTTAATATCGTCCTAGAAATTATGTTGTTTTTTTTCTCTCCTCTCAAACAGGTTTAAACTCCGGCTGTCCTTGACCATGCATCTGGTATCAGCTCGCCGCTTACATGTATACGTATACTTTAGATCTATATGACATTCATTAGCTTCTGTAGGGAATACATTTTTAATCACCTGTAATGTTTTTTTTTTATATCTTCCCATACTACGATCTCCTTGAACGAGTGCGGCAGCACGGGTTTTCATGGTTGGGCCAGCTCTGAGGTCTCTCTTCTCGGGTCTGGGTGTTTGTGGTGCCTTCGTTGTTTCCGATTCCCATACCTCAAGTACTTGAGCTTCTTACATTAGGATCGGAGCAATGCATGTGATGTTGTCCCTATCTATATGTGTGTTTATTTATTTTAAAAAAATTCTTTGACGAAAGAGAAAATATAGCTTAGAACTTATGCAAGTAGATAACTGTGTACTCGAAATAAAATATACCCATGATAATATATAATATTCCATATAAACATACACTTATATATACGCCTACACACATACATATACATAAATACATACATTGTTACTTGTTTTCAATCTCGCTATCTTTTAATATTTGTTTTATACCTTTGAAAATGCCAAAAGGGTGATCCTATTCCGCACACTGGTCAGGTAATTTATAGGAAAATAATCAAATAGTGGAATTAGTAAAAGTGAATTTGGCAGCGTGAACGAGTGGCATACATCGGTGTCGTCTGCTCTGAGGTCCCGGCTCGATTCCCAGTTTGGTCGAGGTAATAAACACCATATTTCTAAATTTTCTCGGGTCTTGGTGTTTGTGGCTACCTTCGTTGTTTCTGATTCCATAATACCAATGCTTAAGCTGCGTTTTTATGAAATTTATGTAATGTTATCCCTATCTATTTATGACGTATTTATATGTGTATTATGTAGGTCACGAATTATACAATAATTAAAATAAAATAATATTAACCTACTTCGTAGCCTCTCAGTATTTATCGTAATACTAGCTGACCCTCGCGGCTTAGCCCGCAGTTTAGCACTTTACGCGGAAACCGAATTATGTTTCTAAAATAAAAGTAGCCTATGTTACTCCTTATAACAATAGCTATCTGTCAGGAAAGTCCTGTTAAAATCGGTCCAGCCTTTTCAAAGATTAGCCAGAATAAACTGGCAGACAGACAGATAGACAAAGATTGTAAAAAAAATATGTGTATGTACTGTATATATTATAAGTCACGATAGCCGAGTGGCTGGGTGGTCGGAATTTCGAGTCGAGAGACCCGAATTCGAACCCCAGGTGGCAGGCTCGTACCAATGGGTTTTCAAAAACCTATGTACGAATTATATCGTTGGCTTGTACATAAAGAAGGCGACAGGCTCACCACCTGTCACGTTGTCCCGAAAATATCTTCGGTGGAAGGTGGGTCGGAGGGACTTAATTGTCTAGACTCCACCTCTGTCTTTTCTCTGAATTTTTTCTTTACTGTAAATATTTAAATACATGTAGTCAAAAACGGTTATATCAATATTACAAACAGACACTCCAATTTTATTAATATGTATAGATTTGCCTATATCGCTACGCATGCCAAACTAATTGGCGATCGTAATATTAGACATTTTTACATTACACGCTGCTGCCTGTCACTGGTCTGCTTAACGATCCGATGTTTTCGGTATATCCATGTGTTAACGGCGTAAGAATATCGCCACTCCCTTTCTTCCCATGGATGTCGTAATAGGCGACTAAGGGAAAAAGCCTTGAATATCGTTATAGCAACTATCTATATCTGACCACAGACGGACAGCGTCTGAGTTACGAGTGGTCTGCTCCTGCGATCACAGATTATGGCAAATCCTCCATATTGGAAAAGGTCTATGTCCTGCAGTGGACTTTAACAGGCCGTTATGTATGTATGCATGTATGTATTTTCGAGATTTAAATGGCTACTTATCGGATATTGGACAGTGCTATTTATCGGATATTTCACGACCCCAAAGCACATTTGGTAGTGACCCAGCCTTCGAAGGTACGAGTATGAGTTGCGAGTTCGAATCTCGCGTGTACTTGAGTCATGGGTGTTTAGTCCAAAAACAATATTTATATATGCATTATATATGAATATTGTTTTTGGACGTTCAGACGGCGATATCTGTGACGATGTCCCAAACAGGATTAGGTCAAAGGTGGGACGATAGGACAGAATTGTCTAGACCTACTTATGTTTGCCCTAGTATTAGGAATGGCGTGATGAGATTTATTAAAAATAAATAATAAGTCACGATAATAATTCATGAAAGCCGAGTAGTTTTTGGAATTTAGAGTCCAGAGACCCGGGTTCGATTCCCAGGAGGCGAGCTCGTAACAATAGGTTTTTCAAAAACATATCTACGGATTATATTTTATACGTTGGCTTGGACATAAAGACGGTGATGAGCTCACCACCTGTCACGTTGTCCCTAAAATATATTCGGTAAAAGGTGGGTCGAAGAGACTGAACTGTCTAGACTAGACCTCTGTCTACCCCAGTATTGGGAATTGCATAAAGATATATATTTTTAAATATTTATTATAAATAATTCGAATTATTTAAATAAATAATTCCAATTATTTATTTATTTTGGTTCTGTATTATACGAGTGTACATTGGAAATAACAATACAGTTTCTATTTGAAGTTCCTCGTAAAGAAGATATGAAGTTTGAACTATGGTTATTCATTAAATATTTCTATAAACTGTATAAAAACAGTAAACTATATAACAATAAACTATATACATTAACTAGATTATATTTAAATATAATTAAATGATTTTTGAACTTTATCCAGTGCTAAAACCGATTATTTAATAATTATTATATTAATACCATTAAATTTTAGAATAATCAACAGTATCGGAGGTTGTTAAGAAACAGTCCACTATA
This sequence comes from Sericinus montela, assembly GCA_029286605.1. NCBI lineage: Eukaryota > Metazoa > Arthropoda > Insecta > Lepidoptera > Papilionidae > Sericinus > Sericinus montela. The sequence goes on along the minus strand of JAGSMR010000085.1, from coordinate 4,206,825 downwards.
TTGCAGTGTAATTTGAATTAATCATAATTAGTAATAAATATTACGTCATTTGTTTTCCTCTTTCCGAGGAACCTTCCCTGGATTTCGTTTGGTCATCACTTCCGGTCATTATTACAATGAAATAATAATGCTTGCTCTAGAGGACAAAATATATAATAATAATAATTACAGCGTCCTTGTCTTTGCAGTCGTAAAACTCGAAAAGTACAAGATGAATTTAGATGAAATTTCGACAGGTCATTGCATTATATCCTAGAATGCTTGTAAATTCTATATACTTTGTATTACGAACCTTCCACGGGTACAGTGATTCTGCATTAGAGATATTTAAATTTTTTATGGGTTTCCATGGTAACCATAGAGATTATAACCGCATGGTTACCTCTGTTATCTGACACTATCAATCTCTCTTTACATTAATCTTAGTACCAGATTAATATAAAGAGAGATTGAACCACAGCCAAAGCGTGGCATACCAACATATACCAATTTTAATAAAAAAATTATCTTCACGCAATTCTCATCACAGGGGTAGACAGAGGTCTAGCCTAGACAATTAAGCCCCTTCGATCCACCTTCCACCGAGGATATTTACGGGACCACGTGACAGGTGGTGAGCCCGTCACCGTCTTTATGTCCAAGCCAACAATATAATTCGTACATAAGTTTTTAGAAAAACCCATTGCTACGAGCCTGCCAACTGGGGATCGAACTCGGGTCTCTTGACTCGAAATCCCAACCACCTAACCACTCGGCTATCGTGACTTGATTTATTTTAATCGTATCGATTGACCAATTTTAATCGTATTGAATTTTTTTGTCACATCCTTGGGGGTCATAATGAGGATGAAACTATTATAAAATTATCGTAATTTTCTTAGAGAGAAAAGAGGCGACTAATGGAAAAGCCTTGAAAATGGTGTTAAGTGCCGAACTATGCCATGGTAACAATCCACAAAAATACTTGACCAAATTCTTACTTTATTATTATTATTTTTGCTTATTACTGACGCAGACATAACGGCCTATTAGAGTCTACTGTAGGGCAAAGGCCTCTCCTATAGGGAGGTTTTGCCATAATCGCCACGTTTGCCAAGCGGATTGTCGATCGCAGTATCAGACACCTAGCATCTTAGACGCTGCTGCCCATCTTCGTTCTGATATTTTTAGAGACGGGTATCATCTACCGATTGCCATAACATTATTAAGGCTGTTTCCCTTAGTCGTCTCTTACGACAACCACGGGAAGAAAGAGAGTGGCAATATTCTTAAACCGTTACCACATGTGTTATTAAGTATCTGAAATTAGAATATTTATATCTATCCTCACGTGATTCCCAATACTGGCGTAGCCAGAGTCTAAACGATTTAGTCTTACTCATTTAAAACTTCGACTTATTTAAATCTTTCGGCCCATCTTTCAGCGAATACATTTTTTGAGACAACGTGACAGGTTGTGAGCCTGTCGTCGTAGATGTTCAAGCCAACGATATAAATCGTATATAATTTTTTGAAAAGAGCCCATTGCTACGAGCGTACCATTCGGGATTGATCTGATTTGAGTGATTTGAGTTGAGTGAGTCTTTTGATGTGAGTTCCGATTATACAAACACTCGGCTAGGCGGCTTCCGATGCATATAAATAAATTTATGTGTTCAAGTTAGCGATGACCTAGGATCCGTTACATACCGAGTGAAAGTTCTGATCACTTCAGGAACTCGTTTGTTTTTTTTTTTTGAACGCCACGTCTCCCGCTCTTCATTTTAAAACTAGAAAGCTGGCTGGTAACTTTTATGTGACGTTTCCTCTTTTTAATATTCTATCAAGTCAGTTTGATTAATTAAGTCTGACAATCACGTTGCTTAGTGGTGTCTGTCAAGTTATCAAGTTGTAAACGGTCTAACGTAAAGTCTCGTATACTCTATATATCTCTTAAGCTGTTTGTTTCATGAAATATGTATGAAGATGTTTATTTTATGAAATATGGATGAAGAAATGGTTTCATTTTATTAAATATCAACTGCATGGATTATGATAAATATCTATAATAAACTCTAAAATTATCTCTGATTGTTTAGATAGGAGGATATGATTATTATTGTAAATGAAAGTAGTATTAAAAAAGTAACAATAAATTTCGCAACCGCTTATGATGATACTAGCTATAGCTAGCAATAAACTTGTTCATTACTTGTTGAAAGCTTTTATAGGGAAATCGTTTTGAAGTACTAAATTATAATAATAATATAAATATAATCCAACAGTGGTAGAGCCACGCATCAGCTTTTGTTGTTGCATGAATGGGCCGGCTCGAACGGGGAAGAACCACGACCTCACAGAATACCGGCGTGAAGTAGAAGTCTAACAAACTTCTGCGTTTCGTCTGGTGAGTGCAGGTAACCGGAGGGCCCCCTCCCCCAATTCTGGGGGGGGGGCACTCTAAGGCCGGCAACGCATCTGCCATGCCTCTGGTATTGCGGGTGTTCGTGGGCGGCGGTAATCACTTACCATCACGTGAGCCACCTGCTCGTTTGCCTCCCTTTTTCTATAAAAAAAAATATAGGGGCTCATCATCTGTCACATTGTCCCAAAAAATTTCTTCGGTGGAAGGTGGGTCGAAAGAACTTAATTGTCTAGACCCCTGTCTGGCATATATCTGTGCCACTCTAGAAATAAATTAGTATTGCCACGTGTAAGCTATACGATATACTTTATTAACACAATTAAAAGGTAATACTTAACGGCATGGCCTTTGACACATACCATAATGAGCCTACCTTGTGGTTATTACATGGTCATTTTACCTTAACGGTTCAACTCCGCGTCAGCAGTAACCTTGCTATGCCAAAGATTCGCAAACGCGCTTTAAAACGTAGAAAGAACTCAAAATGGAAGAAAACCAATAAGTATTGCTTCCTCAAATAACGTTCCGCATTGATTTTTTAACCTTATTATGTTCGGGAAAAGTTTAAATTCAAAAGTCGGATATTTCAAAATTGGTCATAGAATAAATAAGCGCGAATGATAATTATGTGAAAAATTAAGCTTCAAGTAACACGTGCAAAAAAATCGAAGACAAATTTTAATTAAATTATTCAATAAGAAATTATTCAACAACAATGTTTCTAAAAATACACTCCATCGACAAAAAGTTGTTTTCGATGTAAAGTAACAATTTTTTGCAATAATTAATCTCACAATAGAAACTGTTTTCAAACAATAGCTTAACAGTAATTTATTCATATTCAAGTGGCTTTATATCAGAAAAAAATATTTGAATAACAACATTCTTTATAGTTTAATGAAAATCAAATTATAATTTAAGTATAAGTCACGATAGCCGAGTGGTTGGGTGGTCGGAATTTCGAGTCAAGAGACCCGAGTTCGATCCTCAAGTGGCCGTACCAATGGGTTTTTCTAAAAAAAAACCTATGTACAAATTATATCGTTGGCTTGGACATAAAGGCGGCGACGGGCTCACTACCTGTCACGTTGTCCCGAAAATATCTTCGGTGGAAGGTGGGTCGAAGGGACATAAATGTCTAGACTAGACCTCTGTCTATTATATTGGGAATTGCGTGAAGATTTTTTATATATATTTTTTTAAATCAAATTAAAAACAGCGCATTTAGCGAATAAGTCACGATAGCCGAGTGGTTGGGTGGTTGGAATTTCGAGTCAAGAGACCCGAGTTCGATCCCCAGGTGGCAGGCTCATACCAATGGGTTTTTCCAAAAAGTCGAAGGGACTTAATTGTCTATGCGACCTCTGTCTACCCCTGTATCGATAATTGCGAGAAGATATCTATTTATTTATTTATTATTACATTTAGAGAAGTCGACCCAACAGCTTAGTTGGCAGTGTCCCTGCTTTCGAAGGTAAGGGTTGCGTGTTAAAATCTCGCTACAAACATTCGTGTGATAAATGTGAATATTTGTACTCGACTCTTGAATATTTTTATATGTATATATCTGTGTGTAATAATATTGTACCGTTTTCGTAGAAATTAAGATGGCGAAAGGCTACCACATATCACATTGTCCCTAAATATGCTTCGATAGAAATGGATGAAGTCACGATAGCCGAGTGGTTGGGTGGTCGGAATTTCGAGTCAAGAGACCCGTTCGGTCCCCAGGTGGTGGGCTCGTGCCAATGGGTTTTTCAAAAACTTATGTACGAATTATATCGTTGATTTGGACATAAAGACGGCGAGAGGCTTACCACCTGTCACGTCCCGAAAATATCTTCGGTGGAAGGTGGGTCGAAGGGACTTAATTATCTAAACAATACCTCTGTCTTCCCCTGTTTTGGGAATGGCGCGAAGATTTATAGAAATTAGGTCGAAATGACTACATTGTCTGCAACAGTACCTACACCAATATGAGAAACTGCGTGAAGATATAAAGAAAAATTTAGGGGATAACAACAATCAAACCATCTGCTACCAGTACCCCATCGACCACCATTACCCCAGCAACAAGCCTTTGTTACATAATCGAGTTACGAGAGGTGTCACAATCACAGAACGCGACGCTGTGCGCACGCCTCGCCGAGTCTCTCGTCTCGCGGTTTAATTAACGGAGATAGTTTAAATTCTTATAAAAAAAAAACCTGTCCGCGTTGTATGTCGACGATTTTTTAATTATCACCATTAAAAAATAACTGGCGATCGATTTACGTTCCGATGTTACCTCAGGTACGGTTTCATGTTTATGTGATCGGTTATCGAAGCTAATGAATTATGTCAATTGCAATTATACGCGTGGCGGACAGAGTTTTTTGTGAAAACATATATCTTCACGCCATATCCAAAACTTGGGTAAACGGAGGTACTTCAACTTAAGTCCTTTCGAAACATCTTTCCCGAAGTTATTTTTGGGACAACGTGCGGGTAGTGAGGCTGTTTTACGTCAAATCCAACGACACAATTCGTACATACCTTTTGAAAAAACTCATCGCTACGAGCCTACCACCTGGAGATTGAACTCGGGTCTCTTCACTCGAATACGGATCTCACAACTACACGACTATCTTGACTATACACGTATAACGTAGCGCCCATAAATAAAGAAAATTAGTTTAATTCTTGGTTTAGGGTGCGGGCTAAAGAACGATGCAGGTTCGTAGCAACCGACTATAGTCATAAACCATTCCAGACACAAGCAGCTTAGTTGGACTGGTTAACAGGAATACTAGTAATGATATTTCGCGTTGCTAGTATTCTTTAAAAAATATTGTTTTTGCCTTTTACGATCTACGAGGAGAATATCCTTCAAGAGAAGAAAACTTTCGCTTCGATAGCATACAGTATTTCTTTACAGCTTATAAAATGATTATTTGATCGGAATTCGAGTCAAAACCACCGAGTTTGAGCCCCAGGAGCCTCGTACTAAAGGGATTTTTGAAAAATAATGTACTATTTATATCGTTTGCTTGACGTGGACATACAGACGGCGAGAGGCTCACCATCTGTCACGTCATCCGAGAAAATGTCTTAGATAGAAGGTGGATCGAAAGGACTTAATTACCTACACCTCCGTCATCCCCAGTATTGGGAATAGTCGTGAATATATTCTTTTTGAATCATTCATAGTAAATAACACATTGTTGAATTTGTTCATGAAATACTCTTTAATTACTTTTTGTGTTTGAATATTAACATTTCAAGATTAAAACTAATGATACTTTTCAAGTATTTATTAGCACAGTACTTGACTACAAAGTATTTAAGTATCAGATAAGTAAAAACCTGATAATGTGTTTGGTATTGAACTTGGCCTTCACGCTAAGGCGTGTGAAGGGATGGGCACATAACAGGCTTATAATCATCGATCTATCACGCCAGCTCGCCCACTCACAAACAGACGCATGTTACAACTGTATGTATATATAAAAATCACTTTATATAAGCTATTTAGTAAGATAATATATAGATATCGTTGGCTTGGACATGAAGACGGCGACGGGCTCACCACCTGTCACGTTGTCCCGGAAATATCTTCGGTGGAAGGTGGGTCTAAGGGAGGTAATTGTCTAGACTTGACCTCTGTCTACCCCTGTATTGGGAATTTCGTGAAGATATTTATTTATTTATTTCGTAAGACGTTAGATGACCTACATGTATGAGTGGACGCCGTGAAAACACCGGTTTTCACGGCGTCGCCGTCTGAGGTCCCGGGTTCGATTCCCAATGGGGTTAATGTAATATATTTTCTACACATTCTCGGTTCTTGGTGTTTGTGGTGGCTTCGTTGTTTCTGTTTCTATAATAAACGTGTTTAAAAAAAATTATAAGTCACGATAGCCGAGTGGTGGTCGGAATTTCGAGTCATGAGACCCGTGATCAATCCCCAAGTGGCCGTACCAATGGGTTTTTCTAAAACTTATGTACGAATTACATCGTTGGCTTGGACATAAAGACGGCGACGGGCTTACGACCTGTCACGTTGTCCCGAAAATATCTTCGGTGGAAGGTGGGTCAAAGGGACTTCAATGTCTAGACTAGACCTCTGTCTACCCCTGTATTGGGAATTGCGTAAAGATAAACGTGTTTGAGCTGCTTAATTTGGGATCAGGGCAATGTATGTGATGTTGTCTCTACGTACTGTGTACGTATTTATTTATTCGTTGCTGTGTGGCGTAAGAATTTCCGCGTTTTTCTTTCCCGGTGGTAAGAAAACATTTCATAACTTAATCCTTTTAAACAGAATACACAAAAACCTACAACTGATGTAACTACATCCTATCGTTACTATATATATCACAAAAGCTCGCCCACTCACAAATACACGTGTGTTACAACACCTTGATTAATAAAAATTTAATTATACAAAGTTACAAGAAGTTACTCCAACTCGTGCCAAGAACAGAGGTTCCGGGTTCGATTACCAGCTACTTTTTCTAGATTTACTCATCCAGAGTCCATAATACAAGTCCTCACTTTGGGATCAAAGCAATGCATGTGATTTTATCCCCATCTACGTATGTATTTATTATTATTATTCGTATTTTGGACATTTCCATGCCCTCAGTACTACAATTTTGTATCGATAATGATATCTATTGCTATGAAGCAATTATCGTTTTAAAGCAATTATTGGCATTAATTATAGATGCCATTAGATACAATGATAACTTGGCACCGTACGTGACTGGATCTGCGTATTCTGGAGAGACGCTTCGTATCTAATTTGCCTCATAATTAATACGTGTCTAATGAGATCGAAATCATATAATCATTAAATCGATATAGAATTAAGTATCCATTCAATTACGCATGCAATTATAAATCTTATGTTGTTGAGAGATGGTCCGTTTTGAAAGTGATCGTTTTTGACGGAATATTACCGTCGGTTATGGCTGCGACGAGCGTACCACGCAACGATTAGGTGTTTAGTTTGTGTGCGTGGTCGTACGCACAAATAACTAAACACCTAAGGTCTATAGCGCAGCAGTTTGGCCGAGGAAATGTAGCTAACTTAGTAGTTTCAAAGTATTTTAGTTAAGAACAATACATACACACATATATAACAGCCTGTTAAAGTCCACTGCAGGACAAATGCCTCTCCCATAGGGAGGATTTAGCATAATCACCACGCTTGGCATACGGATTGGCGAACGCAGTAGCAGACCACTCGCACCTCAGACGCAGCTGCCATCTTCGCATTCTTCTTATAAATAGGGTCTGATATTTTTAGAGATAATTATCCCGCCATCTATCGGTTACCATAACGATATTCAAAACTGTTTCCCTTAGTCGCCTCATACGGCATCCCCGGGAAGAAAGGGAGTGGTAATATTCTTACGCCGTTACCACACGGAAAAGGATTAAAGCCCATCTTTGGTCTGATGTTTTGGTCTGATATTTTTATCCTACTATCTATTGGTTGCTAATACGATATTCAAGTCTTTTTCCCGGAGTTGCCTCTTACGACTCGGTGGGTGTCGAAAGAATGGGAGTGGCAATATTCTTAAGCCGTTACCACGTAGTGTTAACAAAAATAATTTAAAATATATCATCTTTCAGGAAAATTCCTAAAGCGATAATTAATTATAAATGCATCGTTTTTCTGTTTGTATAAAAACAGCATTAAGCATAATGGATGGTAATAAAGATAACAAATAATCGAAATGAAACCAAATCAAATCAAATTATTTTATTGCATGATATTTACGGTCGTAAATATAATATTAGTAGTTCCTGTAATACCCCGTTGGAGCACAGGAACTACTATTATTTGAACCTTTTCAATTTTGCTTCTATACCTTTTCATAACTCTGTATCTTCATGGATGTGTTCTATTTTCATATCCATATCCGTCCAAACTTCAAATATGCGCTTTTTTCGCATAGATTGTGGTTGTCCTTATGTCTTGAATCGAGATTTTATACTAAGTTTTCATCATACAGAGTATTAATACTAAGTTTTCATCTCGTCCTACATTTCGGAAAATTATATTTTTACTCTGGTGCTATCGTCAATTATTCCTCTAGCAGACTATGGACGCTATTCCACAGTTTTATCCTCTTCTACGAGACCATCAGGTCAAACTATTTTCTCATGGGAAATCATAGGGGATACATTGAATTACGCGAGAAAGGATATATTACAATTTTAAGCAAATATACTTACACTTTTAATAACTTTATCTAAGTATTAATATGTGGCGGATAATGAATATATTATTTATTATCGTTGAAAAACCAAGTATGTAACCTTTTTTTTGTATATATAGAATCTATTTATTCTGCATGCATTATTTTTCGATTATCCCTCATAAGGGTTATTTGATATAGAATTCAATTAATTAAAATTTAAATTAATTAATAGTATAATCATACGACAACCAGCGAAAATAAAGCTGAATCGCTAATTTCCTAAGGTTTCATAATTTACTTTATAATTTAAAAAGTTTCATGTCGGTAGAAAAGTTTTTTTTTTTCCGGCATAGCGAATGTCATCGATTGTAAATTTACAAGTTTCCTTTTTAATAACAACACTCCCATCTGATTCCATATCATGAGTGCTTTAGCTACTTTGGTATCAGAGCGATGTGTGTACTGGTGTTGTGTGTTATCTCTCTATCTATGTATATGTACTTTAACAAAACTGGTTGAACGTAAGTGTGTTAAACTGGCAAGTACATGTGAGGAAATGAAATAATTAACAACCTATGATCTCCAGTAGAAAACGAATTACACAATTCCGAACATCTCTTTCTATTTAATGTGCATTTAATTCAAATTTATTTAGATTATTTCAATTAACGGTTGTTAATTAGGTCTGTAAACAGAAAAAACAACAACTAGCGCTATCAATTTTAATTATAAAAGTGCTTCTAAAACGAGTTTCATAAATGAAACACGCAATGATAATGTCGTGGAAAAAAAAACAGGTCACAGGCAATCGAAGATACAGCCAAGCGTTTCTCTACGTGCTTTGAATAGAAATTACTTGAAATATTAAAATAATCAATTACCTTTTATCTACACGCATATTCCCAGTATTTGGGGTAGACAGAGGTCTAGAAAATTATGTGCTTTAGACCCATCTTTCAATGTAACTTGTTTGGGACATCGTGACAGGTGGATAGGATCACCGACTTATTATCTAAGCTAACGGTACAATATACTTACATAGATATATTTACATATATCTATGTAAGTATATTGTAGACATTGTGGACATTGTTGTGGGTTATACGTTAAGATAATTATTAATATTCTGTTCTTAAGTACTGCACAATGTATAACTATTTTATGTCCCTAATAAATAAATAAATAAATATAAATATCCATGACTCGAATAAAACAGGAGCAAATATTTGTGGTGAATATGAATATACTGACCACACGAATGTTTGCTCCTAACGTGATTCGAACCTAGCGAGTTATACTTCGTGGAAAATTTCGTGTAGATTCAAGTAGACACTTTATGTATCACATTTATTGAGTAATCTTTTTGTGTTATTGTAAATCAAGATAGCCGAGTGGTTGGGTGCTCGGAATTTGAATCAAAGAGACCCGAGTTCGCTCCCCAAGACTCGTAACAATGGGGTTTTCCAAAACTTATGTACGATTTTAATCGGTGGCTTGGACATAGAGACTGCGACAGACTCACGACCTGTCACGTGGTCCAAAAAATGTCTTCGGTGGAAGATGGGGACTTAATTGTCCTGACCTCTATCTCCCTTGGATAGAAGAAATGGCGTGAAGATATTTTTTTGTAGTTTTTTGTAGTAATTTCGTGATAAGTCTGTGTGTCAATGACCTTTTGCCTTTATATATATATACTAGCTGATCCTCTTAACTTCATCTGCGCTTAATTATTAGATAAAAAATAATTTATATATATTTTCGAGAGGATTTTGATGATAAATGAGAGGATAACATCCGTTCTTATTGAGCGTCTGCATCTCTGAAATGAGTAACTTTGCTAAATTTTAAGTCAATCGTGTGTTTAGTACCAGATATCTCGTGATGAGTGGTAGTTTTTAAAAACAGATTACTTGAGATATTTTGTGTTTATTTCTGATATGGACTATTCTTTTTCTTCTTCTTCTTTACAGTCTATCAAATGTCCATTGCTGAACTTATGCCTTACCGAGAATTCGCCACAAAGAACGGTCCTCAGCCACCTGCATCCATCGACTCGCTGCAACATTTTGCAGGTAGTCACTCCATCTTGTGAGAGGTCTTATACTGCGTAAACGAGACTGCCACTTGAGATCTTTTCCTCTCAACCTATGGAAAGCAAATGAAATGTATGTTCGTTAGGTGCTCAATAAAGATCAAGCAATCAAAGCCAGGAGTCGCGTGTATTTAATCATTTCTTTGTTCGGTTAATTGTTCATTTAGTTATATAATAACGACGAAACTTATCTTTTAATGACTCACCATGGAAAATTAAAGAACACACAAAGAACATTGTACAACTCATACTACGCCATTTAACATCTTCCGCTCTGTTAAACCTTAAACGCCCTTTGAACATGTAGTACTAGATGCACTTTACTTTGTGGTTTCTAAAAAAATATGTCCGTGCACGAGAGACGTAGTCCGGTTTTCTTGATTTCGCCATCTCATTAGTCCCTGGTTGGATACCAGGGACAAATTACATTAAATTAAATTATAAAAAATGTTTTAAGTATTATTATCTGTCGACCTTCGTAAACAAGTGGCGTACACACCGGTTTTCTGAGGTCCCAGGTTCGATTCCCGGTCGGGTCAATGTAGAAAACACTTTTTCTAAATTTTCTCGATTCTGGGTGTTTGTGGTACCTTCATTGTTTCTGATTTCATACGACAAGTGCTTAAGCGCTTACTTTGGGATCAGATCAATGTGTTTGATGTTGTTCTTATCTCTGTATGTATATATTATGTATGAATGTATATTATATCTATGAGCAATTCTCAATACGGGGGTAGACGAAGTCTTGACAATTAAAGCTTATTGACCCAACGTTTATTATCGTGACTGGTGGTCATCCCGTCACCGTCTTTTTGTCCAAGCCAACGATGTATACAACGTTAATAAGTTTTTTTGAAAATACTTAGTGGTGCGGGCAGATCACTTTCAGATCGAACTCGGGTCTCATAGCTCGGATTCCGATCACCCAACAATTTGACTATAGAGACTAATGTAAATTGTAAGTGATAAATTTTATCCATGTTTATATTTTTCTTTTGTTTTTGTCTATTGGTGTACTATAAAATGTATTTCATTTAAACAAAGGCTCCTGAAGGGAGAGCCTTGTTTCCCATTGGAATTTTATAGGTATTTATGTTCTGTATGCACAGATACAAATACATATATGTATGTATAAATACGGTATGCGGTGAAGTAAATCATCATGAGGAAACAAGAGAAATATTACTTTGTAGCAAGTTGGACGTTTGCCTGTTCTAATCTTATTCAAAAATAATATTTAGATTTTACTACTGACAAAATGGATATATTTCATCTTCACGTTCTTTCTAGTGTTACGATAGTTAAAAGACTACTAATGCTTCATCGGAGTTTATTTCCGATAACGTGACAGATGACGAGCCTGTCGCCTACTCGAAACAGTGAACGATACAAATCGTTTCGAATTCATCGGTACGAGCCGTGCACAATTCGACCAAACTCATCTCACACTCGGCTAACGTGGCTTCATAATAAAACGTTATAACAATACAAATTTCCCAACCATTTCATCACATCCGTAGTGATATGCTCGTTAGCTCATGACTCAGCATACGCGTCACGGTGTCGGTTCGAATCCGTCGTGACCGCCCGCTTGGCAACAGAGTTACGTCAGCTAGCGCCTTTGTTTCTGCTCTTCTGAGAGGTGATATATAATTACTTGGCAACTTGCGTCATTGGCAATGTATAGTAATTATTAATAAAGGGAGTACGTTGAACGAATTTCTTGTAATCTTTTCAGTGTTGACAGGGCTGTGTACGTATGTAGCGTTTTTATTGCGTCAGCGTTTGATATAGCTGTCAGTGTAAGTGACAACTGTTCTAGAAGTTTCTTGTGCATGCTCTTCAGAGTATAGTAAAATAAAGAACCAATTAAATATGTTGAATTATATTTTCAAAAGTAATAGTCAAATAATAAAGAAATATAATTTTAGTAATATTCAAAAACCATGCGTTCTATTTCATTACTACAATACTTGGGTAAACAGTGGTCTAGACAATTAAGTCCTATCGACCCAGCTTCCACCGGAGATATATTAGTGACAACGTGACAGTTGGTTGTGGAAATAAATTTTACATAAATTTTGAAAAAAAAAAAACTGATTAATACGAGCCTGTCACCTGGGGTTCGAACTCGAGTCTTTGTGTGTTGTGTGTGTGTGTGCAGCACAGCGTACGAAGGTGTCTAGTGCCAATCCGCATGACGTGTCGCTTATGGCCTTATGTTCTGCAAAGGTTCTTTTCAGGCCGTAAAGTAAAACTCGCTAGAAACTTTCTTGAATGAATTCACTAAATATACATACACACTTACATAACGGTCTGTAGGAGTCCACTGCAAGATTTCTCACAATCGCCACGCTTGTCAAATGGAGTGGCGATCACAGCACCTGACACCTCGCTCCTCTGACGCTGCTGCCCGAAATCGGTCTATTAATTTTTGGTGTGCTATTTTTCGATAAGGTTATCTTGTAATCTATCGCTAGAAAATTACATTGCCAAGGCTCTTTCCGTTAAACGCCCTTTGAACATGTAGTACCATTACTTACTTTGTGGTTTCTAAAAAATATGTCCGTGCACGAGAGACGTAGTCCGGTTTTCTTGATTTTCGTTATTCATTTGTCCCTGGTTGGATACCAGACAAATTACATTAAATTAAATTATAAAAATGTTTTAAGTATTTAAGATAATAATATCTGTCGACCTTCGTAAACAAGTGGCGTACACACTGGTTTTCTGAGGTCCCGGGTTCGATTCCCGGTCGGGTCAATGTAGAAAATTTTTCTAAATTTTCTCGATTCTGGGTGTTTGTGGTACCTTCATTGTTTCTGATTTCATACGACAAGTGCTTAAGCGCTTACTTTGGGATCAGATCAATGTGTTTGATGTTGTTCTTATCTATGTATGTATATATTATGTATGAATGTATATTATATCTATGAGCCATTCTCAATACGGGGGTAGACGAAGTCTTGACAATTAAAGCTTATTGACCCAACGTTTATTATCGTGACTGGTGGTCATCCCGTCACCGTCTTTTTGTCCAAGCCAACGATGTATACAACGTTCATAAGTATTTTTGAAAATACTTAGTGGTGCGGGCAGATCACTTTCAGATCGAACTCGGGTCTCATAGGTCGGATTCCGATCACCCAACAATTTGACTATAGAGACTAATGTAAATTGTAAGTGATAAATTTTATCCATGTTTATATTTTTCTTTTGTTTTTATCTATTGGTGTACTATAAAATGTATTTCATTTAAACAAAGGCTCCTGAAGGAGAGGCTTGTTTCATTGGAATTTTATAGGTATTTATGTACTGTATGCACAGATACAAATACATATATGTATGTATAAATACGGTATGCGGTGAAGTAAATCATCATGAGGAAACAAGAGAAATATTACTTTGTAGCAAGTTGACGTTTGCCTGTTCTAATTTTATTCAAAATAATATTTAGATTTTACTACTGACAAAATGGATATATTTCATCTTCACGTTCTTTCTAGTATTAAGATAGTTAAAAGACTACTAATGCTTCATCGGAGTTTATTTTGATTTCATACGACAAGTGCTTAAGCGCTTACTTTGGGATCAGATCAATGTGTTTGATGTTGTTCTTATCTCTGTATGTATATATTATGTATGAATGTATATTATATCTATGAGCAATTCTCAATACGGGGTAGACGAAGTCTTGACAATTAAAGCCTATCGACCCAGCTTCCACCGGAGATATATTAGTGACAACGTGACAGTTGGTTGTGGAAATAAATTTTACATAAATTTTGAAAAAAACTGATTAATACGAGCCTGTCACCTGGGGTTCGAACTCGAGTCTTTGTTTGTTGTGTGTGTGTGTGTGTGTGCAGCATAGCGTACGAAGGTGTCTAGTGCCAATCCGCATGACGTGTCGCTTATGGCCTTATGTTCTGCAAAGGTTCTTTTCAGGCCGTAAAGTAAAACTCGCTAGAAACTTTCTTGAATGAATTCACTAAATATACATACACACTTACATAACGGTCTGTAGGAGTCCACTGCAAGATTTCTCACAATCGCCACGCTTGTCAAATGGAGTGGCGATCACAGCACCTGACACCTCGCTCCTCTGACGCTGCTGCCCGAAATCGGTCTATTAATTTTTGGTGTGCTATTTTTCGATAAGGTTATCTTGTAATCTATCGCTAGAAAATTACATTGCCAAGGCTCTTTCCGTTAGTCGCCTCTTATGACATCCAAGGGAAGAAAGAAGGAGATATATACGTCCGCCGTATATACCATACGTAAGTATATACCATAGGTAATTGCCACAAATTACCATTTAGTTAGCTCGCTTCGGTCAGCTTCATTTCTACGATAACAGAAGCACATATGGATACGTTGTTTGTTTGTTCGTACGTGGTTTAAAAACGACGGCGTAAACAAACGCCTCTGTTCGCATACCGTTAACTCAACACAGATTGAAGAAGTGTGGGAAATATCTATTTAGATTCACCTAAAGGTTTTCGTTGAGTGAACGAACGGTATGAATATGGAAGTGTATTGGTTTATTAGCGAGTTTCATATAAAGATATGACCCTATTCCTAGTAGGTGCTTTTTAATTGTAAAATTATAGAATGGGCGAATTTTATTGCTTGAGAGGTAAGTATTTGTTTTCTGTGAGGTAAAACTTTACTCCCACTTTTCTTCCCGTGGGAATTTTACCCAAAACTTAGCGTCGAAAACAGAATTGGCTGTCGACAGATGGTGGAATAACACTTTCGATATATTACTTCGTCAATTTCAATACTGAGGTAGACAGAGGTTAAGAGAATTAAGTCCTATCGACCCAGCTTCCACCGGAGATATATTAGTGACAACGTGACAGTTGGTTGTGGAAATAAATTTTACATAAATTTTGAAAAAAACTGATTAATACGAGCCTGTCACCTGGGGTTCGAACTCGAGTCTTTGTTTGTTGTGTGTGTGTGTGTGTGTGTGTGTGTGCAGCATAGCGTACGAAGGTGTCTAGTGCCAATCCGCATGACGTGTCGCTTATGGCCTTATGTTCTGCAAAGGTTCTTTTCAGGCCGTAAAGTAAAACTCGCTAGAAACTTTCTTGAATGAATTCACTAAATATACATACACACTTACATAACGGTCTGTAGGAGTCCACTGCAAGATTTCTCACAATCGCCACGCTTGTCAAATGGAGTGGCGATCACAGCACCTGACACCTCGCTCCTCTGACGCTGCTGCCCGAAATCGGTCTATTAATTTTTTGTCTGCTATTTTTCGATAAGGTTATTTTGTAATCTATCGCAAGAAAATTACATTGCCAAGGCTTTTTCCGTTAGTCGCCTCTTATGACATCCAAGGGAAGAAAGAAGGAGATATATACGTCCGCCGTATATACCATACGTAAGTATATACCATAGGTAATTGCCACAAATTACCATTTAGTTAGCTCGCTTCGGTCAGCTTCATTTCTACGATAACAGAAGCACATATGGATACGTTGTTTGTTTGTTCGTACGTGGTTTAAAAACGACGGCGTAAACAAACGCCTCTGTTCGCATACCGTTAACTCAACACAGATTGAAGAAGTGTGGGAAATATCTATTTAGATTCACCTAAAGGTTTTCGTTGAGTGAACGAACGGTATGAATATGGAAGTGTATTGGTTTATTAGCGAGTTTCATATAAAGATATGACCCTATTCCTAGTAGGTGCTTTTTAATTGTAAAATTATAAAATGGGCGAATTTTATTGCTTGAGAGGTAAGTATTTGTTTTCTGTGAGGTAAAACTTTACTCCCACTTTTCTTCCCGTGGGAATTTTACCCAAAACTAAGCGTCGAAAACAGCATTGGCTGTCGACAGATGGTGGAATAACACTCTCGATATATTACTTCGTCAATTTCAATACTGAGGTAGACAGAGGTTAAGAGAATTAAGTCCTAAGTCCTAAGAGGTCTAGACATACATTTTTGGGTTAACGCAACAGGTGGCGAGCCCGTCGTTATGTCCAAAGCAACGATATAAACTGTAACATAAGTATTGAAAAGAACCCATTGATACGAGCCACTTGGAGGTCGTACTCGGGTCTTTTGTCAGGAATTCCGATCACCCAACCACTCGGCTATCCTGATCTATATAATACTAGATCAAAATAAAGAAGACCGTCAGAAGACGAAAACTGGCAATAGGGTCTTTTGTTTAAAATCTAAATAATTGAGATTGCAATCCATCACTGCGATCCCTTAGGTGCTATAATATTTCCGCAAAGGCTATTGGTAAAATAATATCAATATGAAATGTGGGAGCGTGTTGACGCGTGTCGCGGTCCCCCAGCACACTCAATGGGGACGCCGTCCTTTGTTGAATAACGACAGATATGGGGTCGACAGATGCCTAACAGAACGTTACATTCAAATTTCTCCACGTATGTTTGACATATAATTAGTGAAATAGACGTTAGACGTGCAAAAAATAGTTAGACATATTGTTATTTCATATTAATAAATATTTACCCACATTTAAATTAGAAAAGAGGATCCTGAAGTGATATTTCGTCTTTTTTGTATCTCATATCATTTATTAATTTATTTGTTTATTAAAACGTCATACATTTGAGTCCGAAGAGAACAAGAAAGAAAGTAAACCGAATTGAGTGAGGCCGTGTGTTGAAGTAAATATACTACGCGATAGTTAACATTAAGAAATGTCCAGGTTAGCCGAAATTATTTTTTTAAGCACACGTGAGCAAATTGCTCGAAAGGGGAAGTGGCCGAGAGTGGTCGTGTCCCTAGACGTGCGTGTATGAAGAAATAGATGAATTTGAAAGAAGCGGAGAAGGTACGTAAGAATCGTCACACTTGGATAGCTCTAGACACCCCACCTGGAACCATGCGTTTAACGTTATAAAAATATTAAAAACTTCATTTTTATCTTCGAGCTGCCTGTATTGGTTTGGAAGGTGGAACATATACCATATTCCATAGATAATATTTTATGTATTTATAATAACATACTTTACTCGATCAAAACGTTGACATTAGTATATTTTTTTTCTTAACGCATTTCCAAATATCCCTTGCTTTGGCCAGAGGTCTCGAAATTTAGTCCTTTGCACGTACACGAAGTTCATTTTTGGGACTACGTGGTGACCCTTTTGTCACCTTTATTTCTACGCCAATGATAAAAATCATACATACACTTTTGAAGAGACATCGTGTCTCTTGACGCGAATTCCGATCACCCAACCACTCGGCTATCGTGACTCATATGTCGTACAATTAATATTTACGCTTGAAGTCGCCTGGTGAAATTCCACAGCTAATTTGGATGACATATAATAAATATAATTTATTTATATTTAAATATAACCGGTTTTGTCTACAAAATCATCTTAACCTATTACAATACAATTCGCATATTCCTAAACAGCACGTAAGGTAATCATTCATATAAACCTCAAAAATATTTGCCACTAACTGGATTCGAATCTGCAAGCTTCGGAGAAACATGGCTAACGAACCCTCGACTTCCTTTTTAAATTCTCGAATCGTCGAAATCGAAAAATAAAAATACTATTTAATAAATGAGAAATTTGTAACATTTGTGTGTTTGTTTGTTTTGTCGAAATCACGGTAGCCGAGTGGTAGGGTGGTCGAAATTTCGTGTCAAGAGATCCGAGTTCGATCCTCAGTTGGAAGGCTCATACCAATGGGTTTTTCAAAAACTTGTGTACGAATTATATCGTTGGCTTGGACATAAAGACGGCGACGGGCTCATAATTGTCTAGACTAGACCTCTGTCTACTGGAATTGCGTGAAGATATTTATTTAGAAATTTGTAACATTTGTGTGTTTGTTTGTTTTGTCGAAATCACGGTAGCCGAGTGGTCGTGTCCCTAGACGTGCGTGTATGAAGAAATAGATGAATTTGAAAGAAGCGGAGAAGGTACGTAAGAATCGTCACACTTGGATAGCTCTGGACACCCCACCTGGAACCATGCGTTTAACGTAATAAAATATTAAAAACTTCATTTTATCTTCGAGCTGCCTGTATTGGTTTACCATATACCATATTCCATAGATAATATTTTATGTATTTATAATAACATACTTTACTCGATCAAAACGTTGACATTAGTATATTTTTTTTCTTAACGCATTTCCAAATATCCCTTGCTTTGGCCAGAGGTCTCGAAATTTAGTCCTTTGCACGTACACGAAGTTCATTTTTGGGACTACGTGGTGACCCTTTTGTCACCTTTTATTTCTACGCCAATGATAAAAATCATACATACACTTTTGAAGAGACATCGTGTCTCTTGACGCGAATTCCGATCACCCAACCACTCGGCTATCCTGATCTATATAATACTAGATCAAAATAAAGAAGACCGTCAGAAGACGAAAACTGGCAATAGGGTCTTTTGTTTAAAATCTAAATAATTGAGATTGCAATCCATCACTGCGATCCCTTAGGTGCTATAATATTTCCGCAAAGGCTATTGGTAAAATAATATCAATATGAAATGTGGGAGCGTGTTGACGCGTGTCGCGGTCCCCCAGCACACTCAATGGGGACGCCGTCCTTTGTTGAATAACGACAGATATGGGGTCGACAGATGCCTAACAGAACGTTACATTCAAATTTCTCCACGTATGTTTGACATATAATTAGTGAAATAGACGTTAGACGTGCAAAAAATAGTTAGACATATAGTTATTTCATATTAATAAATATTTACCCACATTTAAATTAGAAAAGAGGATCCTGAAGTGATATTTCGTCTTTTTTGTATCTCATATCATTTATTAATTTATTTGTTTATTAAAACGTCATACATTTGAGTCCGAAGAGAACAAGAAAGAAAGTAAACCGAATTGAGTGAGGCCGTGTGTTGAAGTAAATATACTACGCGATAGTTAACATTAAGAAATGTCCAGGTTAGCCGAAATTATTTTTTTAAGCACACGTGAGCAAATTGCTCGAAAGGGGAAGTGGCCGAGAGTGGTCGTGTCCCTAGACGTGCGTGTATGAAGAAATAGATGAATTTGAAAGAAGCGGAGAAGGTACGTAAGAATCGTCACACTTGGATAGCTCTAGACACCCCACCTGGAACCATGCGTTTAACGTTATAAAAATATTAAAAACTTCATTTTTATCTTCGAGCTGCCTGTATTGGTTTGGAAGGTGGAACATATACCATATTCCATAGATAATATTTTATGTATTTATAATAACATACTTTACTCGATCAAAACGTTGACATTAGTATATTTTTTTTCTTAACGCATTTCCAAATATCCCTTGCTTTGGCCAGAGGTCTCGAAATTTAGTCCTTTGCACGTACACGAAGTTCATTTTTGGGACTACGTGGTGACCCTTTTGTCACCTTTATTTCTACGCCAATGATAAAAATCATACATACACTTTTGAAGAGACATCGTGTCTCTTGACGCGAATTCCGATCACCCAACCACTCGGCTATCGTGACTCATATGTCGTACAATTAATATTTACGCTTGAAGTCGCCTGGTGAAATTTCACAGCTAATTTGGATGACATATAATAAATATAATTTATTTATATTTAAATATAACCGGTTTTGTCTACAAAATCATCTTAACCTATTACAATACAATTCGCATATTCCTAAACAGCACGTAAGGTAATCATTCATATAAACCTCAAAAATATTTGCCACTAACTGGATTCGAATCTGCAAGCTTCTGGAGAAACATGGCTAACGAACCTCGACTTCCTTTTTAAATTCTCGAATCGTCGAAATCGAAAAATAAAAATACTATTTAATAAATGAGAAATTTGTAACATTTGTGTGTTTGTTTCTTTTGTCGAAATCACGGTAGCCGAGTGGTCGTGTCCCTAGACGTGCGTGTATGAAGAAATAGATGAATTTGAAAGAAGCGGAGAAGGTACGTAAGAATCGTCACACTTGGATAGCTCTAGACACCCCACCTGGAACCATGCGTTTAACGTAATAAAAATATTAAAAACTTCATTTTTATCTTCGAGCTGCCTGTATTGGTTTGGAAGGTGGAACATATACCATATTCCATAGATAATATTTTATGTATTTATAATAACATACTTTACTCGATCAAAACGTTGACATTAGTATATTTTTTTTCTTAACGCATTTCCAAATATCCCTTGCATTGGCCAGAGGTCTCGAAATTTAGTCCTTTGCACGTACACGAAGTTCATTTTTGGGACTACGTGGTGACCCTTTTGTCACCTTTATTTCTACGCCAATGATAAAAATCATACATACACTTTTGAAGAGACATCGGGTCTCTTGACGCGAATTCCGATCACCCAACCACTCGGCTACCGTGACTCATATGTCGTACAATTAATATTTACGCTTGAAGTCGCCTGGTGAAATTCCACAGCTAATTTGGATGACAAAATTATTTGTATTATTCCAATTGATTTGTTACATTATAAACATATAATAAATATAATTTATTTATATTTAAATATAACCGGTTTTGTCTACAAAATCATCTTAACCTATTACAATACAATTCGCATATTCCTAAACAGCACGTAAGGTAATCATTCATATAAACCTCAAAAATATTTGCCACTAACTGGATTCGAATCTGCAAGCTTCGGAGAAACATGGCTAACGAACCCTCGACTTCCTTTTTTAAATTCTCGAATCGTCGAAATCGAAAAATAAAAATACTATTTAATAAATGAGAAATTTGTAACATTTGTGTGTTTGTTTCTTTTGTCGAAATCACGGTAGCCGAGTGGTAGGGTGGTCGAAATTTCGTGTCAAGAGATCCGAGTTCGATCCTCAGTTGGAAGGCTCATACCAATGGGTTTTTCAAAAACTTGTGTACGAATTATATCGTTGGCTTGGACATAAAGACGGCGACGGGCTCATAATTGTCTAGACTAGACCTCTGTCTACTGGAATTGCGTGAAGATATTTATTTAGAAATTTGTAAAATCAATTGACACTAGTAGGCAGTTTTGAAAAAAAAAAAACTCATATGTCGTACAATTAATATTTACGCTTGAAGTCGCCTGATGAAATTCCACAGCTAATTTGGATGACATATAATAAATATAATTTATTTATATTTAAATATAACCGGTTTTGTCTACAAAATCATCTTAACCTATTACAATACAATTCGCATATTCCTAAACAGCACGTAAGGTAATCATTCATATAAACCTCAAAAATATTTGCCACTAACTGGATTCGAATCTGCAAGCTTCGGAGAAACATGGCTAACGAACCCTCGACTTCCTTTTTTAAATTCTCGAATCGTCGAAATCGAAAAATAAAATACTATTTAATAAATGAGAAATTTGTAACATTTGTGTGTTTGTTTCTTTTGTCGAAATCACGGTAGCCGAGTGGTAGGGTGGTCGAAATTTCGTGTCAAGAGATCCGAGTTCGATCCTCAGTTGGAAGGCTCATACCAATGGGTTTTCAAAACTTGTGTACGAATTATATCGTTGGCTTGGACATAAAGGCGGCGAAGGGCTCACCACCTGTCACGTTGTCCCGAAAATATCTTCGGTGGAAGGTGGGTCGAAACGTCTTAATTGTATAGACCTCTGTCTATCCCTGTATTGGGAATTGCGTGAAGATATTTATTTAGAAATTTGTAAAATCAATTTTGAAAAAAATTACTTCACATCATTCCCCATAAGAGGTAGATAGAAGTCCTGAAATTGAACTCATACCTTCCCACCTTCCACTTCAGACTTTATTTTTTGGACGAGACTGGTAGTGAGCTTGTCGCCGTTTTTATGTCCAAGTCATCGATATATTCGTACATATCTTTTTTACAATAGCCGAGTCACGATAGCCGAGTTGTTGGGTGGTCGGACTTTCGAGTCGAGAGACCCGAGTTTGATCCCCAGGTGGCTGTACCAATGAGTTTTTCAAAAACATATGTACGAACTTCATCGTTGGCTTGGACATTAAGACCGCGACGGGCTCACCACTGGTCATGTTTTCCCAAAAATATATTTGGTGGAAGGTGGGTCGAAACGTCTTAATTGTATAGACCTCTGTCTATCCCTGTATTGGGAATGGCATGAAGATATTTTTTTATAGTTGCAGAGCAATAGGTATGACTGGTCACATAAATAGAAGATGAAATAATGTTAAATTAGCATGTCCACGATGAAACGATAACATTGAAGCCGTTTTAAGCGGCACCGGTTTTCTGCGTACCACGTTTGGCATAGATAATCTCGGACGCATTTGACTTAAGATCGTCATGTGGCGAAATCTGACGGAAATCGGTCACATCACTAAAATCTCTAGAGCGTACATATTTTTTATATGTAGATAGTTATCCTCGTATATTACGTGGTTGTTGAAAAGGATGTGCTGGACGTAGAAGTTTCATATCTAAATTTTGGTATTTCTCTTTATCCACTAACATGATGTAATAGAGTATTTGTAATTTTGGATCATGTAAGAGGGTCCAAAAATTAAAAACTTGGATAATTCTTCTGGCCTTAATTGTGTCATATGTTATTAGTTAGTTCTTTTCTTTTCATTTAGTTAATACGACTACAGGTCGTGAGGAATCTACCTAGATAGTAAAGCTTACATTTGGACAAGTTTGAGAAATTGACAAATTTTTTTTTTTAGGAAATATCAATAAAATATGAAAGAAAAAGTAATTAATAGTAATTCCTGGGAATTCATAAATCTCCCAGAAGCCATTTTTGAATATTGTATTATTTAAATTGCCTAACTGGTTTAAAATAGGTACCTGCGGAGTTTCTTTCGCCTGTTTTTTGTAAGTTAGAGGAACATCATTACGAAACGGTGGTAGAGTATAAACTGATAATCGATAGACAAAATGTACGATGTTTTATTTCGATAAATGAATCATTTTAAATTGGATGGTTCGATCTTGCCATGTAGTTAATATCTGATTAAGAATAATGCAACACCCTCCTTTTCCGTGGGTGTCATAAGAGGCAACTGTTAGATGGCGGGATAATCATCTGGCAAAATATATACATATTTACATATATAGATACATATATAGATAGGGGCAACATCACATACTTTGCTCCGATCTCAATGTAAGATGCTAATGCACTTGAGGTATGGGAATCGGAAACAATGAAGGCACCACATACACCCAGACCCGAGAAAATGTAGAAAAAGTGGTTTTTCCCCACCGGGAATCGAAAACCGGTGTTTACGCCACTCGTCCACGGAGATCGTCTATGTAAGACAATACAAGACCAAAATTAAGCAAACCTATGACGTGAAACTGTATCTAAGGTCAGAGATGTCTGATACCGCGATTGACAATCCGCTTGCTAAGAAAAAGCCTATGTTCTCAGAAGTTATGTAAAAGTGCTAATATTTTATTGTAAGAAAAAATTTACAAATTTCGCTCTACAATCAACTGGTACCAATTTGAAAAAAATAACCATAAAATAACATCTAACACAAAAACTAAACTCAGGGCATAATTTTGTGTGATTCAGAGATCGGTTAAAACCTCTGTCATTTTCGTTAGCCGAACATTAACCGATATTAAAGTCTATACGTAACCTATTATTACAGTGTTGCCAGGGCAAAAACGTCGATATTATTCCCAAGGTTGTACACTTCAACTACCAACACTGGGGGGCTGCCAGCTGACTGTTTTATTTTTGGTGCATATTCGTCATTTAGCAACCCCTTTTTTTGTGAACGCTTTAGGGAGACCTCCGCTAATACAATGCGTAGGTAAGAGCTTTCAAAATTGAATTATTCTTAACACATTTGGATATTCATAAGTCACTAATTTGTTATTTGCTTTATCATAAAATTTATTAGCAATTTCATTTGGTGGTTTTCCTTAACCAAATTTGTACAGAACGAATTTAAATTGATAAAATTTGCATTATTTTACAATAAAAGCCAACTGTTTAATAATACAGAAGATAAGACTGCAATTATAAGGAATTAAACCAATTATCCATATTTTACCTTTTACACAAGGGTATAATTCTTTTTATGAAACTACAAAAGAAACTTTTGTAAGATATACTAATAAACATATAATGATAATAACAAGATATACTAATAAAATGTTATCAACGAATGGCGGGATAACTATCCAGAAAAATGAAAGGTGTAATTTAAGCAAACCGGTGAAGAGTATTGTCATTTACAAGGCCTTTCAGCTTCACTTCAAGATGTTTAGGGAGGGTGATGACTGCTCCAGGCTTGTGAACAAGTGTATGCTTGAGGTGGCTGGTCATTTCAGGTCTGCTTTCTGACACATTTCATTGTTTTTTCTCTCATCATTTTCTTTTAGGATATGCTTTGATCGTTTGTGAAACTATTCTTTACTACCCAGCTAAGCTAAAAGCCTTGTAGCTGCAAATCGTAATAAAATAACGACAAATTATCGATATAAAGATATCTTCTTCATCAGAGGAACTAAAGGAACCGTTCGTAATGAGCGAAACGGTAGTAGATTTAAAAATAATGACTCTCCATATGTGAAATTGATGTTTCTATGTGAATATTAATGACTTTGATTTCCGTCAGTCGCCTGTAACGACATTTGTTTGAGCATGACTGCTCTACACTACGGATTCCTATTTGATTTTCATATCTAAACGCCATGAAATCATGTCAACCATTTCTTTATTTCTCCGTTGCATCCAAGTGTGACGATTTAATAGCACCTAACATTTTTTTTCTTTCCTCTCTCCGTCCATTAGTGATATTTATTTTATTTTCCTCAAACAATAGCTATTGTTATAAAAATACTTTCAAAGTCTATAAAACAGTATAAATAATGAAATAAAAAATTAGCCTTCAGTAGCTGAGTGAATGGTGGATCTGAATTCGATTCAGAGGATTCGAGTTCGGTCACGGACTAGACTTTTAGTAAGGGATTTCAAAACTTATATTAGTAGCGTTGGTCAACTTACTTTTTACTAAACAGACCTTTACCACCCTAGTACTGGGTTTTGATAACAAGATATACTAATAAACATATAATGATAATAACAAGATATACTAATAAACATATAATGATAATAACAAGATATACTAATAAACATATAATGATAATAACAAGATATACTAATAAACATATAATGATAATAACAAGATATACTAATAAACATATAATGATAATAACAAGATATACTAATAAACATATAATGATAATAACAAGATATACTAATAAACATATAATGATAATAACAAGATATACTAATAAACATATAATGATAATAACAAGATATACTAATAAACATATAATGATAATAACAAGATATACTAATAAACATATAATGATAATAACAAGATATACTAATAAACATATAATGATAATAACAAGATATACTAATAAACATATAATGATAATAACAAGATATACTAATAAACATATAATGATAATAACAAGATATACTAATAAACATATAATGATAATAACAAGATATACTAATAAACATATAATGATAATAACAAGATATACTAATAAACATATAATGATAATAACAAGATATACTAATAAACATATAATGATGATAACAAGATATACTAATAAACATATAATGATGATAACAAGATATACTAATAAACATATAATGATGATAACAAGATATACTAATAAACATATAATGATGATAACAAGATATACTAATAAACATATAATGATGATAACAAGATATACTAATAAACATATAATGATGATAACAAGATATACTAATAAACATATAATGATGATAACAAGATATACTAATAAACATGTTATCAACGAATGGCGGGATAACTATCCAGAAAAATGAAAGGTGTAATTTAAGCAAACCGGTGAAGAGTATTGTCATTTACAAGGCCTTTCAGCTTCACTTCAAGATGTTTAGGGAGGGTGATGACTGCTCCAGGCTTGTGAACAAGTGTATGCTTGAGGTGGCTGGTCATTTCAGGTCTGCTTTCTGACACATTTCATGGTTTTTTCTCTCATCATTTTCTTTTGGGATATGCTTTGATCGTTTGTGAAACTATTCTTTACTACCCAGCTAAGCTAAAAGGCTTGTAGCTGCAAATCGTAATAAAAGAACGACAAATTATCGATATAAAGATATCTTCTTCATCAGAGGAACTAAAGGAACCGTTCGTAATGAGCGAAACGGTAGTAGATTTAAAAATAATGACTCTCCATATGTGAAATTGATGTTTCTTTGTGAATATTAATGACTTTGATTTTGATTTCCGTCAGTCGCCTGTAACGACATTTGTTTGAGCATGACTGCTCTACACTACCGATTCCTATTTGATTTTCATATCTAAACGCCATGAAATCATGTCAACCATTTCTTTATTTCTCCGTTGCATCCAAGTGTGACGATTTAATAGCACCTAACGTTTTTTTTCTTTCCTTTCTCCGTCCATTAGTGATATTTATTTTATTTTCCTCAAACAATAGCTATTGTTATAAAAATACTTTCAAAGACTATAAAAACAGTATAAATAATGAAATAAAAAATTAGCCTTCAGTAGCTGAGTGAATGGTGGATCTGAATTCGATTTTAGTAAGGGATTTCAAAACTTATATTAGTAGCGTTGGTCAACTTACTTTTTACTAAACAGACCTTTTACCACCCTAGTACTGGGTTTTGAGAACATGTTTTCGTTTCATTTATAATTAAAAAAACAGAGATTTACAGTTATGAGTATTTAGAAATTATATTTGTATATATTAGAGTAATATGCCGACCTATTTATTCCCCTGAGTATTGATATACCTATAAAGGGGAAAACAAAAAGAGATCATCTTACTTCACATCAGCATCATCTTACTTGCTGCTATTGCCAATCCGCTTGTTAAGCGTGGTAATTATAACAAACCAGTAAGAGAGAGCCGTAAGTCCTTCGGTGGATTTTTAAGATTATAGATATAAATTAATTTCAAACTTATTTTTAGTATCACTGACATTACATCAACTTTGTCAACTGCTAAATCGCCTAAAAGGGCTTTCATCTATTTGAAATTAGACAAAGTAATACTCTGTCTCTTTATTTTTATGTAACGGTAATTGTTTCAGAATCAAACAAGCGTATTTTTATAACGAGCGAGGGTGTACCCCAATAAGCTTACATGGCGCCCCTTCCCTTCCCCCCTTCTATTGCATATTCGCCTGCGTAGCAACAGCGTACGCATGATAATAATAACAACCATATTTGTCCATTTGTACAGTGCAGTTCAACTGCTACTGACGGCTGTTTAAATTTATTGATAACACCTTTCCAAATGGAACACCTTTGATTTGAATGGTTTCGGTATGTATTGAGGCAAGGGTTGTGTCATAATTATGAAGAGGTCATAGATATAAATTTCGCAATCAATAAAACAGATGTCTTTTAACTATTATAGTTGACTGGTTAAGAAGATTGAAAGCTATTAAATTAAGATTTAAAGTCACGGTTGGGGGACCGGAATTCGAATCAAGAGACCCAAAATCAATCCTCTGGCGGTAGACTTGTACAAATTAGTTTTTTCAAAAAAAAAAAAATTATGTACTATTTATATTGTTAACTTGACCATAAAGACGGCGACAAGTTTACTACCTGTTATGATGTCTATAAAGAGGCTAGATCTATGGTTACCCCTGTGTTAAAAATACGTGAAGAAAAAATAGAAGTGATGTAAATCTCCTTTTACTCAGAATATTTTTCCTACTTCATTAAAAAAATTCTTATTATCTGTATAGTGTCAACACATATCTCTAAATTTAAAGCTTCAATATCTGAACCAATTTAAAAAAGAAAATCAAAATAATCGGTCTGTTTCAAAACAATATGTACATAAAAGCAAAACAACGAGTTTGGATTTGTAATTAGGCATACAGCGCGAGCGGGGCACGGCGCGTAACGGAAATTTTGGACCATTTCGGCTGATTTATGGCACGGAGGCGGCAACCATGCGCATTATTAAAGCCGCTGGTACACCCAACTATTGATAAATGGACAATAATGCTGATAACTGCTTCGTGCGTAACTGCGAGCTAGGTGAAACAGGTATGGTGGTAAAAGCGTATCACGGTAGATTATGTTAAAAGCCATAATACCATATTTTATTGTTCGTATCTACAAGCATTCTCGCAATACTGATGTGAACAGAGTTTAAGGTTAAATCAGGTAGGTCACCTTTCACCGAAGCATGTTAGGGACAACGTGACTGGTGGTGAGTCTAAGTTCGAAACCCGCGAGTACTGTCTGTGTCTCAGCGAAAAGATTGTCTAGACCTCTGACTATCACAGTATTAGGAAAAATAGTATGATTTGCAGAATATCGGCTTTGGCCATCTATCTTCAATTTAGAAATATATTTTAGATAAACAAATCAGATTAAACATATCGGATTTTTGGTACTTATTTATAAATAAAATAGTATAAGTAAAATAAACGAAAACTATATCAAAAAAAAGCAAGAGAAAATTTTCATGTATTGGATGTGGAGTGACTTATGAGTGACGTAATAAATAATTTTAAACTTCACCATTCTGTCTGAAAATTCTGAATTATGAATTGTGATTTTTTTCTTTGGGCTCATATACACACATATAAAAATAATGTATAAAATAAAAATTGACTAGTAATTTCAATTGGCCACTTTTATGTTTGTAATAGAAATTAGCTAATATACAAAAGCTGACCAAAGAAAATACATATATCTGTCATGTCTGTGAATAAAATTATAGAATAAAATCACGACATTTGTTTTCAATACTGATAACAATACAGATAACATAAGAATATCATATAATCAGTAAACAAATGTATGTTCTTATTTCGATGAATAACTGATTTGATACATCGTTTTGTAAATTATTGTGAAAAGGAAACGAGAAACTAGAATAAAGAAAAATCTTTGAATTTAAATTTGTAAATGTCTACAATATCTATGATTTTGTAAACATATTCCAAAAGAATAGCGTTAGCGTAGTTTACGAGATGTAAATAAAATATATTCAAACTCAAAGCGTAGTAAAAGGGGCTCAGTGATATGGAAAAGAGAGTCGACAGTTAATATAGACAATAACCTACAGCGGCTGCTTTATGGCGTTTGAATAAAACATAACGCTAGCTGTGTGGGACTGTAGGAACACCAAACACTGGCCAACACGGAACCCTGATTTGAATAATGATTTCTAAAATATATCTAGTTTCATCATTTATATTCGAAATGATTACCTTTAATAATAAATCTAGTTTTAGTTTTTGTTTAGAGACCTCTTCCAACGTCTGTAGTACCATTAGATTAAATAGTATTTACTTCTATGAATCAATTTCTTTTTCAAGTCCTGGCAATATTTCAAATATGGCTAAATAATTTGTTGATAAAACATAAAATTTTGAATCATTTACTACTTTTCATTACATTTTCATGTTCATTAGTGTGAGTTTATAAGCCTATAAAATTGTAAGCTGTACTTGCCAAATTTCAGAAATGCAATTTTACGTGTATTTTAATTAATCAAAGCCATATAAAAATATGTTCCAACAATAACGAATATCCAACGTTAACATAATTTAATTTTGTCACAAAATTTGTGTAATTTATATTTTATAGTAAATCTTTTAAAATGATGATTCTGTTTTGATTATTGTGTTAGAGCTTGTAGAAATAACTGGAGTAGAGGAATGAAGAAATGAAAGAATATTTAACTCAAATATTTATTCATAATAATATTATTTAAACATTTTCTTTGCATATGTCGAAATACAAAACACATTACGTCAAATCTGAAACTTGAATAAAACAGAAAACAAACCAAAACGCATATAGATATACGTTTTCCAAATCTTAATCAACATTCTCTAAAAAGGGTGAAAGTTACTAAAACACAATAAATATAAAAACAAAACAATAAACCTACTTATATAATCGATTAGATTTAAAATAAAACATGGTCTGTCTTGGTTCAAAACAAGGTCACAGAAGACAATCCAGCTTTTAAAGCACACATAAAAACTAATGTAGATAACACATACAATGGCAGCACACACGTGTCGTACGAAGAAACTCGACACAAACAAAGCTAGTTTAAAATTGCTAATGAGCTATTGCCTAAACTTGGCACAAAGTTAGCACGCCTCTTGAATACTGATTACATCAAATATTGACCATACAAATGAGTTAAAAACCGACAGAATGGAGATGTAGCTTATTGTACTGTAACTCAAATAAATTACAGTCCACGACAATCGACCGTATATCCACTTGTTTGTAAACTCTTTGTACAAATAACTAGATATTATAGCGCATTAGTAAATGTAGATATGAGGCAACCTGATGCATTATGTAGTGAGCTAATTATAATTTTAAGTTTCTAACACTGCGTTCGATTTTATTAAAGTAGAATTTCAAGTTTTTTGTAAACATTTACCTACCTCTTTATCATAATGAAATAAGTTTTACAGTTTTTTTTTACTACATTTATTTTGAATAGATTACTTCAAATATTATTCTGTTACCAAAGTAGCTAAAGCTTTGTGTTATGAAGTCATAAACAACGATTTTATTGTTTTTTTTTTTTAACTATACTTAAATTAGAATTTTCGTGGTCAAGTTTTTAATTTAACTCTTAGTGGGTTATTACGGTAAATATAGTGGACAAGTTGATAAACTGGTCGAGACATGTTCAAGCTAGGATAGTCATGTGATAAAGGGACAAAGGCTACTTAAGGAGTTTTTTGTTGAGCAGGTATAGAGAACAGTTTTTCTGTTTTTGAAAAACACATCCAATTATCAGATCTCGATAACTTTTTTTTTTAACAATTTTAAAAAGTTTTTTGTCGTTTTAAATTACAATTTTAGTGTGCATATTGAAGTTACAGATTGAATTATTTCTTGAAGCCGTATTAGATACAAAAATAATTTATACCAAACGCGATAAAATATTCTGACAGACTATTTCTGGTTTTTCTTCAAGTTGAAGATACTACTATCCAGAGGTCAATACAGTTTTATCAATATTGTCTGTATAACGGCTTGTTTTGTATAAATAGATACATTATCATACTATGTCCGCTGAACCGGGTGGTTAATTATTGTTATTTGCTCTAGTATTATAAAGAAAACATTTGTGACGTGATTTGATAGTAATGAGGAGTCGGCTTATCGGTATTCATTGGTTGCATATTTATAAAACTGAGGCGATAAGTTCATTCTTAGGTTTCGATGATAATTCTTACGTAATATATTTTAGTGAATCTTTAACGTTGTAGCCACGATGAACTGCTTTTAATAAATGATGTTAAAATTCACGATAGCCGCGTAGTTAGGTGATCGGCATACGAGTCAAGAGACCCGAATCCGATTTCCAGATGAAAGACTCGTACTGTCTTTTTTCAAAACGTACGATTTATATCGTTGACTTGGACAAAGACGGCGATAGACTTACCACCTTCACATTGTCCCAAATAATGTTTTCGGTGAAAGATGGGTCGAAAGGACTTAATTTTCTAGACCTCTGCCTACTCCAGTATTGGAAACAGCGTAAAGATTTTAAAATTGAATTGATCCGGCCCGGCAGGTGAATTTTTAAATCTCACATTTTTTTTATTATGCTTACGTAAGTTAAACGCGATAAGGAATCGAAAGATATGACATTATAATGTATTTGTTTGATTTCCTTATTTGTATTATTAACATAATACGTCGTGAAGGATTTTTGGAGAGTTAAAAATTATTATTTTTTGTACTTTTGAGCAGTCGCTCATTTTAAAAATGGATTTTGTGAATTTATGTTTGTGAGCCCACTTAGCTTGTTTGTTTACCGTTACAAACAGTTTATCATATTTTGCAAATAAAATCATTGAACTATTCAGAAACGTATTATTTGGGAAGAAAGAATAACTTTTTCTAGACATCATCATCTTCTCTTTAGAAAAAAAAAAGATAAGATCAGCAAAACACCTTTCATATAGCCTAGTTAAGCTGAGTTATAATTTTTTTGTTACTTTAAAAAGTTTAATTTTACCTTTCAATACGTTAACTAAGATTTTTTACCGTCACGAAACATAACTAACCCGGTACAGAGTTTTAATATCGTGTTCTTCGATTCGATTCACCGTCGGTCATGAGTCACTAACACTCAAGGCCAAATTACCGGCCGGCCTAACGTAGCAACTGTTTTTTTCACGATTCTTTTTTTTATACGATTGTGTTTTGCTTTTTTAACTGTTCGAGAGATTGCTCCCATTGCTAATGTATGATTTATAGCCTTGCAAATTGTAGAACATAATAAAAAATCAAAAAAAAAATCAATAGTTTCTGAATTAACACCTCTACTTCAATAGACCATAGTTTTCATCGTCTATTCTCATTTTGTCGTGTTAATTATTTGTAATTATGTATCGTTAAAAATATATTTCAAATTAAAAACAATACAAAGTAATTCATTAATATTCCAGAAACGAATTTACAACTTCATTTCCATAAAGTATTATAAATACAGGTATTGTGTTGAGTGAGTTGCACGACAAAAAAAAAGACCGTGGAAAGTTCTAGCTGGCTGATGCAACATCGGAAACAGTGTTACCGTTAACTCTGTTGCTAACTGCAATCGAGTTGCCACTTCAAGTTCTAGTTAGACTTAAGTTGTTATCTACTGTTATTAGTTTTTATTTCTTTACATAGACTATAACACTTACTTTATTGTTAACGAATTAGCATAAAATTTAATGAAATAGAACAATCCGTGATGAGTCACTCGAAACCTGAATGACTATTCTGCATAATAAACGGTAAGAAACGATGTACATAATACAATTAGTTTCATAAATAATTTTCTTACAATAGAAATAGGTTTCTTACAATATAAAATCATTATGTTCATTAAACATATAATTTATTTAAATCTAAAGGTTACATTTTGAATTAAGCCTTATATCTACTCTTACATATGTACTTACATGATTATACATAACATACAAAGACATAGCATTAATCACCTTAACACAATAAGAGATACAGTAACAATAAAAAAAAATACTTTTTTACAACTTTTTGTCACGTCACAGTTTTTCTAGACGACAAGGATAGGTAGCTTATGTCGATACAATTCTGATATTACAATATTCAAATATACAATACCTTAGCCTATGATACGAACAAAGACAAATCAGATAAATAGTAATAAATTCCTAATACAAGATAACGTAACGAGACACGCGCTTCATTTAACAATCTGAACACATAATATAACGTGATAATATAACATTTTTCTACTTTAAGTATGAAACAAAGAAGCCGGCCGGCTTCCCGAAAAGCCGGCACAAAGAAACGCGTAGACGTGCGCCACGGGCGGCGTACCGGCGGAACTGGCGCGCGGGGTCCCCGCGACCGCCTGGCACACCGCCCCGCGCACCCCGCTCCCAGCCCTCTATATAAAAAGCAAACGCTTCCCACATATCGTCAGTCCGTCACAGAGAGCGACAGAGTCGGGTGGGTCCAGTAGTCAGCCGAGGGCGAGATACGAAGCCCTGTGGTTACGAGATCAGATCTGATGCAGTCGTGTTAGCCTAGGACATTTCTAACCCATCGATCTCTTCGCGATAACTAGTCGCCGGCCGTGAAACCGGCTAGTTCAGTGCGCATTAGCAGTACAAAAGAGACTTGTGATATTTTTCTAGTATATAAGTTCCGCACCGGAACACGTCAGTACTTTGAGTTTTAAAAAGTGTACAATATAAGTAAAAATTTGGAGAAGATGGAGATCCTGCCGGTTACGAGTCAGTTTAACGTCGGATTCAGTAGTGATAAAGGTGAGTTCGACTTTCTATTGTAAGTGGTGAGGGAAGTTTGCGGCTTTCTAACCGGCCGTCAGGTGTTGCTATGCGGCGCGCGCACGGCACAAGAACGGACTGCCGATGCCCGGCGCTGATAGACTGCACAATAACTCGCTACAATGCCGCGACTGAGTTTATCTGGTGGAGAGACTGTATTGATTCGCGACCGGCGTCGGGGCTCCCAAACGTCACGGTCAGCTGACGTCACAGCTGTTCTGTTGCGGTGCGCTCCCCTGCTCTCGATCGCGCATCCTTAACTCGTCCTTTAACAAGTTTTCAACTAGAATAAGTTGAATGATAGCCTACGTTAAGAAATTCTACTATCCTTTTGATCACATATGTATTTTTTTGCATTTTATAAGCCATTCTAAACTTCTATTTCCTTTGTTACAGCATGGAATGGGCCGACATGGCGGGAGGCACCGGTGCCGGTTCCGACGGAAGCGGCGCTGGCACAGAGGCTCGAGAGGGAATTACGTGCCGCTAAAGGAGCCAGCGAGCTAGCGACGGCCGAGGTTCTAGTACCGGCCGAACTGCTAGCGAGGGCGTCCCGACAGACCTTGGCACTAGCCGAGGGGGAGCCTTGCGGCTCTCGAGGGGCGGCGGTCATTGTCGACGTTGCGGGGCGGCGGTTGGCAGCCTTCAAGATCGACCCCAACACTCTCACCACTCACGAGATACACTTGCATCTGGAGCACGATTCTACGAATTGGACTAGCCTGCTGCCGCAGTTCTTAAAGTGAGTATTCTACAAACTCTTCAATCAATCAATCAACAGTTTTTTCTTAAAGCTCTTCACCGGAGCTGAACAATTTTAACAACGGCTAACCATTTCTCTTCCGTTACAGAAATTTAACGCGAAGCGGTACCATCATAATCAGCCCCCAGTTCACGATAGAGAAGAAGAAACTGTTCCGAAGCCAGGCCGAGTGAAGCGGCTGTGGTGGCGTGGTGCGAGCGAGCCGACTGATTGCCCTCCTCGATATCTACGTATCGTTACTTTAACAAATATCAATATAATATGTATATTAATTATTATATATTTTTTAAAAGATGAAAAAGCACAGCGTGATATGTAATGTATAGTTGTAGTGTAAGCGCGCTAGCGCATTTAGATGGCGCGAGCGTCGCGCCTCCGCCGTTGGGAACGCGCATTGCGCTTTGTTGTGGAGAAGGAGGATGTTCGTCCCGGGCGGCGGAGGCTCGAGCGCGAGCCGGCGCGCGGCCGCGAGCGCCGATCTCTGCTGTACTCCATCTCCTTACCCTCTCCACTCCCGTCACTCCTCCGCTCTCTCTCTCTGTCTCCCCTCGCCCCTCGCCCACCGCAGCGGTCGCCCGCGCGCCGGCCGTACTTACGTTAATCATTGTTCGTATTTTATTGTCGGATGTGGTGTGTGGTTGGTTGCCCGATGGCAGGCTGCGTGAATGGCGTGGCGGCGTTAGGTGCGCACCATGATCTCAGTCGCCGCCGCGCGTGTGATATGTAACTCGGTCGATATAGTGTTATTATGTATTATTATTTTTTTGTTTCGAGTTTCGATTCTATTCTGAAGTTGGCGTAGTGTTCGTATATTTCACTTATTCGTAATGTATTTATTAGAGGCGATCTCTTAAACGGGATCAGATATGTGTACGTTTTCTTGTAATTGTACTAGTTCGTACATTTGTTTGTGATACTACTTTTGTAATGTATAAAATTTAAATGAGAGTAATATACATATAAATATGTGAGCGAGCACCCAGAGAGCAGATTTAAATGTTAGTTAAGAGGTGTATCAGAGGGCCGCGATCCGCGGAGGCAATAGGATGTAGCGCGGACTGCGTCCGGCGCGCTTTCGTATGCTGCAAAGATCTCAGGTTATATTACTATAGTTATAACAAGTATTAAGTTATTTAAGTTAATATAAAGATGTAATTTTTTGTAAGATTGTTTTCTATCGCACGTCGTTGCGTTAATATGGTCCAGTGGGTGACGAGAGAATTTTTTGTACTAACAGTACCTAATTATAGTTTGACGAGATAATATTGAGGTTGAAATGCATTTTCTTCATCCAGTGTATTGCATAAATATGTATATCAATAGGCAGTAACAGTTTTTTAAGAAATTCTGAATGTTTGTAGGGTCCGGTGTTTTGAAACGCACAATGTCATAGAACTAGAAATCACTTTCATTGATACAATCATTTTTAAATGCTACAAAATAAATACTACTTCTAAACTGAATTGTCGACATATACAAAACTAACAATAATGTATGTATCAATTGTTTATAATTGATATTTATTTCATAGACAGTAAAAGAGAAAATGTAGAAATTATAAAAAAAATACATAGTTTCAATAATGGATACTTTCGTTTGAATTTACCCTTTACATACCCATAAAACCTAAAAACATACATACTACATCTCCCTGATGTAACAGAAAATGCTAAGAGTAACCAAATGTCTACTCTCCAAGCGATAAAACTAGTAAGGTTGACTTTTTAGACACACAGAGTAAAGAGATTTTTCAAATTTAAACTATCACCTATGTGCTAGTTATATAGTTACGATAGCCGAGTGGTTGGGTGGTCGGTATTTTAAGTTAAGAGACCCGAGTTCGATCCCCAGGTGGGATATCATTGGCTTGGACATAAAGGGATAGGTGACATAGGTGGAAGATGGGTCGAAGGGACTAGACTAGACCTCTGTCTACCCCTGTATTGGGAATTGCCTGATGATATTTACTTATTTTTATTTTACCTATGTGCTAGTAGAAGAACGTGATAGTATTATAATCTACTACCAAGGAAAAGGAAAAAGCAATATAATTAACAACATAATATAACACAAAAGAGAGATCTTCCTGTACGTCTTAATGAAGATAACATTAACAACGACGCACCATATGATATGCGTCAAGAATTAGTTGAAAACAAGCCGGGAGTAGAAGCGATAGACTTTAATAGAACCAGTTCGCAACCAGGTCCAGTTTCGAACCGGTTCTCGTTGAGAGACCGTCGCAACCCCATCTTCACAGACTCGTTTTTTTTTCCAAATCAGATACATTTGATCGGACTACTTTATAATTGTCTCCTAAGAAAGCTGGGAAGCGTTTGTTTCTAGATACAGCTATGCTTAAATTGGAATAGGTGGTACTAACGATAGCAACATAAAAATATCTGTAAACTATAGAATGTGAATAACAAGATATTGTCAAATGAAAATTCTTATTCTTCTACAACTATCTGCTCGTAGAATACAAGTATATAGTAAGTAATATAATAAATAATATAGTAAGTAAAAATAATAAATTAATAGATATCTTCACACCATTCCTGACACTGGGGTAGACAGAGATCCAGATAATTCAATCCTTTAACCGAAGCCATTTTTTGAGACGACGTAATAGGGTTGTAAGCCCGTGGCAATCTTTATGTCCAAGCCAACCATATAAATCATACATAAGGATTTGAAAAAACCTATTGGAAAAAGCCTAAACGGGAATCGAACACAATCTTAAATTCCGATCACCCAACCACTCGGCTGTCATCGAAGATAAAAACAATATATTTGAATAACTACTTAGTGTCATTTGAGGAAGTTTTCGAAAATGGAATTACATGTCTCCACTTTGAGAGACCATAATTACAAGTGACGTTGACATTTAGAAAAAAAAAATCTATTATATCCTTAATATATATCTAAAGAACTATGTATGCCTTATGCAGCTAATGTAGCCATAAAGCATAAACACTTCACCTTGTTTGGAACAAGCTAAAAGTTTTTAAGTCTTTGTCTATCTTCAAACGTGCGTAGATTACCATAATGCAAATTACAACACACACGCAAAATTATCTTTCGGCTAAACGTATTGAGGCTAAACGTATAGATGAGGATAAAATTAATTTTCGGTAGAAGATAATTTTATCGGCGCTACACGGAAATTGAACGTGAATTTTCAAAGCCCCTTGGTTATCTTTAGAAACTTTGATAGATAGCAAGCGGGGACGTTGTGAGATTGCTCAATTTACAAGTCTCTGTGCCACGTCAGCCGTGTTAGCAAGAGCACTCGGGTCTAAATTACTACTGTATATTTTGTATTTCAGTAATTAGTATTAACTTTTATGAACATCGGTTTGATTATAATTTAAATGCAATGAAAATTGTAGCTCTCTTTCCAGTTGTAGCATTCTATGGCAACAGTCACGATAGCCGAGTGGCTGGGTGATCGGAGTTCGTGTCAACGAGACCCGAGATCGAACCCCAAGGCTCGATCTCGAGCTCGACCAATAGGTTTTTTCAAAAACGTATTTGCGATTTTTATCTCTGACAATATAAGGCTGCGACAGGGTCATCACCTGCCACCTTCTCCCAAACAATGTCTTCGTTTACCGAACGAAGACATTATTTGGGTCGAAAGGACTTAATTGTTTAGACCTCTGTCTATCCCTGTATTGGGAAGGAAGTTTTTTTAATAACAATCTCACATTGATCGTATGGTTGAATTGCGATACGCATTTTAAAATTAAAGAATAGTTTTTATCTATGACTTTGTAGTGTTACTTTTTCTTAATCTGTTTCTTTTTCAAACCTAGTCGTTCGACAATTAAATTTTTTTAAAGGTAAAGATATAAGTGATTTCTTGTATTTACGCGAATAATACACATTTTAAATAAAACGATTTTCGGATTTTATCGCGTTTACATCATCATCAGACTATCACCATTACCATCTTTCGATCTAAGGTGACGATGATGGTCTAATGGCACTGAGATTAGACATCTCGCAACTTAGATACAGCTGTCCATCACCGGTCTGCTAAATTTTACTGTGGTATTATTCTAAATAGTTATCCCGCTATCTGTTAGCAGCCAGGTATTTTCATGGCTTTTCCCTTAGTCACCTCTTACGACACCCACTGGAAGTAAATTGGTGGTATATTCTCATGGCGTACACCATAAAGCATTTTAGTTTATTCATTGGGTGGCCAGGATGGGTCGAAGTGAATATGTTCGAGTATTTAATATTGCAATTTGATACGATTTTGATGACCCCCTTGAACGAGTGGTGTACACAACGGTTTTCATCTCTGTGGTCGCGGGTTTGATAGGTGGTTAGTGGAATTCCAATCACGAATTCGAATCAAGAGACCCAATTCCGATTCCAAGTTGCTAGGCTCGTACAAATGGTATTTTTTCTTCCGAACTTATATAAGATTTATATCGTTGGCTTGGACATAAAGACGGAGTCATCACGTGTCATATTGTCCCACGACATATCTTCGATGAGAGGTTCGAAGGGACTTAATTGTCTAGACTTGACCTCCGTCTACCTCTGTATTGGGAATTGCGTGAAGATATTAATATATTTTTATTTAAAGGTGGGTCGAAAGGTCTTAATTGTCTAGACCTTTGTCTACCCAAGATTATGGAATAGCGTGAAAGATAAAAAGAAAATAATGTATATCCTAATATTATAAAGTGGTAGTAAAGAATGTACCTGTTAAATTATAAAACGCGAGATCGCTCTCGAAGGAGGCCAATTGGCACGGTGTCGAACCCGAGCCATAGTTTTCGGCATTCTGCCCTTTCGCAATAATCAATTTGTGTCGAATCAAGGTTATTTTACTTTCTAATCGCATTCATTAAATACAACGTTACCATATAATTTTCTAAAAAAAAGTCACGATAGCCGAGTGGTCGGAATTTCGAGTCGTGGGAGCCGAGTTTGATCCCAAAGTGGCTCGTACTAATGGGTTTTTCAAAAAAAACTTATATACGAAATATATCGTTTGTTTGGACATAAAAGACGGCGACGGGTTCATCACCTGTCACGTTGTCCCGATAATATCTTCGGTGCAAGGTGGCTCGAAGGGATTTTATTGTTTAGATTAGACCTCTGTCTACCCCTGTATTGGGAATTGCGTGAAGATATTTATTTTATTTTAAATAATTTTTTAAGGCTTTAATATCTTTTTATCTCATATCTGCAGCCATATTACCTGGAGTGGGCAGATGTCTAAATAGTGAAGTCCTTTTAATCCACTTTCCATCGAAGCCTATTTGGGACAATGTGACAGGTGGTGAGCCTATCGCCGTCTTTATATCCAAACTTACGGACATATATACTTACATATACATATTTACACAGATCAATCTTCAATAAACATCCATGCCTTGAGTACATACATTCATTTGTGGGATTCGAACCCTCCCTTAATTTCAAACCCAGTTAGTTTCAAAGGCTGGCTATTAACTGAACTACCGAGTCGTCACACATCCACAATTTTGTGGAAACAAAAGTTATATTAATTCCGTTTACAAACATTCACAATAGATGGCGCTGGCGCCGTGAAAGAGAAGCGGTCCTCTGTCTTGCCCGGAATTAACGTAAAGATTTTTTTCCCCTAGATCTGTAATCTGCACTGTATTATCTATACGAACTTGAGATTTTCTTAACTTTGCTTAACAAAAATTACTTCAACTACATCTATCCCGCTCCAACCTCACGAACAGCAATTGAATGTAGCTTTTACAGCAGAGCTTTAAAGGTTAATTTTACAGTAACAACTTAGTTGTTTATGTAATTTATTACTATCAGTGTTGCATGATAAGTTAAGCTGTGTGATGCAGCCAGTTTAAGCATGTTGACACGAGCTTTAAGACTTTGTGCCTTAAAGTGCTGATAAGAAATACGGCGGAGCTACTTAGGTTAAATGGCGGAAACATTTTTGTATCACATTCGTTCTGTTTTATGATTATAACAACAGTGTAGGGGTTCCAAAAAATTACGAAGACATTTTTGGGACAACGTGTCAGATGGTGCCCGTCGCCGTATGTTCAAGTCAACGTCAAATTAATATTCAAATCGTATATAAGGCTGTAAAAACCCGAAAATAGTTGCAACCTGGGATCGAACCCGGGAGCAAGTCAGGAGGGCTTGAACAAACCTAGAAAAGTTTGACCACCTCCGTGGAAGAGTGGCTCAAACACCTGTCTTCAAGGTGTCGCAATCTCGAGGTCGGGTTCGATTCTCGGTCGGGTCAATATATAAAAACCACTTTTTCTACATTTCATCGGGTCTGGGTGTTTGTGCTGCCTTCGTTGTTTCCGATTGCCATACCTCAAGTGCTTTAGGGATCGAAGCAATGTATGTGATATCGGTCCTATCTATATGCATCACATTTGTTATGTTTTATAATTATTACAACAGTATGGGGATAGACAGAGATTTAGACAATTTAGTCCTTTCCACCCACCTTCAACCGAAGACATTCATTGGTACAACATGACAGGTGAGCCCATCATGTGATTATGTCCAAGTCAACGATATTTCAATCGTACTTAAGGCTGACATAGCCCATTGATACGAGCACGCTACTTGGAATCGAACTCGGATCTCATGACTCGAATTCCGACCACCCAACCACTCGGCTACCGTGACTTATAATGAATACTTACATTACTTCTCTGATCCCAAAGTTCCAAATTGCTAAAGTTCTTCTGATTACAGAAGTACTGTCTATAAAGAATCGGAAACAGCTAAGGTACCCCAAACCCGACCCGAGACAATGTATCGAGGAATCGAACCTTGAACCCCTTCTCTAGAGACACCTTGAAAACTGTGTTCGCCACTCGTCCACGGCGATCGTCCAAAGTCGTGAAACAAGAGTAAATTCTATATCGGCGAAATTTTAGTACACCTATAAAACTTTGTTATTACAAGATT
The DNA here is from genome assembly GCA_029286605.1 of Sericinus montela. Taxonomy (NCBI): domain Eukaryota; kingdom Metazoa; phylum Arthropoda; class Insecta; order Lepidoptera; family Papilionidae; genus Sericinus; species Sericinus montela. Next base: position 4,164,607 of record JAGSMR010000085.1, on the reverse strand, counting down.
ACGGCACGGTGCGAGAGGGCATAACTTTGCTCGTTTAAATAGATTCGCTCGAAGTTCGCTAATTAGAGCATTAACTTTTAGGTATCAGGTTGAATACTAAGCAGTTGCCGCGGAACTTGTTGGGGGGTACGCATACAGAAGTAACGAGATCAACGTAATGCAGGGGCGCCTTGTGTTGATTTAGTTAATTCATAATATGAGGGCTTTTTAGAAGAGAAACTTCACGCCATTCCCAATAATGGGATAGACGGAGGTACAGACAATTGATGTCTTTCACCTTTCACAGGTTATCTATCATATGTCAATAAATTTAAGTTACAGTAATAATACGGGCTCACCGCCTATCACGTTGTCCCAAATCATCTTCAGTGGAAGGTGGGTCGAAGCGACTTAATTGGCTAGACCTCTGTCTACCCCTTGGGAATGGCGTTAAGATGGTTATATTAAATATTTGTGTATTAAAATACGGAAATTCATACATAGATAGGGACAACAACACAATTTATGTTCTGATCCCAAAGCATAAGCTTCCTAAGCATTCGTATTAAGAACTCAGAAACAACGAAACCCGATAAAATATTGATAAAGTTTCTACATTGATCCATCCGGGAATGGAACCTCAGAGCGGAGGACACCAAAACCGGTGAGCATACCACTCGTCCACGGTTGTTGTGAACGAATATGCTACTTATTTTGTACTCAGTTAAAATACGTATATGTACCTTTCCAAGCTTTAACAGTGAGAACTACGGATTCGAACGGTACACTTTGTCGCCTCGTTATCATCGAGGTCCGGAGATGAGCGCCGCTTATGCGACTTACCCCGCCCCGTGCGTCTGCGTCTTAATTTTCACGCACTTATTGCATTTTAATGGAATTTTAACAGCCCGCTCGCAAATGGTTTTCGTGGCCCCAATGAGTTCACTATCGCTTGCTTAGTGACCTTAGTAATGTGGCGCGGTGCCTAGTTTTCTAGATTACGGTTTATTCTAAAATTTAAATGCGAATTAGGCGTATGGTCTCGATAGCCGAGTGGTTGGGTGTTCGGAATTCGAGTCGAGAGACTCGAGTTCGATCTACAGATGGTAGGTTCGTACCAATGGATTTTTTCACAAACTATACGTTGGCTTTGACATAATCAGGCGACCGGGCGCCAGGCGACGGAGACTTGTGACGTCACAAATAATATCTTCGTGCGAAGGTGGTTCGGAAGGACTTAATTGCCTAGACCTCTGTTTACCCCAGTATTGGGTATTCACAATATACAGATAAGCACGCTGTCGGGATGGAATAGACCGATTACGTCCTTTCGACCCACCTTTCAACGAAGACTTCTTACAACATGACAGGTGGTAAGCCTATCGCCGTCTGTATGTCGGAGCCAAAGATATAAACTATTGGTTCCAATCTGCCACCTGGTAATCGAACTGTACTCTTAAAGTGAAGATAAAAATGTTGAAAACAATTTAACAATTCTAAGTAAAGTTCCCTTTCATGTTATTCCTCCTGCGGTAGATCTCAACTGATAGCATCAAAGAGAGACAACAAAACTCAGCTGTAAATACAAATTAATCTCCATTACGATAGAACTATTACTAACCTTTCAACATAGATTTGAAACTCGAAATAACCGAATAAACATTGTTAAATTTTAATGGCGCCAAACAAACGAATGCCTTCATTAGCATACACCATAAATCCACTTGATATTGTAGTATAGCATTTCTCTATCACCATTGGCAACTATGTTCTATTCATGTAGCACTTAACACGTACAGCAGCAGCAATGGATTTCGTTGAATGAAAATATTCAGAATGTTAACTGATTGTAAAAGCAGACCCGCGTTTGCCAATGGTAAACAGTACAATTTAGGCTTTAACTTCAATTGATATGGACTGAATTAGCAACATGGTGCCTTTGTGTGTTATTATTCGTACCGCTGATTACATCGTCTTCTAGTTGGTATTTTTATTTATTTATTTAATCTATGACGATTCCTAATAGAAGGTCACAAAAGACAGGCTTAATGCAGTTGTTAAGGGTGAAATTTGTGGTAGGACAAATAAAGTTAAAAATAAAAAATAATTTTACGCCATTCCCAATACAGGGGTGGACAGAGGTCTAGTCCAGACAATTAAGTCCCTTCGACCCACCTTCCACCGAAGATATTTTTGGGATAAGGTGGTGGTGAACCCGTTACCGTATTTATGTGAAATAAAGTTAAGGAGACAATACCAACCTATAAATAAATATTGATAATGATGCACAAAATGTTAGAATTAAAATAGGAAAGAAAGGTTTATTCCAAAGTAGTATAGTAAAGTCACGATAGCCGAGTGGTTGGGTGGTCGGAATTTGGAGTCAAGAGACCCGAGTTCGATCCCCAGGTGACAGGCTCGTACCCAATGGGTTTTTCAAAAACTTATGTACTAAATACGTCATTGGCTTGGACATAAAGACGGCGACGGGCTCACCACTGGTCACGTTGTCCCGAAAATATCTTCGGTGGAAGGTGGGTCGAAGGGACTTAATTGTCTAGACTAGACCTCTGTCTACCCCTGTATTGGGAATTGCGTGAAGATATTTATTTTTATTTATTTATAAGGTTTATTCCAAAAAAAAAAACGCATTGACACTTATTTAAAACAAAAAAATTTTTTTTTGAAAATAAAAAGAGCTCACAGATAATATTATTAACAGAATGACATATAACGACCTCCATAGACGAGTGGCATATACACCGGTTACCATGGTGTCGCGAGGTCTGAGGTCCCGGGTTCGAACGGGTGAATGCAGAACACCACTTTCTCAACATGGTCTCGGGAGCAGGTGTTTGTTGTAGCTTCGCCCCAACACAAGTGCTTTTGCTACTTACTTTAGAAAAATTTATGTAGAAGATACTTTATGTAGAAGCCAACGATATACATCATACAAAAGTTAAAATAAAAATAATTTTACGCCATTCCCAATACAGGGGTGGACAGAGGTCTAGTCCAGACAATTAAGTCCCTTCGACCCACCTTCCACCGAAGATATTTTGGGATAAGGTGGTGGTGAACCCGTTACCGTATTTATGTGAAATAAAGTTAAAATAAAAATAATTTTACGCCATTCCCAATACAGGGGTGGACAGAGGTCTAGTCCAGACAATTAAGTCCCTTCGACCCACCTTCCACCGAAGATATTTTGGGATAAGGTGGTGGTGAACCCGTTACCGTATTTATGTGAAATAAAGTTAAGGAGACAATACCAACCTATAAATAAATATTGATAATGATGCACAAAATGTTAGAATTAAAATAGGAAAGAAAGGTTTATTCCAAAGTAGTATAGTAAAGTCACGATAGCCGAGTGGTTTGGTGTTCGGAATTCGAGTCGAGAGACTCGAGTTCGATCTACAGATGGTAGTAGAAGATATAAACTATTGGTTCCAATCTGCCACCTGGTAATCGAACTGTACTCTTAAAGTGAAGATAAAATGTTGAAAACAATTTACCAATTCTAAGTAAAGTTCCCTTTCATGTTATTCCTCCTGCGGTAGATCTCAACTGATAGCATCAAAGAGAGACAACAAAACTCAGCTGTAAATACAAATTAATCTCCATTACGATAGAACTATTACTAACCTTTCAACATAGATTTGAAACTCGAAATAACCGAATAAACATTGTTAAATTTTAATGGCGCCAAACAAACGAATGCCTTCATTAGCATACACCATAAATCCACTTGATATTGTAGTATAGCATTTCTCTATCACCATTGGTAACTATGTTCTATTCATGTAGCACTTGACACGTACAGCAGCAGCAATGGATTTCGTTGAATGAAAATATTCAGAATGTTAGCTGATTGTAAAAGCAGACCCGCGTTTGCCAATGGTAAACAGTACAATTTAGGCTTTAACTTCAATTGATATGGACTAAAGTAGCAACATGGTGCCTTTGTGTGTTATTATTCGTACCGCTGATTACATCGTCTTCTAGTTGGTATTTTTATTTATTTATTTAATCTATGACGATTCCTAATAGAAGGTCACAAAAGACAGGCTTAATGCAGTTGTTAAGGGTGAAATTTGTGGTAGGACAAATAAAGTTAAAAATAAAAAATAATTTTACGCCATTCCCAATACAGGGGTGGACAGAGGTCTAGTCCAGACAATTAAGTCCCTTCGACCCACCTTCCACCGAAGATATTTTTGGGATAAGTTGGTGGTGAACCCGTTACCGTATTTATGTGAAATAAAGTTAAGGAGACAATACCAACCTATAAATAAATATTGATAATGATGCACAAAATGTTAGAATTAAAATAGGAAAGAAAGGTTTATTCCAAAGTAGTATAGTAAAGTCACGATAGCCGAGTGGTTGGGTGGTCGGAATTTGGAGTCAAGAGACCCGAGTTCGATCCCCAGGTGACAGGCTCGTACCCAATGGGTTTTTCAAAAACTTATGTACTAAATACGTCATTGGCTTGGACATAAAGACGGCGACGGGCTCACCACTGGTCACGTTGTCCCGAAAATATCTTCGGTGGAAGGTGGGTCGAAGGGACTTAATTGTCTAGACTAGACCTCTGTCTACCCCTGTATTGGGAATTGCGTGAAGATATTTATTTTTATTTATTTATAAGGTTTATTCCAAAAAAAAAAACGCATTGACACTTATTTAAAACAAAAAAATTTTTTTTTGAAAATAAAAAGAGCTCACAGATAATATTATTAACAGAATGACATATAACGACCTCCATAGACGAGTGGCATATACACCGGTTACCATGGTGTCGCGAGGTCTGAGGTCCCGGGTTCGAACGGGTGAATGCAGAACACCACTTTCTCAACATGGTCTCGAGCAGGTGTTTGTTGTAGCTTCGCCCCAACACAAGTGCTTTTGCTACTTACTTTAGAAAAATTTATGTAGAAGATACTTTATGTAGAAGCCAACGATATACATCATACAAAAGTTAAAAAAAAAAACATTGTAACGAGCCTTAGGGATCGAACTCGGGTCTCTTGACTCGAATTCCCATCACCCAACCACTCGGCTATCATCACATTACTTTATGATCAGAGAAATACGTGCTGTTAATCGATGTATGTATTTTTTCCAAAGCTTTAACAGTGAGAACTACGGATTCGAACGGTACACTTTGTCGCCTCGTTATCATCGAGGTCCGGAGATGAGCGCCGCTTATGCGACTTACCCGCCCCGTGCGTCTGCGTCTTAATTTTCACGCACTTATTGCATTTTAATGGAATTTTAACAGCCCGCTCGCAAATGGTTTGCGTGGCCCCAATGAGTTCACTATCGCTTGCTTAGTGACCTTAGTAATGTGGCGCGGTGCCTAGTTTTCTAGATTACGGTTTATTCTAAAATTTAAATGCGAATTAGGCGTATGGTCTCGATAGCCGAGTGGTTGGGTGGTCGGAATTTGGAGTCAAGAGACCCGAGTTCGATCCCCAGGTGACAGGCTCGTACCCAATGGGTTTTTCAAAACTTATGTACGAAATACATCGTTGGCTTGGACATAAAGACGGCGACGGGCTCACCACTGGTCACGTTGTCCCGAAAATATCTTCGGTGGAAGGTGGGTCGAAGGGACTTAATTGTCTAGACTAGACCTCTGTCTACCCCTGTATTGCGAATTGCGTGATGATATTTATTTTTTATTTATTTATAAGGTTTATTCCAAAAACGCATTGACACTTATTTAAAACAAAAATTTTTTTTTTTTTTTGAAAATAAAAAGAGCTCACAGATAATATTATTAACAGAATGACATATAACGACCTCCATAGACGAGTGGCATATACACCGGTTACCATGGTGTCGCGAGCTCTGAGGTCCCGGGTTCGAACGGGTGAATGCAGAACACCACTTTCTCAACATTGTCTCGAGCAGGTGTTTGTTGTAGCTTCGCCCCAACACAAGTGCTTTTGCTACTTACTTTAGAAAAATTTATGTAGAAGATACTTTATGTAGAAGCTAACGATATACATCATACAAAAGTTAAAAACATTGTAACGAGCCTTAGGGATCGAACTGGGGTCTCTCGACTCGTAATTCCGACCACCCAACCACTCGGCTATCATCACATTACTTTATGATCAGAGAAATACGTGCTGTTAATCGATGTATGTATTTTTTTCCGACTTTCATGTAAGAAATATTACTTATTAGAATAAATGCCGTGTAACAGACTAAAAATAAATTGATACAACCATTATTATTAAATCATAGATTGCTTACAAATTACAGGAAATCGTGAATACTGTTACAGACGCTTTAATATCTGCATAGTGATGCGGATCAACGCGCACAATTTATATGCTGTCCATCCTACGAGCAGTTAGCAGTATATGGATTACCTTAAGGCAAGGACGAGGTTAACGCCTTATACTAGCTCTTAGTAATATATAATTAGCTTCAATCCTTTTATCGCTATATCACTAACTCGAATAGATTCACTTGCCAATACTAACCTAAATAAATTGTGTAAAATTGAATGTGAAGTACAAAGAATGATGCATTGAAAGATTGCAGGGAGTCGATGGACATAGGTATTTAGGGTCGGTTCTTTGTGTAAATCTTTGGGGGAGGCCTATGTTGCTCTTCTTCTTTACAGCCTATCAAGAGTCTACTGCTGAACATAAAGTGACGATAGCCGAGCCTGGGGATCGAACTGGGGCCTCTCGACTCGTAATTCCGACCACCCAACCACTCGGCTATCGTGACTTTTATTATACATATTTATATTATTATATATTTAAATACTTATTTTTATAGACAAGACCTCTGTCTACCCCTGTACTACGAATTGCGTAAAGATATTTATTTATTTATTAATTAAGAAAAAAAAGAAGAAAAAGCCAAACGGTTTATTTTAGTTTTTTTTCTTTTATCAGTTCATTTCGTGAACACGCCTTAACAGTTTGGTCGGAAGAATCTCGCGGGCAGATATATCATTTAACACCAAAAATACAAAACTCACTACAAAAGTTTATAATTCTAACTGCATAATTTTTACATAATATTGCGATAATGTTTTCGAAATTTACTTAGTAACCAGAGACTTGCAACATTGTTTATTTCGTGTAAATTTTACACTTCTTTTACAATTCAATTTTACAATTCTATTTCTTTTTTTTTTTTTCATTACGTCTGGCTGTAATATGGCCAGCAACACAAAATAATTTTACGCCATTCCCAATACAGGGTGGACAGAGGTCTAGTCCAGACAATTAAGTCCCTTCGACCCACCTTCCACCGAAGATATTTTTGGGATAAGGTGGTGGTGAACCCGTTACCGTATTTATGTGAAATAAAGTTAAGGAGACAATACCAACCTATAAATAAATATTGATAATGATGCACAAAATGTTAGAATTAAAATAGGAAAGAAAGGTTTATTCCAAAGTAGTATAGTAAAGTCACGATAGCCGAGTGGTTGGGTGGTCGGAATTTGGAGTCAAGAGACCCGAGTTCGATCCCCAGGTGACAGGCTCGTACCCAATGGGTTTTTCAAAACTTATGTACGAAATACATCGTTGGCTTGGACATAAAGACGGCGACGGGCTCACCACTGGTCACGTTGTCCCGAAAATATCTTCGGTGGAAGGTGGGTCGAAGGGACTTAATTGTCTAGACTAGACCTCTGTCTACCCCTGTATTGGGAATTGCGTTAAGATATTTATTTTTATTTATTTATAAGGTTTATTCCAAAAAAAAAAACGCATTGACACTTATTTAAAACAAAAAATTTTTTTTTTGAAAATAAAAAGAGCTCACAGATAATATTATTAACAGAATGACATATAACGACCTCCATAGACGAGTGGCATATACACCGGTTACCATGGTGTCGCGAGCTCTGAGGTCCCGGGTTCGAACGGGTGAATGCAGAACACCACTTTCTCAACATTGTCTCGGGAGCAGGTGTTTGTTGTAGCTTCGCCCCAACACAAGTGCTTTTGCTACTTACTTTAGAAAAATTTATGTAGAAGATACTTTATGTAGAAGCCAACGATATACATCGTACAAAAGTTAAAAATAAACATTGTAACGAGCCTTAGGGATCGAACTCGGGTCTCTTGATTCGAATTCCCATCACCCAACCACTCGGCTATCATCACATTACTTTATGATCAGAGAAATACGTGCTGTTAATCGATGTATGTATTTTTTTCCGACTTTCATGAAAGAAATATTACTTATTAGAATGAATGCCGTGTAACAGACTAAAAATAAATTGATACAACCATTATTATTAAATCATAGATTGCTTACAAATTACAGGAAATCGTGAATACTGTTACAGACGCTTTAATATCTGCATAGTGATGCGGATCACCGCGCACAATTTATATGCTGTCCATCCTACGAGCAGTTAGCAGTATATGGATTACCTTAAGGCAAGGACGAGGTTAACGCCTTATACTAGCTCTTAGTAATATATAATTAGCTTCAATCCTTTTATCGCTATATCACTAACTCGAATAGATTCACTTGTCAATACTAACCTAAATAAATTGTGTAAAATTGAATGTGAAGTACAAAGAATGATGCATTGAAAGATTGCAGGGAGTCGATGGACATAGGTATTTAGGGTCGGTTCTTTGTGTAAATCTTTGGGGGAGGCCTATGTTGCTCTTCTTTACAGCCTATCAAGAGTCTACTGCTGAACATAAAGTGACGATAGCCGAGCCTGGGGATCGAACTGGGGTCTCTCGACTCGTAATTCCGACCACCCAACCACTCGGCTATCGTGACTTTTATTATACATATTTATATTATTATATATTTAAATACTTATTTTTATAGACAAGACCTCTGTCTACCCCTGTACTAGGAATTGCGTAAAGATATTTATTTATTTATTAATTAAGAAAAAAAGAAGAAAAAGCCAAACGGTTTATTTTAGTTTTTTTTCTTTTATCAGTTCATTTCGTGAACACGCCTTAACAGTTTGGTCGGAAGAATCTCGCGGGCAGATATATCATTTAACACCAAAAATACAAAACTCACTACAAAAGTTTATAATTCTAACTGCATAATTTTTACATAATATTGCGATAATGTTTTCGAAATTTACTTAGTAACCAGAGACTTGCAACATTGTTTATTTCGTGTAAATTTTACACTTCTTTTACAATTCAATTTTACAATTCTATTTCTTTTTTTTTTTTCATTACGTCTGGCTGTAATATGGCCAGCAACACAAAATAATTTTAAATAATTAATACTGTCCACTAACGTCATAAGGCTCATAAAAAAATTAACTCCTCGAATAATACTGTACGGGCCATTAAGCAAGTTCCGCGTTTTAAAAATAATCCGTTCAATTAGCCAATCTAAGGCCTCTCGCAGCCAATTGAGCCAATTTAGAAGTAGCCAATACTTTAATCACCATACTTTCGACTGTAACGGAATTCTTGTTCTACGTTTTCGTTCGTCATACATCACTGGTTTTTGTTTTAATGTATCTCCATGTTTTCCTACATAGTGAGCAGTGTATTCTGAACATTTTTAATTGTACCAATGAAATTTTCTCTAAAATTAGTGTGGTTGCGGTCGGCTATTAGAGCAAAGGATGTGTGCCTCTCTGCAAATAAATCATGTAATTATTCAAGCTATTTTTATTCTATCGCTATGTTTACAAACGTTTCTTTATGTATATTATATGGAAGTAATAGTGTAAAGCAATTTACACGGCTGACTGAGTACATAAGGTTAGTAAATCGTCTGTTGTCCCATTAAATTGTTATAGATAAAAGAAAAATCTTTATAGTTGAACATAATTTTTTTTGTTTTTTTTTTTTCGCTGTGACAGATAAAGAACAGGTCAATGATCTTTGGAAATTTCTTGATATGGATAATTCTACAATCATGCTATAAAATTTAGGTACATTGCCACATTGTTAAGTAAGTAAACATACTTACTTATTTAGCGACCTCCATAAGTATCAATAGATATAAATAGGCATAATTATTTTGTTATTTATAATACATGTCAAATGTGCATGTGTACGTTTGTAGTTTTCGCAGCTTATGTTCAAATGATTTCGATAAAATTTGATAAGTACATACAATAGTACACATTGGATTCTGAACATTTTTTTTTATTTTGGTACTCAACTCATTCCCAGAACTTCTTCCTATTTATAGAACAAATCTCTTTCTGAAGATGGGTCTATCCCAAATACTTCCATCAGGAAAGATAACGAACGAACAATCTGGTAAAGTATTATAGTCTAGCCGTCTGATCACTCCAGTATTATGATATGCGTAAAGATAATTATAATATATAAAAAAATAACATATTTTTTTGTGTAATCTGAGTAATAACGTACGTTCAGCTTATCGCGTTAGAGTTAAATTTTTATTTCCTGACTGAGATACAGCCGTGAGTACACAGATAATTACAGTAAACAATATATGTTCCCTTTTAGCGGAATACTAGATTAAATATTGAAACAACACAACCTACTTTTTATACATAGATAGGGACAACATCACATACATTGCTCTGATCCCAAAGTAAGTAGAGAAACCACTTGTGTTAAGGAATCAGTAACAACAAAGGTACCACAAACAATATCCGAGATAATATAGAAAAAAAGTTATACTTGAACTGTTTGGGTATCGAAATCAGAACCTCAGCGCTGGTGACACCCCGAAAACCGGTGTTACTTTTAAAAAGTTAAGATTGTACTTTGTTTTCTTATGGTGTTATTTTATAGAAATTAAAAGTTGCTGTGAACTATAAAAATAAAATACAAAGATTACGACAACAACAATTACAACAATCACAAACATTGAAATCACATAACAGAATTATTGAGTCACGATAGCCGAGTGGTTGGGTGGTCGGAATTTCCAGTCGAAAGACCCGTGTTGGAACCCCAGGTGGCAGGCTCGTACCAATGGGTTTTTCATAAACTTATGTACGAATTATTGGCCACAAAGACGGCGATGTGCTCACCACCTGTCACGTTGTCCCGAAAATATCTTGGGTGGAAGGTGAGTGTTGAATAGACCTCTGTCTACCCCTGTATTGGGAATTGCGTTAAGATATTTAAATATATTTATTTTATATATAATAGAATAAGTGATGTCTACTTTGACCCGTCTGAAAATCGAAACCGTCCCAGGTTCAGAGATGGCGTCACCATGAATACTGGTGTGTACAACCACCTTTCTGAGTTCGTCGATATTTTCTAAGTTGTATTCTATGCGAAGCGCATGGCGTGATGTATTCTATTGTAAATTCTTTATTTCGTTCTCGCAAGCTGCTCGTCTACGGAGGTCGTCAAAACTTTACTCTGTTTTAAACTGTTCATTTCGTTCTACCAAATTAATGGTAAAAACACAACCCACACACATCCTTGTAATCCCATATAGAATTACCAGCAACCCACGGTTCCCCCAAATTTTAAACGGAGCGAACTCTTAACCGAGGTAAACCATAAATGAGGTAATATCCTGTCTGTTTATACAAAGGACAATTTACATGTATGCCGAATTTAAACAAGTATGTCTACCATCTTGATGCTTGGCATTCCACCACAGTGCTTTTTTCGCGAAATTTTCTACCACGCAATTGCACTTTATGGAATGTGCTGCCTTCAGCGGTTTTTCCGGACCGATACGATTTAGGGACCTTCAAGAAAGGAGCCTATACCTTTCTCAAAGGCTGGCACCGTATCTGCTATGACTCTGGTATTGCGTATGTTCATGGGCGGTGGTAATCACTTACCGTCACGTGAGCCACCTGCTCGTTTGCCTCCCTTCTCTATAAAAACAATACTATGTGATTACGCTAACAAACCTAATAATGGTATAGACAGAGGAGAGATTAGGCTTTTAAGTCCTTGCGACCCACCTTCCATTGAAAACAATTTTTGTTGGAAGAACTTCACAGGTGGGAAGCCTCTCGCCGTCTTCATGTCCAAGCTGAGGATGTAAATGGTATATATTCGTAAGTTTTATAGCGGATGATGTGCTGCAGGAAAAGGGTAGCTACCGGCCAGGTCGGGTGATCGTGACCTGGGGAGGACGTCTCCTCCACAGCGTGCGCTATCGGTAATTTACATATTCGTGCAATCGTAGGAACTTCGATAGTGCGATGTAGGATGTCGATGTGTTTCCTGAATCCGCAACTTTGCGAGCTTCTTATGTGAAGACATAGATGTCACCACACCTACCAACTGGGAATTCAACTCGGGTCTCTATCTCTAATTCCGATTTCCCAACCATGAGGGGCTATCATGACATGAAACCACCACGAAACTAGGATATAAAATTTTTCACCAACCAATTGTCATATGAATTATATGTGTTCGCTCTCACTTTTACGTAGATGAGTGGCATACACGCTGGCTTTCAAGATTCCCTAGTTAGTGTATGTAATGTTATGTCATTATCTATCTGTACATGTATCTATCTATGTAAGAGTCACGATAGCCGAGTGGTTGGGTGGTCGGAATTTCGAAACAAGAGATACGAGGTGGCAGGCTCGTACCAATGGGTTTTTCAAAAAAAACTTATGTACGAATTATATCGTTGGCTTGGACATAAAGACAGCGACGTGACCACCACCTGTCACGTTGTCTCAAAAATATCATCGGTGGAAGGTAAGCCGGAGGGACTTAACTGTCTAGACTAGACCTCTGTCTACCCCTGTATTGGGAATTGCGTAAAGATATTGGTTTATTTATTTCTTGTTTTTATCTATGTAACACGTAGCTATATGGGGATTAAAGATGGCATAGCACCTGACATCACCCTCTCCCATAAGTCATATGCCCATTTGCTATTTTCCTTGGGCATAGATAGAGATTTGATCTATGTTGGATGAATGTATGGCAATAGTGAATCAGCTGTCGTAGTTCTGAAATTTTCAGGGATTCCTCAAAACTCTATGAATTTAATTTTATATAAAATTGTTTATAGATACAATGACCCGATGGCGTAGTTGTTACTGGTTTTGTCTTTGGTTTGTGATTCAAGGGTCGTATCTCGCTAGGACCAAATATTTGTGTGATGTATATGAATGTTTGTACTCAAGACATTGATGTTTATATGTCTATATATGTAAATTTTATATAAAAAAAACTACGAAGGTACTATATTTGTCTTTCTAACAAAACTTTAATTAATTAGGGATCAGAGCATTGTATGTGATGGTGTCCCTATCTATGTATGTGTTTATTTAATTTTTCTACATAACTATAGCGCCGAATACTAATGAATCTTGTGAGAGATAGGATTACAAAGGCTCCTAAAAATCGATAGCGCTGATTACGTAACTGTAATGGGATACTACAGTACTAGTTAATTAGTACAGGAAATTTGTTGACAATAAAATACGTAAAGATCTTCGCTCCCTGTAAAGAGGCGCGTGCATAAAATAGGCAGGGCTTGGCAATCTCGTGCTATTCATGCCTCTTCTCACGTACACACATCTGTGTTATCTCGCATTCGCTTGTGTGCGTAATGGATTGTTTGTACGAGTGTATATATTTGTATGTGTGCGTCGAATGGCGACCTATAGTCTGAATTATGATATCTCTCGTCCACTTTATTATTTTTAATTTATACGATTAAATATCATTAACATAGTAGTGTTTATTGTCGATATCTGTTTTATTAAATGCTTGCTTGATAAAATTACGTGTTATGTGTGTTAGCTTTATATTACACAGATAAATAAACATGTAAATAGATAGGGACATCATAACATACATTGGTCCGTAACCTACCAAAGTATGTAGCTAAAGCACATGTGGAATCGAATCAAACAAAAGGTACCACGAACACCCAGACCTGAGAAAATGTAGAAAAAGTGTTTTCTACATTAACCCGGCCGGGAATCGAACTACTGAAAAGTTATTAATTCAGCGGCCGATTCGCGAGGCCGAGGTGTGTACGCGAATCGGCCACTGAATTAATAAATAAGCTATAATTACGTGAACTGGTAAATTATGGGGATCAGCAAAGATTATAATTAAATGTTCACGCTTTTCGAGATAACCTAACAGCCTAGTTCTTAGAGACCATGGCCCTTGAAGCTAAGGTTTGCGGGTTCGAATCCCGCTCGAGGCAAGCTTTATGTGATGGATATGATTGTTCGTATCAGAGTTATAAATATAATTTTCTTTTATATTCGTCTGCATCCAAATAAAGGGGCATGTCGCCGAATGTTATTATTAATGAATGTTATTTATATACATTTGTTATTTATATCAATATTATTAAAAATTTACATAAATAATATTTTTATATAAAATAAATAATTAGATAAATATCTTCACGCAAATACAGGGTTAGACAGAGGTCTAGTCTAGACAGTTAAGTCTCTTCGACCCATCTCCCACCGAAGATATTTTCCCGTCGCCGTCTTCATATCCAAGCCAACGATGTAAATCCTACATAAGTTTTTGCCTGCCTGATCGAATACGTCTCTCTTAACTCGAATTCCGATCACCCAACCACTCGGCCATTGTGACTTCGACCTTCGTCGAACTATCCTGTTGTGTTATCGTTAGAAATACATATTGAGTAGTTGCAAACCTTGATGATTATTGATAATTCTTCTCTGTAAAGTTTTGTTCAATTTTGGCTTTAAAAACTTCAGCACGTTAAAATGTGTATATAAATAAATAAATAAATAAATATGTTCACGCTTTGCCGTCGGGTAGATAGAAGTCTAGACAATTAAGTCTATTCGAACAACCTTAGTCCAAAGATATTTTTGGGGACAACCTGACAGGTGGTAGAGCCCGTCGTCATCTTTATGTCCAAGCCAACGATATGTTAATCATAAGATTTTTAAAAAACCCATTAATACAAGCTAACTGGGAATCGAACTCGGACTTCTTGACTCGAATTCCGACCACCCAACCACATAATTATCGTGACGTTTATTATGATTAGAGAATATCTGAAAGAAGCGAAAGAAGTATGTAGGGATCGTGACACTTGGCGATCTGTTCTCTCTGGCTACCCCGTCAGGGATTGTGCGTGAAGATAAATAAACAAATATATTAATAATAGAGAATATCCGTTCGATCCGTAGCCGTATAGATAATCGCAAATCAAAAGGATGACGAAACTTTATATAAACATTGCTCACGAAACTATCAACATAGAAGAATACATTTATCGATTTCATTTTATTACGATCTGTAGATATTTTGTTTACGAACAAGTAACATTAACATTTCCCATCCACACCTACGACTGCATGCACTACACCTTTCCTAGTTCGAGCACGAACTTGTTTACCGAGCCGAGCTGACGTACCGCACGCGCACTACGACGTTCAGTTTCACACATACGCAAGGTTCATTCACACGAGACCTTGACACCAATACGCCCAATGTAATTTAGTGAGCGTGCGCACACTAGAACACTTTGCGCGACACGTGGCGCTGTTAGAACATCCAGGCATTCTAATGTTTATGGATTTGTTATTACTAAAATAGCACAGTAGCTAAGTATTAAATGGTCCATTCGAATAATTTATTGAAAAAAATATCTTCAAGCGATTTCCAAAAAGAGTCGCGATAGTCGAGTGGTTGGGTGGACGGAATTTCGAGTCGAGAGAGCCGAGTTCGATGCCCAGGCTCGTACCAATGGGTTCTTCAAAAATTTATGTACGAATTATATCGTAGGCTTGGACATAAAGACGGCGACGGGCGCACCACCTGTCACGTTGTCCCGAAAATATCTTCGTTGGAAGGTGGGTTCGAAGGGACTTAATTGTCTAGACTAGACCTCTGTCTACCCCTGTATTGGGCATTGCGTGAAGATATTTATTTATTTATTTTACGCGATTTCCAATGCAGGAGTAGACAGTGGCAATTAAGTCCTTTCGACCCACCTTCCATGGAAAACAGTTTTTTTGGAAAACGTGACAGGTGAGCTAGTCGTCGTCTTCTACGTCCAAGCCAACGATATAAATCGTAAATAAGTTTTTTGACTCGAATTCCGATCACTAAATTACTCTGCTATCTTGACTTCCTTTTTTTCCTTCTTAAAATTTCCCAATCTTTGTCTGTCCACACATTTGTCCACGCGTGTTAACGAATATGGCGACAGCAGCGCGATGCGCGTCTCATTACATAAATCTTGACATAACACCGGGATGTGAGCTCGCCGTTCGATCGCTTATTTTTTATTCAGCACTTGTTACATCGTTGTCATTTCCTATAATAGAAACGAATTGTAATTCAATTGTTGAAACAAATTACGAGCACTCTCAATATCACCTATTATCTCCTTGGTTTTATCAAGCAGATGTATCTTTTTGACGTTTGTAAAATTCTCTTTGGTCAAAAAATAACTTTTTGGCATTCAATAAATAAATATCTGTACGCAAGTTACGGGGTAGACAGAGGTCTAGTCTAGACAATTAAGTCCCATCGACCAACCTTCCACCGAAGATATTTTGGCATTCAAATCTGCGTAAATTGGATAAAATATATTAGTTACAGGTAATTCAAATTTGAGGCTTGATTATAGATAATGATAACATGATTTTCTCAGTTATAAGTCGAAAAAATCGAAACCATAAAGTAAAATTTAAACAAGCACGTTATCATGTGGTGACTTCGTAAAACTACCATTCTCTTTCTTCTCGTAGGTGTCATAAGAAGGGACTAAGAGGCTTTCAATATATCATTAGCTACCGTGAGACGGTGGGATACCTATTTCGAAAAATAAGGTGCAAGAAATCTGGTAATGCGATCGACAATCCGCTTTCCAAGCATGGCGATTATTTCGAATCCTACCTTACGGGATAGGCCTACAGGGTAGGACTTTTACGATATTTCTAATGCATGTAGGATTTTTATTGGCTTTACTATGAGTAAAAGACAAAAATGTGTTAGAAGCTTATTCAAATGAAGACAAAAATATAACAAATATGGAGCTCATTCACACATCACATTCCTTTTAAACAAGAAAAACACGTGATTTTTCATACGCTTTAAAATATTTTTCCATGTTATAATTAATTTAAAAGTTACTGCATCCCGATAAGCACACCAAAAGTACACGAGACTCATTATAATCAAAAATCTTATCATTAATGACCTGATGATGTCAGCCATGACAGATAGAATCAGATTGAATAAAACGAGTACACAGTCTCACTATTAATTTATATAAGTAAACGCTTCTTGAAAAAGAAGGAAGTGTAAACTAAGATAAAAAAAAAGTTTCGACAAAAAAAGAGCCTAATGATAAATTAAATAAATACCTTACGACATCGTTATACGATGAATGTACAACGAAACTGGTACTTCAACGTTCCAGTTTTATTTTTACTATTTATTTATCGGTATTCTTAGTAAGGGCGTATACTTTAAAAAAATCCTTTAAACTATGTCTTATTTGTCGATTATTTTATAGATTTTTATAGGAGTAAAGCCTGATGTTCATTTCGAAACTTGTAAAATAAGTTAGTATCGATATCTTAAATAGAGCTAGAGTTAAACAGATCATACGAGAATTAAATATAATAATGAACATTTGTTAGAAATATCAGCCGTGTATTATAATCGAGTTTGACATTAATTATTATTAATTGAATTCATTTCTTGTTTGTCTTCACACGCAGTCCCTGATGGGGTACACAGAGAGAACAGATCTCGCCTCATACAAATTTATCATTTTCTTCATACACGCACGTCTATGAATCCGAGAACTGGTGACCTCTTCGAGCAATTCGCTCAAATGATCTTCAAAAGTAAGTCTCGACTGTTAGACTCTTCTATAGACAATTAAATGTAAGAGCCTTAATAGTGATCCCTGTGGAAGAAAAGGCTATTTCTATATTTAGTATCAAAATTGTGCTTGTTCTTTTTGTGTTATTTTATTTAAATGTAATGGATATATCCAAAATGCGATACATTACAAGATATATATTAGTAACACATAAAATATGTATACATCAATATGCCAATTCGAAGTCGTTTAAAACAATCAGACATTTATGAATATCAACAGTTTATATTCATTCTCGCGAGGCCAGTTCCACATTTGAATAATGCAGACTGGAATTGTTTCCATTTCAATTTGTTGCTGTTAAAATGTTTTACATACCTACGATTGGTTATGGATTTCTGTAAATGTATTTATATTCGGATTTTAGTTAACTCTATTCGATTCTAGACCGATTTCATTTAGATGAATGTAGTTATATTAGTTAGTTAAGACTTTCAACGTTCCAGGCTTATTTGTAACTGAACTGAACGTTCTTAAGGAAGAAGCACTTAAAAAAATATAAACGAGCTGGCTGCCGATTGGCTTACTTAACGGACAAAACGGACAAGCAGAAGAAGAAAACGGATATTTACCAAGTCAAGTCCTCGTCTCACCTTCAGATGGTCTACTACGTGGCTTGGCTCTCTTCAAACCGAGAGGCAGGTGGTGAGGCCGTCGCCGTTTTTATGTCCAAGCGAACGATATAATTCGTACATAAGTTATTGACCATTCGTACATAACCCATTGGTACGAGCCTGCCACCTGGAGGCCCTTTACCTTTCAAATACACTTTTATACACTAGTATATGGAAATTGAAGGGTAATAATGTAGTATTGACCCTGACCACTACAAGGGAGTGAAAGAGTCACGGGATTAAGGTGATAGCGTGCTAACACTCAACCTGATGGTGAACGAATATTGCAGCCTATAAAATTTCAAAACAAGAAAATGATAGGCGTTTTCAGCCTCATGAGCTGGCATTGCACTGTCATTCTATACACAGCAGTTTATACACCGTTATTTGGCGGCAGGAATATTAAGTGTGGTATTGACACTAACGACTTCAACTTCACTAACGACTTTAAAGGCAGAAAAGCTGTCTACCAATTGTTAAATTTCATTTCACTTTTCATATAACTTCATTATTCATTATTCAGTATTCACGATAGCTAAGTGGTTGGATGGTCGGAATTTCGAGTCAAGAAACCCGAGTTCGAATCCCAAGTGGCAGGGTCGTACCAATGGGTTTTTAAAAAACTTATGTACCAATTATATCGTTGGCTTTGACATAAAGACAGCGACGGGCTCACCACCTGTCAAGGTGGGTCAAAGGGACATAATTGTCTAGACTAGACCTCTGTCTACCCTTGTATTGGGAATTTTGTGAAGATATTTATTTATTTATTTGTTTATATTACTTCATGACTGAGTCATGACTTGTAAAGAAAATCTAGGCTGCAAGTTTTACGACTTAGTCATCGCATTTTTTTTTAAATTAACCGGGAAATCGTTGCGCATTTGACTGAGGTGTATCACGTGCCAAGTGTCATTTGTTTCAAGAAATGCGGCTATTGAAGCCATTTCAGTGAAATGCCTCTTTATTTTTTCGGCATTATCTAGTTCAGATTTTGTTCGATTGACGTTTCTAGATATTTGACGTTAAAACGCCAAATTACAATTATTTTAGATACCACTGAAATACTAATCGGTGTTGAAAAAAACGACTTAGGAAGCAAATTTTTACATTGCACCACTTCTACTATCTACTTAAAACCTTTCGGATAAAATAATTTACCCGAGAAATATTCCGTGTGGTAACGGTGTAAGAATATGGCCCCTCCCTTTCATCCCGTGGGTGTTGTTAGAGGCGACTAAGGGAAACAACCTTGAATATCGTTATGGTAACCGATCTACGGCGGGATAATCATCTCTAAAAATATCAGACCAAAATTAGCAAACCGAAGATAGGCCGCAGCGTTTGAGGTGCGAGTGGTCTGCTTTTAAGAGGTCTAAAAAATTAAGCACTTTCGATTCTCGTTTCCCAGAATCCTATTTGGGACAACTTGAAATGTGATGATCCTTTAGCTTCTTTGTATCTAAGCCATCATTACAATTAAAATATGTAGACATAGTTAAATATTCATGGTATCTATAGAAATATAAACATCCATGGCTGGAGTACTATTTGTCAAATTGTTACCAACCGCCTTAAAAATAACAATGAGCGAAAGAAATTATAATAAGATAAAAAAATAAAATTTAATCAGAGCCACGCGCGGATATTCCCACAATCAAATGACCATAAGCAAAACCTAACTGTCCAAAATGAAATTAATGACTTTGTTATTCCAATTTAAAATTCGAACGTCGAATTTTGAGCAAAACTCTAATAGATTACCATAGAAATGTGTTACGGAACTCAAAGACACAATTTTATTGATAGTGCGTTATCTCAAGGATGAATTTGAAAAAATATATATAAAACTGGCGTAAACAACTTACGTACTCGTGGCATGCAATTCTTTACATTATACTATCGTGCAAAATTGTCTTGACTGTTTATTCTAGCACTTTATCTTATATTTTAAAGTCTAAAGTAGATCGTTTCGTTTGTGATTTGATGGTTTGTATTGTTGAAGCTTCAAGGTTGATCTGGAATCACGTTACGCGTGCATTTATTTTAAATCTTAGAACTGTGTTGAAGGTATTCGTGTTATTGAAACTAATAAAAATAAGAATTCTTCCATTTGGATGGGCTTTATGTTTATCATTAGACGAGTAATGGAATTAATGATTTCCGTGTGGTTAGTGTTAAAATATAACACCCTGTTTGTTACTGTAAATGTAGGAGGCTCTGGGTATTGGTTTAAATAAATAAATAAATAAATATCTTCTCGCAATTCCCAATACAGGTGTGGACAGAGGTCTAGTCTAGATAATTATGTCCCTTCGAGGCACCTTCCACTGAAGATATTGCCGGGACAACGTGTCAGGTGGTGAGCCCGTCGCAAATCTCAATAAAGTGGTAGACAGAGGTCTTTATGTCAAAGCCAACGATATGATTTGTACATAAGTTTTTGAAAACCCCATTGGTACGAGCCTGACACCTGGGGATCGAACTCGGGTCTCTTGACTCAAAATTCCGACTACCCAACAACTCAGCTATCGTTAGGTTTAAAAAAGGTCTTAATAGGTTTAAAAAAGTATTGTTTAAAACAAAATTGAAAATTGGCTATCCATATAATGGTGGAATAAACATCACGAAAAATTCCAGAGTACAATTCAGCGAACCAATTAAGGGCATTACGGATGGTGTATAAGGAGTAAAGTGCCTGGTTCTGCGATCGCCTGCCAAATGTGGCGATTATGGCTAATCATCCCTCGCGGAAGAGACTGTTTGATTACGTTACAGCCTATCAATAGCAAAGCAAGCTAAGGAGACAATAATCGACACTTTTTCAACCAGACTAAAAGATGACACTTTTATTTTGTAAGAAGACTTGCGATCGCTGTACTTCATACCATACACGGTGTTTTACGAGATGTTTCCAGTGTGCTTTATTTTGATAGTCCCGTCATTTATCGGTCGCCATTACAAAATATAAGACTTTTACCTATAATCACCTCTAACAACATCCTGGGGAGGGTCAAGAGTACTCGGATACCTAGACGTGCATGTATGAAGAAGATGATGAATCTGAAAGAAGCGAAAGAAGTATGTAGGGATCGTGACACTTGGCGATCTGTTCTCTCTGGCTACCCCGTCGGGGATTGTGCGTGAAGATAAAGAAATAAATAAATATATATATATATATATATATATATATATATATATATATATATATATATATATATATATATGAAAAATTGGTCTTTCTTTATTGAGGCGTCCGAATATCGAACCCGGATCTCAGAGATATTGATACCGTTTAAATCGGTGTCTACACCACTCGTCCACGGAGGTCGACAGATAGTGTTAAAATTTTTATTTAAAAAGTCTTCTCTTTTTACAACAAACATTTTACTATCTAATCTAACTTCTTCTGCTTTACAAGATTGCCAAACAAACAATCTACTTCTCGTATGATAGAGTATTCTATTGTGAATCTAAAAAGTTGAATATACAGAGGTGTCCGTTGGCAGGAGTCCTAGTGTTGGAAAACACGTGTCTGTTGGATCAGGCCGTTGGTCTCTCGTAAACAAGATATATTATTATAATTACACTTCTGTTTGCGTCAGTTCGCTAACAATCGAATAACGTTCGGCGTATCTCTACGATTTTATTTATTTTAAACGTCTACAAACGAGATCGCGATCCAAAGAATAATAAGAAGAAAATAGTGAATAATGAAATTGTTTGTTTTTTTAAAGGATTGCATTACATACATAAATAACGGCCAGTTAAAGTCCACTGCTGGACATAGGCCTCTCCCATAGGGATTTGATGAGGATGAGGATTTGCCATGAGGATTTGCCATAATCGACATGCTTGGCAAGCGGATTGGTGATCGCAGTACCGGATCAATCGCACCTGAAACGCTGCTGCCCATCTTCGATCTGATTATTTCGATCTGACATATTTGGTTATCCCGCCATCTATCGGTTGCCATAATGATATTCAAGGCTGTTTTCCTTAGTCGCCTCTTACGACATCCTCGGGAAGACAGGGAGTAGCAATATTCTTAAGCCGTTACCACACGGATAGAGATTGCATTAGTTAAGTAAAATAAGTAGAACAAAGCAAGGCAAAGTTAAATCACGATAGCAGTTTAGTTGGGCGAGTCAAGAGACCCGATTTCGATCCCCATCCCCAACGTTTCCAAGATTTATATCGTTGGCTTGGACATAAAATGGCGACAGGTTCACCTCCTGTACGTAATCCCAAAAAATGTTTTCAGTTGAAGGTGGATCGAAAGGACTTAGTTGTAACCTCTGTCCCCAGTATTGGGAATGAATAAATAAATCAATAAATAAATAAATATCTTCACGCAATTCCCAATACCCCCTGTATATTCCCAATACAGGGGTTGACTGAGGTCTAGTCTAGACAATTAAGTTCCTTCGACCCACCTTCCATCGAAGATATTTTCGAGACAAGGTGACAGTTGGTGAGCTCGTCACCGTCTTTATGTCCAAGCCAACGATGTAATTCGTACATAAGTTTTTGAAAAACCTATTGGTACGAGCCTGCCAACTGGAGATCGAACTAGGGTCTATTGACTCGAAATTCCGACCACCCAACCACTCGGCTATCGTGACTTTTTATCGTGACTTTAGTATTGGGAATGAATAAATAAATAAATATCTTCACGCAATTCCCAATACCTCCTGTATATTCCCAATACAGGGGTTGACTGAGGTCTAGTCTAGACAATTAAGTTCCTTCGACCCACCTTCCATCGAAGATATTTTCGAGACAAGGTGACAGTTGGTGAGCTCGTCACCGTCTTTATGTCCAAGCCAACGATGTAATTCGTACATAAGTTTTTGAAAAACCTATTGGTACGAGCCTGCCAACTGGAGATCGAACTAGGGTCTATTGACTCGAAATTCCGACCACCCAACCACTCGGCTATCGTGACTTTTTATCGTGACTTTAGTATTGGGAATGAATAAATAAATAAATATCTTCACGCAATTCCCAATACCTCCTGTATATTCCCAATACAGGGGTTGACTGAGGTCTAGTCTAGACAATTAAGTTCCTTCGACCCACCTTCCATCGAAGATATTTTCGAGACAAGGTGACAGTTGGTGAGCTCGTCGCCATCTTTATGTCCAAGCCAACGATGTAATTCGTACATAAGTTTTTGAAAAACCTATTGGTACGAGCCTGCCAACTGGAGATCGAACTAGGGTCTATTGACTCGAAATTCCGACCACCCAACCACTCGGCTATCGTGACTTTTTATCGTGACTTTAGTATTGGGAATGAATAAATAAATAAATATATATATATATGTATATATATATATATGTATATATATATATGAAAAATTGGTCTTTCTTTATTTAGGCGTCCGAATATCGAACCCGGATCTCAGAGATATTGATACCGTTTAAATCGGTGTCTACACCACTCGTCCACGGAGGTCGACAGATAGTGTTAAAATTTTTATTTAAAAAGTCTTCTTTTACAACAAACATTTTACTATCTAATCTAACTTCTTCTGCTTTACAAGATTGCCAAACAAACAATCTACTTCTCGTATGATAGAGTATTCTATTGTGAATCTAAAAAGTTGAATATACAGAGGTGTCCGTTGGCAGGAGTCCTAGTGTTGGAAAACACGTGTCTGTTGGATCAGGCCGTTGGTCTCTCGTAAACAAGATATATTATTATAATTACACTTCTGTTTGCGTCAGTTCGCTAACAATCGAATAACGTTCGGCGTATCTCTACGATTTTATTTATTTTATGAAGATGAGGATTTGCCATGAGGATTTGCCATGAGGATTTGCCATGAGGATTTGCCATGAGGATTTGCCATGAGGATTTGCCATGAGGATTTGCCATGAGGATTTGCCATGAGGATTTGCCATGAGGATTTGCCATGAGGATTTGCCATGAGGATTTGCCATGAGGATTTGCCATGAGGATTTGCCATGAGGATTTGCCATGAGGATTTGCCATGAGGATTTGCCATGAGGATTTGCCATGAGGATTTGCCATGAGGATTTGCCATGAGGATTTGCCATGAGGATTTGCCATGAGGATTTGCCATGAGGATTTGCCATGAGGATTTGCCATGAGGATTTGCCATGAGGATTTGCCATGAGGATTTGCCATGAGGATTTGCCATGAGGATTTGCCATGAGGATTTGCCATGAGGATTTGCCATGAGGATTTGCCATGAGGATTTGCCATGAGGATTTGCCATGAGGATTTGCCATGAGGATTTGCCATGAGGATTTGCCATGAGGATTTGCCATGAGGATTTGCCATGAGGATTTGCCATGAGGATTTGCCATGAGGATTTGCCATGAGGATTTGCCATGAGGATTTGCCATGAGGATTTGCCATGAGGATTTGCCATGAGGATTTGCCATGAGGATTTGCCATGAGGATTTGCCATGAGGATTTGCCATGAGGATTTGCCATGAGGATTTGCCATGAGGATTTGCCATGAGGATTTGCCATGAGGATTTGCCATGAGGATTTGCCATGAGGATTTGCCATGAGGATTTGCCATGAGGATTTGCCATGAGGATTTGCCATGAGGATTTGCCATGAGGATTTGCCATGAGGATTTGCCATGAGGATTTGCCATGAGGATTTGCCATGAGGATTTGCCATAATCGACATGCTTGGCAAGCGGATTGGTGATCGCAGTACCGGACTAATCGCACCTGAAACGCTGCTGCCCATCTTCGATCTGATTATTTCGATCTGATATTTGGTTATCCCGCCATCTATCGGTTGCCATAATGATATTCAAGGCTGTTTTCCTTAGTCGCCTCTTACGACATCCTCGGGAAGACAGGGAGTTGCAATATTCTTAAGCCGTTACCACACGGATAGAGATTGCATTAGTTAAGTAAAATAAGTAGAACAAAGCAAGGCAAAGTTAAATCACGATAGCAGTTTAGTTGGGCGAGTCAAGAGACCCGATTTCGATCCCCTTCCCCAACGTTTCCACGATTTATATCGTTGGCTTGGACATAAAATGGCGACAGGTTCACCTCCTGTACGTAATCCCAAAAAATGTTTTCAGTTGAAGGTGGATCGAAAGGACTTAGTTGTTACCTTTGTCCCCAGTATTGGGAATGAATAAATAAATAAATAAATAAATATCTTCACGCAATTCCCAATACCTCCTGTATATTCCCAATACAGGGGTTGACTGAGGTCTAGTCTAGACAATTAAGTTCCTTCGACCCACCTTCCATCGAAGATATTTTCGAGACAAGGTGACAGTTGGTGAGCTCGTCACCGTCTTTATGTCCAAGCCAACGATGTAATTCGTACATAAGTTTTGAAAAACCTATTGGTACGAGCCTGCCAACTGGAGATCGAACTAGGGTCTATTGACTCGAAATTCCGACCACCCAACCACTCGGCTATCGTGACTTTTATCGTGACTTTTATCGTGACTTTAGTATTGGGAATGAATAAATAAATAAATAAATATCTTCACGCAATTCCCAATACCTCCTGTATATTCCCAATACAGGGGTTGACTGAGGTCTAGTCTAGACAATTAAGTTCCTTCGACCCACCTTCCATCGAAGATATTTTCGAGACAAGGTGACAGTTGGTGAGCTCGTCGCCATCTTTATGTCCAAGCCAACGATGTAATTCGTACATAAGTTTTGAAAAACCTATTGGTACGAGCCTGCCAACTGGAGATCGAACTAGGGTCTATTGACTCGAAATTCCGACCACCCAACCACTCGGCTATCGTGACTTTTATCGTGACTTTTATCGTGACTTTAGTATTGGGAATGAATAAATAAATAAATATCTTCACGCAATTCCCAATACCTCCTGTATATTCCCAATACAGGGGTTGACTGAGGTCTAGTCTAGACAATTAAGTTCCTTCGACCCACCTTCCATCGAAGATATTTTCGAGACAAGGTGACAGTTGGTGAGCTCGTCGCCATCTTTATGTCCAAGCCAACGATGTAATTCGTACATAAGTTTTGAAAAACCTATTGGTACGAGCCTGCCAACTGGAGATCGAACTAGGGTCTATTGACTCGAAATTCCGACCACCCAACCACTCGGCTATCGTGACTTTTATCGTGACTTTTATCGTGACTTTAGTATTGGGAATGAATAAATAAATAAATATCTTCACGCAATTCCCAATACCTCCTGTATATTCCCAATACAGGGGTTGACTGAGGTCTAGTCTAGACAATTAAGTTCCTTCGACCCACCTTCCATCGAAGATATTTTCGAGACAAGGTGACAGTTGGTGAGCTCGTCGCCATCTTTATGTCCAAGCCAACGATGTAATTCGTACATAAGTTTTGAAAAACCAATTGGTACGAGCCTACCATCAGACTCGGATCTCTTGACTCGAATTCCTATCACCCCACCGGATATCTTGACATATCATAATATACAAATGGTACTTTTTGGATATTTGAAATAAATTAAAACTAACATCGTTTTTATATAAGTCACGATAGCCGAGTTGTTGGGTGGTCGGAATTTCGAGTCGAGAGACCCGAGTTCGATCCCCAGGTGGCAGTACCAATGAGTTTTTCAAAAACTTATGTACGATTTTTATCGTTGGCTTAGACATTAGACGGCGACAGGCTCACCACCTGTCGCGTTGTCCCAAAAGTGTTTTCGGTGGAAGGTGAATCGAAAGGACATAATTGTCTAGACTTGACCTCTGTCTACCCCTGTATTGGGAATTGCGTGAAGATATATTTTTATTTTATATATTTTATCGTTTTTTTCTTATTTTGGAACATTTTTTTTCTTATCAGCGCACGTCAATACGGCGACTTCTTGTCTCGAAAACAAAATTCGCTTATCACTGACTCTATCAGTGCAATGATCCTTCATTATAAACATATTATACTCTATTTACGTAGCATTACGACTTAATTTCCCGACAAGCTTTAGTAGATAATATACATTGACACTAAAGCGAGTGCGCGGTGAGTCAGTAGTTAGCATACAATGCAGAGGGTCACGGGTTCGAGGTTTTGGGTGACTCGTGACCGCCTCTTTGTGCTTTAGTTTTTCTAGATTAATTACCGTGAAGGTTATTGAGTTGCTTTAGAACTGGTTCGTTTTTAATTTTAACCGTGGTATGACTTTCGTGGTTGGTGCTAGGCGATCCACGATTTTGGTGAAATTCATAGGAACTATTACGTACGTACGTATATAATAATGAAATTCTTACGCATATGGGTGTGGTTGCCGCGTAAGAAATTATATAGAAGAGAAAAGCCTTTTTTTTATATCTGCGGGTGTTGGAAGAGGCTCTGTAGTTTAATAGGCCATCGTCAGATGGCAGAATAACCAAATTAAATCAAATCAAAGCGTCTTCGACAAAAGTAATATTTACTATATCCATCTGAGTCATCGTACCAATGAGTTTTTCAAAAACTTATGTACGATTTTTATCGTTGGCTTGGACAATTACACGGCGACAGGCTCACCACCTGTCACGTTGTCCCAAAAGTGTTTTCGGTGGAAGGTGAATCGAAAGGACATAATTGTCTAGACTTGACCTCTGTCTACCCCTGTATTGGGAATTGCGTGAAGATATATTTTTATTTTATATATTTTATCGTTTTTTTCTTATTTTGGAACATTTTTTTTCTTATCAGCGCACGTCAATACGGCGACTTCTTGTCTCGAAAACAAAATTCGCTTATCACTGACTTTATCAGTGCAATGATCCTTCATTATAAACATATTATACTCTATTTATATAGCATTACGACTTAATTTCCCGACAAGCTTTAGTAGATAATATACATTGACACTAAAGCGAGTGCGCGGTGAGTCAGTAGTTAGCATACAATGCAGAGGGTCACGGGTTCGAGGTTTTGGGTGACTCGTGGCCGCCTCTTTGTGCTTTAGTTTTTCTAGATTAATTACCGTGAAGGTTATTGAGTTGATTTAGAACTGGTTCGTTTTTAATTTTAACCGTGGTATGACTTTCGTGGTTGGTGCTAGGCGATCCACGATTTTGGTGAAATTCATAGGAACTATTACGTACGTACGTATATAATAATGAAATTCTTACGCATATGGGTGTGGTTGCCGCGTAAGAAATTATATAGAAGAGAAAAGCCTTTTTTTTATATCTGCGGGTGTTGGAAGAGGCTCTGTAGTTTAATAGGCCATCGTCAGATGGCAGAATAACCAAATTAAATCAAATCAAAGCGTCTTCGACAAAAGTAATATTTACTATATCCATCTGAGTCATCGTACCAATGAGTTTTTCAAAAACTTATGTACGATTTTTATCGTTGGCTTAGACAATTAGACGGCGACAGGCTCACCACCTGTCACGTTGTCCCAAAAGTGTTTTCGGTGGAAGGTGGATCGAAAGGACATAATTGTCTAGACCTCTATCTACCACTGTATTGGGAATGGCGTGAAGATACATCCATTGAATGTCATTTTATAATCTGTTTTGCAACGAGGTTCCATCGAGAGCTAACCATAGCTATCTCAAAATATACAGAACAAATAGAGCGGTAACTATCAGCAGTGTCTAAGGTGTGAGGTGTCTTGGACCTTGTGCGCCAAATAGCTTGGCGAGCGTGGTAATAATAAATAAATAAATATTACATACAAGGATAGGGACAACATCATTACTGATCACAAAGCACCTTAAGCACCTGTTACGGAATCAGAAACAACGAAGGTACCACAAACACCTAGACACAGAAAGTGTTTTCTATACTAACCCGACTGTGAATCGAACCCTGAACCTCAGAGCTGGCGACACCATGAAAACTGGTGTGTGCACCACTCATCCACGGAGGTCGTAAATCGGTATTTATGACAATATGCTCGAACCTTTATTGTATTTGTGTACTTTTACTGCCTATTTTGTATGTATGTATGCGAATAATACCAGAAAGGAAGACCACTGTGTATATTTATAGCGCAACGTCACGGTAATTATTGTGCCTGATGACAGGACGGTGGAGTTTCGTGGAAGGTTGGGAACGAACATCTCAAAAGGAGTCGTAGATACGCCGGGGACAGAAATAAGTTGCGTAGGTAGACCATGCACCTCGTATTTTGTTGGAAAAGTTTTACTACTTATTTTTTTTTTGGATTTGGAAAATATGGTCCTGCTTAATGCGAAAGAATGCACGAGAAGATGCTCTAGAGAAAGACCTCTAACATACCATGGTACCTTCACTCACTTTAATGAAAATCTATGTAAAACATTTATTTAAATGCCAACAAACTGTGTTTTATTTGTAAACATTGTGTGTACTTAGCTATGATAAAAAATCTGTAATTTTTTCAACAATTAACCCAGCGAAGCTCGTCATGGAAACTAAAACTGTATTGATACATAAAAAATAAATAAATTTTTATACATAAGTTAAGAAATACACACAGCCAAACAAACAAAAAAAAAACAAAGAACATAGAGAGTTCTCAATTCAGAACTCATTTCGAGGTTTCGGATTTTGTTTATTCTTGATTTATTTTCATAAAAACTTTCAAGCGTGTGAGCCTTGCCTGGCTAGTGTTATTAAATAAATGTCACGATAGCCGAGATGATCTATGATCGGAATTCGAGTGGAGTGACCCATGTTCGATCCCCTGTTACGATTTCTACCGTTGGCTTAAACATAAAGACAGCGACGTGTCACCTCCTGTCACTTTTCCCAAATAATGTCGTCGATGGAAGGTGGGTTGAAGGGACTTAATTGTCTAGATCTCTGTCTACCGCTTTATTGGGAACGGCGTGAAGATATTTATAAAACGTATTTTCCCTTCAAAAAGCTAATCAGATGGTCACCCGAATGGCATGGCAGCGTTTAGTCACGTTTGCCAGATAGAGCGACGTCTTTATGAATTTATTTCTTTGCGCTCCGCACTCGGCAAAAAGAAACTTGTCTGTTTGTCTGTTGCCTCATGTCCCGACGTAACTAATTACCCCTTCCATCCTGCCTTGTCTTCACTGCTTCTATTAATAAATAATTACACGCCATTCCCAATACAGGGGTAGACAGGGTTCTAGAGAATTTAGTCCTTTAGACCCACATTCCACCGAAGACATTTTTTGGGACAATGTGGCTGGGGATGAGCCCGTCGCAGTCTTTCCATCTCTATCGATCTCATTTCGATCACCCAACCATGCGGCTATCGTGACTATTACTTCACCGCTTCTAGTTTTTTTAATATTTCGTTTATTATTTCGATCTTGTTATTACGAATAGCAGAGTGGAGCAAGCAAAGAGGTTTCGAATCAGAAGACCCGAATTCGATCACCAGCGGGAGGTTTGTACCAATGAGTTTTGTTGGATTGGACTCTTAGACGGCGTCTGGTTCACTACCTGTTACGTTGTTCCAAAAATGTCTTCGGTGAAAGGTGGGTCGAAAGGGATTAATTTAATATCTGGCCATCTCTACCTAGGGAGTAGCGTAAATATATTTTATTTTAATTTTTTAGACGTCCTAGTGACAAAATACTATTCTTATTAAAAATTAATTATTCCCTGTTAAAAAAATAACTAAGTTTTGCTGTGCATAATGCACTGCAAAAACATAGTCGTAACCTTTATACTTCTATAATAATAGGCCATTTTACTACAAATCAGTAATTAAACCTTATTTAAGTACACTTTCAATAATAATATACAAAAGTATGATATGATAGCCGAGTTGGTACTGCTCCTCTTCGAAGGTAAAGTTAGTGGGTTCGAATCCCGCTTGGGGCAAACTGGGAAACTGCTGTACTCGAATTATGGACGTTTATATTTATATGCGAATATATATCTTTGTAAATGTATATGAATTAAGTATTTAAGTATATTGTACAATTGGCTTGGGCAATAAAATGGCGATACGTGTTTCAAATAGGCTTCGGTGGAAAGTGGGTCGTAAGCCCTAACCCAGTATGGCAAATTTCGTGTAGATATAACCAATATACTTCACGCTCAGTCCCTGACGGGGTAGCTAGAGATAACATTATGTAATCTATGTATACCTATATCAATAACTAATATACAAAAATATAATAAAACATTCAAGCCTTCTTTTTTATTTCTTACCGCATACTAAATAAATAAAAAGTCTTTTTACCATTAATAGTGACTTCTTATTCTTTTTTACAGCCTATCATAAGTCCACTTCTGAACATAGGCCTCCCACAAGGCTAAACTTAATAACTTAGTGATATGGCATCAACAATTTTAAGTCTTTTCCTAAATTATTCACCACCTAAATTATTAAGTTGGGTTCGAATCGCCCACCCCCTGCGTCCCTTTCTTTAGATCGCTTCTGGAAAATAAATTGTTTTCATTAACGTTAGAAGCGTACTTAATTTGAAGTCATTACTTCAAATCACCCTAAATTGAGGAGAGAATATTCAATTTATAAGGCTGAATTAGAATTCTTTTGACTCCGAGTTGTAATCAAGTATGAGATATTTATATTAATAAAAATGTAACATTCGATGATCGCTTATTATGTCGTCAGCTCTGAGATCCCGGGTTCAATTCCCTGAAAGTGTCTACGAAGAAATCCACTACTGTAGATTTTTTCGGTTCTATGTGTTTGTGGTAACTTCGTTGTTTCGGATCCCATATCACGAGTGCTTTAGCTTTAGGAATAAAGCAATGTCACATACATTGTTGTCCCTATCTGTATACATATTTATTTTAACAGTGGTAGAGCCACGCATCAGCATTTGTTGTTGCATGAATGGGCCGGCTCGACCGAGGAAGTACCACGACCTCACAGAATACCGGCGTAAAGTCTAACAAACTTCTGCGTTTCGTCTGGTGAGTGCAGGTAACCGGAGGCCCATACATCCCCTTCTGGGGGGGGGGCACTCTAAGGGCGACAACGCATCTGCTATGCCTCTGGTATTGCGGGTGTTCATGGGCGGCGGTAATCACTTACCATCACGTGAGCCACCTGCTCGTTAGCCTCCCTTTTCCATAAAAAAAAAAATTCCCATACTAGGGTAGGCAGAGGTCTATCTAGACAATGAAATCCTTTCGACTGACTTTCACCGAAGCTTATTTTGGGACGTAGCATATAGAGAGCCTAGCGCCGCGATGATGTATCAAAAATATACGTCCTCTTCCCCAGCTCTCTCTCTCTAAATCAGCGTTAATTTTTTTTTAGTCTGGAAATAATCTATATATGAAAATAATCACGATAGCCGGGTGTGTGGGAGGTCGGAATTTCGAGTCGAGAGACCCGAGATCCCCAGGTGGCAAGCACGTACTAAAGGGTTTTTGAAAAACTTAAAGGTACGAATTACATCGTTGGCTTGGACATAAAGACGGCGACGGGCTCGCCGCCTGTCACGTTGTCCCGAAAATATCTTCGGTGGAAGGTGGGTCAAAGGGACTTAATTGTCTACACTAGACCCCTGTCTACCCCTGTGTTGGGAATTGCGTGAAGATATTTATTTGTTGTTATCCTGCCATTTATCGGTCGCCATAACGATATTTAAGGCTTAGTCGCCTCTCACAACACCCACGGAAAGAAAGGGAGTGGCAATATTCTTTCGCCGAAACCGCACTGAACTCGTGACCCTATAATCTGCCATTACGATACATATTGTCCGTTATTACATACAATGAACGTAATTAAACACAGCAACATTTAACAGACCAGACACTTGAGATAACAGTTGGCCGAGGGATGACCTCCATAACGCGTTTACTTTATCGCCACAACTAAATACCTACATTATTTGAATAAATTGCCATACACTACCAAACTGTTACAAGCGCCGCGTCCGGTCATACTGAAACTGACCCTAGTATGTGTACGATAAGAATAATTTCTAAAAGATCTATGTTTATAGACGAAACAATTTGCAAAAAGAAAGATAGTAATGTAGGTTGGACGAGCCAGATCAAGTCGGATCGAGCCGGTTCACGACGATATGGATCCAAATACGTGTTCTAATAGCGGTGGCATCGACTCCGCTCGTATATTTGCATTTATTTGTGTAACATACGCGAGTCGATCCGTCGATGTTAATTAGATTGTAAATGTGGAAAAAATAAGCACAGTTTATGAAGCCCGTTCATCTAGTTCGTGCGATAGTAAAGAATATTAGTGACAGAATATGTTATCGATGTTTGGTACCGATAACGTATAACACGAATCGAATTAAAATGACTGTACTGTGTAGGTACCTTACCTATCGGAGTAAGAATGACACGACAGAGAAAATAGAGGCTCTTCCCGTGGTTGTCCTAAGAGGCGACTGAGGGAAAAGGACTGCCAAAATGGAAAATCACTAACCAAGCATAGTAATTAGAGAAAATCCATATAAAGGTCCTTGAATAAATCCTTTCGACCCACCTATTTGGGGTAACTTAACTGGTGGTGAGTGGTGAGGTTGTGGTGCACAAACAAAAACTTACATACATATTTTAAAAAAAATTATGTTCATATAAACATGAACATTAATGAAACGAGTACAAACATTCATCTACATGTTTGCCTAGCGGAATTCGAACCCGCGACTCATAGCTTCGAAGGCAGGGTCATTGACACCTAGGCTATCGGGTCATTGGTTTAATTAAAGAAATGCAAATATCGTCTGCTATACTTCCGAAATAATTTCCATAAAAAATTAATTAAAAATGAAATCAGAACTTTATTAATGGATTAGTAGCCACTATAGCCAAGTGGTTGGGTAGTCGGAATTGCGAATCAAGAGACCTGAGTTCGATACCCAGGTGGCAGGCTCGTACCAATGGGTTTTTCAAAAACTTAGGTACGGATTACATCGTTGGCTTGGACGTAAAAAAAGGGACTTATTTGGACTAGACCTCTGTCTACCCCTGTATTGGGAATTGCGTGGAGATATTTATTTATATTTTATTTATAAAATAATAGTACCTTAAACGTAAAAGTACCTTCAATAATAAAGGTTAAGGTAAAGGGTAAGGTTAAGGTGTCTGTGCTTCAGCTTTTCGCCCTGTAAGTGTGGTACCCCCCCTCCCCCTTATCTGTCTCCTCAGTTACTCTTTATCCTACCTTCCTTGTAGACCAGCAACATACCTAATACAGTCGTATTTTGTTGTTGGATTTTGATGAGGGATTAATGAACGTATTCATCACCATCAGCAGTCTGCTCGCGTCGTCGCCCCTCCGATACAAAAATATAGGTTAGTCATGACGTCACAAAATAACCTCACTTAATGCACTTAAAGTATGAGTTAAAAATATTTCATTCGCATTTATCAAACCAACACCTCAATTTATTACGTCCCGCGTTTCAAGGCTCCGTGGGAACTTGCTCATGTTTACACAGCCTTGAGGATTTCGCTTGACTCCATTAATTTTGTATTATTTCCATTTACTTTTATCTGCATTATTCAGAGTCAAATATGTTCAAAGTCACGATAGTCGAGTGGTTGGGTGTTTGGAATTCGAGCCAAGAGATCCATGTTTGATCTTCAGACGGTAGACTGGTATTGATGGTTTTTTTTCAAATGTTATATATACGATTTACATCGTTGGCTTGGACAAAACCACAGAAAAAGTCTCACCACCTGTCACCTTGTCCAAAAAAACGTCGTCGATGGGAAGGGGGTCGAACGTAGTTTAAGCCTCAATCTACTCCATATTGGGGTCAGCGTGAACTAAACTAACTTTTAAAATTCTCTGTTATATGTTTTAAAATAATTCTTAATGGATCTTGCAGTGTAGATTGGGAAATATTTCGTACATCAACTTTCAAAACTAAATATTGAACGTAAGCTGAAAGTTGCTGTCACGTAAATTTTATTAACCGATCTCCATAAAAAGGAAGTTACGACGGAGTTGTATGAAATATTATTAGAACTGCAATAAATTCAAATTATGAAGTTCTATTAGCGTTTTCAAATATACAGAATTTTAAAGATATAACTATATGTTTGCTTGATTATGCGTAACTTTTAATCAGATTGTTATCTTTTTGAAGTAACAATTGAAAAAAAACTGTATTAAAATGGGTGCAGTACGAGCAGCTTAAAAGATCTGGATAATTTATATACTTATCTTCACGCTATTCCCAATACAGGGGTAGAGAGATGTCTAGACAAGTAATTCCTTTCGACCCACCTTCCACCCAAATCTTCTCCCAAGTCTTAATCTCTAAGACAACGACATAACCCACATATAAGTTTATTGAAAAAAACCATTGGTACGAGCGTAACACCGGATCGAACTTGGGTCTCTTGCATCGAATTCCGTTCACCGAACTACTCGGCTGTTGTATCAAAATACAACAGCCGAGTAGTTCAGTGAACGGAAAAGTTACACAGTTATTAACCGACTATATATACAAATATATAGTCGGTTAATAATTGTGTTACTTTTGTTAGATCGATTTTATGTTAAAACCTAATGGAAATTATTACAACAATTTCTATCAGTCGCTATTATCATACCTGACTGGTGAACGACATGTCTTAAATGGGTCATTCTGATTAAGAGCCGTATAGAAATAGAAGGTAATTCACTTGTTGCTATGATATGAACAATTGATCGCTTGTAGGTAACCTACTAGTGCTATAGTTCAATTTGGAGTCTTCATTTGACGACTTGAATTATTTGAAAACGTCACATAGAACTTAATTGTCTGCACCCCTGTATAGCCTTGTATTGGGAATGGCTTGAAGAAATATTTTTTAATTTTTTGATAAATGAACTAGCGAGCTCGCTTCTTGGTTTACAAGAAGGAAACTTACTTGGGGGACTTCTGCGGACAAGTTACATACACACCAGTATTCACGGTGTCGTAATCTCTAGGTCCCGGGTTCGATTCCCGGACGGGTGAATGTAGAAAATCTACCTTTTCTACGTATTCTCGGGTCTGGGTGTTTGTGGTGCCTTCGTTTTATTCCGATTTCCATACTTCAAGTGATTTATCTTCTTACGTTGGGATCGGAGCAATGTATGTGATGTACGTATTTACAATAAAAAATATTCCAAATAAGAAGAAAGAAAGAAGGAAAGAGAGATTTTATTTGGCGCATGCAACACACTGAAGTGGATTACATAAAACACATTAGCATTTAAGTGGACATAGAAAACAAAAAAAAATACAAAAAAATTATATATAGAAATCATGAAACAGGACATTTACACCTTGTTTATAGGTATGGTAAATTAAATAAAAAAGCAAGGAACAAAAAGCTATCGATAATATAAAAAAATAATTACAAAGTACTACATAATAAGGAGTAATGCATAAGGTGGTATTACACAAATAATCCACCCGTCAATGCTGCTATGCTCCAAAGCCACTCAGGATATGTAGGAATGTATCAGAAGTAGAACACCCCAACCCTGATTTTCAGTGGCACCCTTGTATATTCAAAATAAAAATACAAAAATAAATATAAAAATTTATATAATTATGTTAATGTATATATATATTCTTTATGTGCAGAGAGAGGGCAGTTCTATTGTGTTTAAACAATAAACTAACAAAAATTTGTTTATTGTAACATTGTCATAATTCTTATAAAATGTTCTTGTCACTGTAAGAGGTTGCATTGAAATTTACTCAAAAACATCATTAAATACTAGAACTAACATTGTTAAATCATTCAATCAGTATTAGTTTTACACGTCTTATTAGTAACTACTTTGTAGCTGACAAAGAGTAAATAAGGCGGAGGTAAAGACTAAATAAACGTAATTAAGGTAAAATAAATAATTATTGTACGTTTATGGATCTTTTGAAATAATAAAATACGTAGTGGCTTTGAATAAAAAATATTTAAGGAACTCTGTAATCCAAGAATTGTGGATGAGGGGTAATTATTTATTTCGGCCTCAAGGAAATTACGTATTAAAAGCAGCCTGGTAATTAATTAAACTGTCCCTCCTTAATGAGCATATCCTGAAGGTAATAACTTTTATGACGTTCAATGGACAGGAGAATAAGGATAATTACGACGTGGAGTAATAAAAGTTTCATGTTCCGGTGTAAAGAGATTCTCTTTCGCATTCCATTTTAATATATTTCTTGTCGCTGTGTAATTACGGCGTAAGAATGTGCCATCTCTTTCTCCCGTTGAGTAGTTTCAGAGCCGGCTAAGGTTGTCCCTTAGTTGCCTGGGAAATGTAATACGCCATCTTAAGATGGCGGGATAACCATTATTGAAACATAAGGAACAAAATATGGCAAATCGATGACGGTCAGAAAAGTTTCCAATACCGAGATCGCCAAAAAAATATCTTCACGCCAGTCCCAATAATGGGGTAGACTTTGGTCTAGAATTAATTACTTTCGACCCACCTTCCACCGAAGACATTTTTGGGATAACGTGACTGGTGGTGAGCCCGGCGTCGTCTTTATTTCCAAGCAAATTATGTAATTGAAACATAAGTTTTTGAAAAAAAAAACAAATCGTGAATATCTTCACGCAATTCCCAATACAGGGGTAGACAGAGGTCAAGTCTAGACAATTAAGTCCCTTTGACCCACCTTCCACCGAAGATATTTTCGGGACAACGTGACAGGTGGTGAGCCCGTCGCCGCCTTTATGTCCAATCCAACGATGAAATTCGTACATAATTTTTTGAAAAACTCATTGGTACTGCCACCTGGGGATCGAACTCGGGTCTCTCGACTCGAAATTCCGACCACCCAACAACTCGGCTATCGTGACTTTTGTGAAGATATTTATCTATATTTATTTATTTGTTATTAAAGTATTGCACCGTGTGGTATCGATGTATATTACCAGCCCCACTTTTCCCGTGAGTGTCGTAAGAGGCGTCTAAGTGAAAAGTTGTAATAATACAA
This sequence comes from Sericinus montela, assembly GCA_029286605.1. Classification (NCBI taxonomy): domain Eukaryota; kingdom Metazoa; phylum Arthropoda; class Insecta; order Lepidoptera; family Papilionidae; genus Sericinus; species Sericinus montela. Next base: position 4,126,387 of record JAGSMR010000085.1, on the reverse strand, counting down.
TCAGCTTCTGATCCATGGTGGGATAACCATTTCTTTCTTCTTTAAATGCTAGATCAAAATTCAGCAGCACTATGAACGATTTGGACACACCCCTCCTCACGGGAGAGGGTTGTATCCCGCAGTGGACCTTAGTGGACGAATGGTGTACACAACGGTTTTCATGGTGTCGCTAGGTCTGTGGTCCCCACTTTGATTCCAGAACGGTTAAATATAGATCACCACTTTTTGTTGTCTCAGGTCTAGCTGTTTGTGGTACAAACGTTGTTTCTAATTCCGTAATACAATTTCTTAAGCTGCTTACTTTGGCTGCTGCTTGTCCCTATCTGGATATGTATGTATTTATTTATCATGCCGTTACGTATTTATGTATTAATTCAGTCACGAACACAAAAGAAGTAATCATTGCAGATTATCGCGGAATATTTTCACAAATCTAAAATAATAAAGTGTTTTTCTAACGTTCCGCTAAGGTTTTTATTAAGTTGTTTACTCCGAAACGGTATACCGTATACGAAAACAAGGTCAAACATAACGACACCATCTCACAACGTCAACAGATTGTGGAGATAAGCCCAATGGAGCGCAAATAAAACACGCCCGTAACGAATTAAAGAAGAAAAAAAAGGAAATCTATTTACAATAGAGAATGTATCGACAGAGTGTCGAGGGTGATGTGACGTATACAAATAAAAAGAATGTCTTCGCGTCATTCCCTATATTGGGGTAGACAGACAATTAAGTCCTTTCAGCCCACCTATAACTGAAGACATTTTATTGGAATTACGTTACAGGTGGTGAGTCTGTCGCCGTCTTTATGTCCACACCAACGATATATTAAACGTACATAAGTTTGAGCCTGTCACCTGGAGTACGAACTCGAGTGTCTTGACTCGAATTCCGATCACCCAACCACTCGGCTATCGTGACTTTCATAAATACATCTTCTGATCCCAAAGTAAGCAGCAATTGTGTTATAGAATTAGAACCATAAACACATTTTATCTTCACGTATTATCACGAATTCGAATCAACAATCTTTTAGCTTCAAATGAGACATTGTAGTTAAAAAAAGGAATGTAGGATTTTTTGTGGTAGAGCCAAGTTCTGCTTAACGGATCGCGGTCTCGATGAATTTTAATTGAATTGAAATAGAGATATCGAGTGTATCTTTCGGTCGATATGGTTGCCGGAGGCTGTTCTCGTGGCCTATAATTTCTCTCTTTTCCTTCCTCGTACCTAATTAGTCTCTCAAGGATGGCAATGCACTGTACATGCTCGTACCAACAGGTTTTTTTCAAAAATCTATGTACGATTCATAGTGCTGGCTTGGACATAAAGACGGCGACGGGCTCATCACCTGTCACGTTGTCCCGAAAATGTCTTCGGTGGAAGGTGGGTCAAATGGACTTAATTGTCTAGTCTAGACATCTGTCTACGCCTATATTGGGAATGGCGTGAAGATATTTATTTATTTTATAACAGCCAGAAAAGGTACAATACAAGACGATGGCGTTTTCTATACAGCGCAGTTTAATAATCGCCACGCTAGCGTTAAGCGAATTGGCGATTCACCACTAAACACGTCGTACCTTAGATGCTGCTGCTTATCCCCAGTTTATCAAATTTAGTTATGGTATTTTTTGAGGTGATTATTCCAACATCAGACCGTAGCCAATTCTATTTTCAAAGCATTTTCCTTAGCCTCTTACGACACCCACAGGAAGAGAGGCTGTGGTTTATTCTTACGATGTAACCACACTATTCTCAATAATGGAGTAAACAGAATTCTAGAAAATTAAGACTTTTCGATCCACCTTTCACCGAAGACATTTTAAGGATAACTTGACAGGTGGTGATCCAGTCGTCGTCTTTATATCGAAGCCAACGAATCGTACATAAGTTTTTTGAAAAAACAGGACTCGACGTGACTCCACCACGTGACTCCAAAGCCGCGCACTCAGATTTCCTCCATTTTTTTTTCTTTCTATATTTCCTCCATTTTAAGTCACGATAGGCGACCGGTTGGGAGATCGGAATTCGAGTCAAGAGACCCGAGTTCGATCTCCAAATAGCGGGCTTGGTTAAAATAATTAAAAAACTTATGTGCGATTTATTTAACGTTGGCTTGGACATAAAGACAGCGACGGGCTCACCATCTGTCACATTGTTCCAAAAAATGTCTTCGGTGGAAGGTGGGTCGAAAGTACTTTTTTGCCTATACCTATACCCCGCTATAGAAAATGTCGTAAAGATATTATCTCTCTTTAAAATACATTTATAGGTGCATGATTCAACTGAGAGTCGTTGTTTGCCACGATAATTCCAGCGCAGTACAAATGTGCAAACAAATTGTACAACACATATTCTTTGTATTTACTGCCGTGCACAGGCTTTGTTGTTTATTATAATTCGCCGGTAATACGGCCTTGGGTAAGTGACTCATGAAAGCTTGCTTCAGCAATCTTTGTTGAAAATCTGAAAATATTTTTGACCCCGCCATGAATTATATTTATCAAATAGTTAAAAACGGCTAAATTCACGTTATAGTAATCGGTGTGGGTACCGACTAATTATCGGAGGTCCGCTCGCGTTCGCGTGAACTCATTCCCTAATGAAGAACCTCCGATAAGTCCGAAACTAGTCGGTATCTACACCGATTATTATACCGTGAGTTTAGTCGTTTTTAACTATTTGATTGATAAAGTCTTATAAAAGTTTTATTAAATTGATTAATTATACTTACGTTTACACTGTGGTAACGGCGTAAGAATTTAATATATTTAAAAATATCTTCACGCCATTTCTAACATAGCGGTAGACAGAGGTAAGACTTAAGTACTTTCGACCCATCTTCCACCGAAGATTATTTTGGGATAAAGTTTAGCAAACAGTTTAAATTGTACATAAGTTTTTGGAAAACCCGTCGATACGAGCCTGCCGCCTGGGGATCGAACTCGGGTCTCTTGACTCGAAATTCTGATAATCCAACCACTCGGTTAGCGTGACTTTAATTCATGCATGCATTGATGGGGATAACAGTACATATAGTATTAAATGAAAGAGAAAACAAATATTTTTAAAATTTTCAACCGACACGGGCGGGATTCGAACCCGCGATCTTTGCCGAACAGTGGCTACGCTATTACCCAGAGGTATAATAAGCGTTCGCGTTCGCGATCTTTGCCGAAGCGTGGCCACGGTTCGGCAAAGATCGCGGGTTCGAATCAGAAGCCAACATGTCTTACACGCATCAGTTGAAATTTTAAATCCATTTCTTTATTTATCCCTGTTTTTGGCATCAAAACTTATATGCTTTAAAATCAATAAAAAATGCGTAATGCAAAATTGCTTTCTACATTGATCCGACCGGGAATCGAACCCAGGAGCTCAGAGCTGACATGAAAGGTAGACAGTGCTCTTGACAACTAAGTCTTTTGACATACTTTTCACGAAATAAATTTTTTGGAACAATGTGACAAGTCGCCGTATTTATGCTCAAGCAAAGGATTCAAACATTAATTGTACATAAGTTGTTTGAAGAAAACCGATTGCATATCACCTGGGGATTGAACTCGGGTCTCTTGACTCTAATGCGGTGAAATTTAATAGTGGTATTATATATCTCAGCTGTGTGGTAACGGTGTAAGAATATTGCCACTCCCTTTCTTCCCGTGGGTGTCGTAAGAGGCGACTAAGGGTCTAGAATATCGTTTTGGCAATCGATAGATGTCTGGATAACCATCTCTAACAATATCAGACGAAAATAATCAGACCGGAGATCGGCAGCAGCGTCTGTGGTGCGAGTGGTCTGCTACTGCGATCGCCAATCCGCTTGCCAAGCGTGGTGATTATGACAAACCTTCCCTATGGGAGAGGCCTATGTCCTGCAGTGGAATTTATTAGGCCGTTATGTAAGTATGTATGTATGTATATCTCATAATATACCAGATCAAAATTGGAAATACCGGTAACGGGCAGCAGAGTCTAGGTAGTAGTTGGTATTAGTAGCAGGTAGATAGTAGTAGTCTAGAGGTAGGTATCTACTACTGCTTGCCACGTATATACATTCGCTAATCTTTCTTGTACCGGATATATTAATAGTTTGTTAGTATAATATATAAAAATAAAAAGTCACGATGGCCGAGTGGTTTGGTGGTCGGAATTTCGAGTCAAGAGACCCGAGATCGATCCCCAGGTGGCAGGCTCTTAAAAACTTATGTACGAATTATATCGTTGGCTTGGACATAAAGACGGCGACGGGCTCACCATCTGTCACGTTGTCCGAAAATATCTTCGATGGAAGTGGAAGGTGGGTCGAAGGGACTTAATTGTCTAGACTAGATCTCTGTCTACCCCTGTATTGGGAATTGCTTGAAGATAACATAATATGTAGCATGTTAATGGCAGTGAATACATTATTTATAATTCGGTACGCGGAAGTACTGTTTGAACAGTGACTTGTAAATTCTGTGTGTTCAGGTGTAAAGCTGAAAGGTCGGATTTGGACTTGCTAGTGTTGTTCATAACATTGTTCGATAGTTTTAAAAAAGAAGTTGATAACTTGTGATTTCATTTATCTTCACGCATTTTCCTAATACACAGAAGACAGAGGTTTAGACAATTAAGTCCTTTCGGTCCAGTATTCATAGAAGCATATGTATGTATGTATATATTTAATTATATATACATACATATGCTTTCACTGGTGGGTCGAGAGGACTTAAGTGTAGAGACCTCTGTCTACTCCTGTATTGGGAATGGCGGGAACATATTTCTTTCTTTTCTTTTCTATTTATACATGTATAGATTCTTCAAATGCCCACCACTATCATCGCAAACAATGTTGAATGAAAATTGATTAAGGCTGTTTGAATTATGAGCAAGTGTGCGGCACTCGGCGCAAACATGCGCTCGGTAAGCGATCCAATATGTCAGCTATTCAGAAAACAGAAGTGTCTAATCAAAATTGAGATAGACTTCGAGGCATAAGGCAACTTTAATAATTAAAAAAAACAACGACTGAAGTCACGATAGCCGAGGGATAGGGAGATCGAAATTCGAGTCTAAAGACGATCCCTGGAGGTGTGGTTTTACCAATGAATTTTCCTAAACTTATATAGTTGTACAATTATAGTTATGTCGGTGTACAGTTATAGTTGTACAATTTATATCGTTGGCTTGGACATAAAAGTCACGATAGCTGAGTGGTTGTGTGGTCGGAATTCAGTCAAGAGACCCGATCGATTCCCAGGTAGCAGACTCTTACCAATGGGTTTTTCAAAACTTATATACGAATTATATCATTGGCTTGGACATATAGACGGACGGGCTCACCACCTGTCATGTTGTCCCGAAAATATCTTCGGTGTAAGGTGGGTCAAAGGGACTTAATTGTCTAGACTAGACCTCTGTCTACCCTTGTATTGGGAATTGCGTGAAGATATTTATTTAATTTTTATTTGGACATAAAGATGGCAACTAGCACACTACCGGTCACGTTGTCCCAAAAAATGTCTTCGTTTGAAGTTGGATCGAAAAGACTTAATTGTGTAGACCTCTCTCTAACCCTGGCGTATGGCGTGATACTACCGCCAGCTGACGTGGTAGCCTTTGCAAACTATACCGGAACAATGTTGTCAATGTTGAGACCGTTTAAGCGTCATTAGCCCAATGATTTAGGATATGGACTGCGAAACATAAAGTTGCAGGTTCGGGCCCGCCATTCGAGTATTGTCGTAAACCATTAGACACGAGCATCGCAGCATGGTTAACAGGAATACTAGTAATGTTATTTGGCATCGCTTTTAATTCAATTTAATAAAAAAACACACGGAGGTAAGTATGACGATATGCGCGACAACTCAATTGACGATCTCCATGGACAAGTGGCGTACACACCGGTTTTTATGGTGTCACCGGCTCTGAGGTCTCGGTTTCGATTCAGATCGAGTCAGTACAGAAAACAATTTTTCTATATTTTCTCAGATCCGGGTGTTAGTAGCACCTTCGTTGTTTCTGATTCATAATACAAGTGCTTTAGCTGCTAACTTTGGAATCAGGGTAATGTATGCTATATTGTCCCTATCTATTTATGCATGTATTTGTTCATTAATTTAAATTTATATCACATTTAGTGGTCACGTTTGTTCAATCTTATAAAGCTTTTCTTTGACAACCCTACCATACACCAGAAATGTGACGTCACGAATAATCCGACTCGATTATACCACGCTAATGATGACATTAACAAAAAAACATTATCATTTAAGCATTCACGCTCTCCATGAAGAGAGCATTCTCAAAAGCGTTAACTGCACTCCGCTCAATATTCGTGGACTTAAGGCCGGTATTGCGGTGTTTTCTGTCAATTAAAATATTCTTAACCGAGTTTTCACGTAAATTATTGCTACTTGCGATAACAAAGTCGCTTTGTACACAATGCGTTCGCGAACAAAGCAGTTGATCATCGACAATAGAGCGAGTGCATTCAGCATAAATCATTTCGCGATAAAGCAATTGCGTGAGTGTGTGTGTATGTGTAGCTGCCGATAGCATTGGGGCAGGTCACAGACCTAGGTAAGGCCTGAAGGTGGTTATACACTAATGTGTTACATCTAAAGGGTAATAATTATATACTAGTGAGCCCTGTAGACGTGTATGTATGCCCTGTATTACTAAATAGCAACAACGTGACACGAGAATTAAATATAATAGACAACATATAAAATGTAATGTAATATTCTTTGGATTACAAATGCCATTTTATTCAACATGACACGGGTTGAATAGTAGAGAATGCCATCGGATATTAAGTCCGCCCATCGCAGCCCTTACTTTAAGGTCAATAAAGAATAATAACTATGTCAGTACATAAATAAAAAAATGTCTTGTTTAAAGTTTTGAAAAATTTATTAGTACGAGCCTACCACCTGGGCACCAGCCACCCGACCGGACTATTTAGCAACAATAGCAATTAAGAATATATAAACAATTATATTTTCATACTATATAAAATTTATTTCATTAAGAACCTTTGACCCACCTTCCACCGAAGATATTTTCACTAACATTACTCGTCCTTCTAATTCCAAGACCACAGCTGAGTATCTTGGTGGAAATTTGCTGAGGCATATGCTCAGTAGTAAGTAAAAGCTGAGTATAACGTAAATCGGACAAACACGGCCACAACGCTCAGTCCTGAGACCTGTCTTACTTACACATACAATAGTATCACTCCAGTGTTAAAGTGCCTTTATAAAATTCACGCTTAGTTATTTAAGTCCACGTCTGTTTGCAACTTAAGTCAGAAGCGCAAACGCCAATTGCCGATAGTAGGAAGTTGCGGCACTGCTGCCATGCTATTGAGAATTTCAATGATATCTACTATTCATTTATACTATGACAAATTGAATAATATATATTTAATTTAATCTGTAATTTTAATCTTACATACATAGTATGTATGTATGTAGGACTGTAAAATTTATGTAAGTGTCTTATATAAAGGCCTTTAAAGTCCTCTGTAAGACTGAAATCGACTTAAGTATGTTTTATTAACATTACATATATAGATTGTAATTTTTACTAATTAACCACCTAAAAAGAATATCTTCACGCCTCACACTTCCTATACAGGGGAACACAGAGGTCTAGAAAATTGAGTCCTTTCGACCCGCCTTCCACTGAATACATTTTATTTTCGCATAACGTAACAGGTGGATAGCTTGTCGCTGTCTTAATGCCCAAGGTTACGGTATTTAACTAAAATCTTCACGCCATTCCAAATGCAGTGGTAGACAGAAGTCAATTAAGTACATTCTACACACCTTCTCCCTGTCAGGAACCCCCAATAAATTTTCGGTAAAAAGTTAGTAGAAGAGACATCACTGTGATAAGTCACGATAGCTGAGTTGTTGGGTGGTCGGAATTTCGAGTCGAGAGACCCGAGTGCATTCAGCATAAATCATTTCGCGATAAAGCAATTGCGTGAGTGTGTGTGTATGTGTAGCTGCCGATAGCATTGGGGCAGGTCACAGACCTAGGTAAGGCCTTAAGGTGGTTATACACTAATGTGTTACATCTAAAGGGTAATAATTATATACTAGTGAGCCCTGTAGACGTGTATGTATGCCCTGTATTACTAAATAGCAACAACGTGACACGAGAATTAAATATAATAGACAACATATAAAATGTAATGTAATATTCTTTGGATTACAAATGCCATTTTATTTTCAACATGACACGGGTTGAATAGTAGAGAATGCCATCGGATATTAAGTCCGCCCATCGCAGCCCTTACTTTAAGGTCAATAAAGAATAATAACTATGTCAGTACATAAATAAAAAAATGTCTTGTTTAAAGTTTTGAAAAATTTATTAGTACGAGCCTACCACCTGGGCACCAGCCACCCGACCGGACTATTTAGCAACAATAGCAATTAAGAATATATAAACAATTATATTTTCATACTATATAAAATTTATTTCATTAAGAACCTTTGACCCACCTTCCACCGAAGATATTTTCACTAACATTACTCGTCCTTCTAATTCCAAGACCACAGCTGAGTATCTTGGTGGAAATTTGCTGAGGCATATGCTCAGTAGTAAGTAAAAGCTGAGTATAACGTAAATCGGACAAACACGGCCACAACGCTCAGTCCTGAGACCTGTCTTACTTACACATACAATAGTATCACTCCAGTGTTAAAGTGCCTTTATAAAATTCACGCTTAGTTATTTAAGTCCACGTCTGTTTGCAACTTAAGTCAGAAGCGCAAACGCCAATTGCCGATAGTAGGAAGTTGCGGCACTGCTGCCATGCTATTGAGAATTTCAATGATATCTACTATTCATTTATACTATGACAAATTGAATAATATATATTTAATTTAATCTGTAATTTTAATCTTACATACATAGTATGTATGTATGTAGGACTGTAAAATTTATGTAAGTGTCTTATATAAAGGCCTTTAAAGTCCTCTGTAAGACTGAAATCGACTTAAGTATGTTGTATTAACATTACATATATAGATTGTAATTTTTACTAATTAACCACCTAAAAAGAATATCTTCACGCCTCACAGTTCCTATACAGGGGTACACAGAGGTCTAGAAAATTGAGTCCTTTCGACCCGCCTTCCACTGAATACATTTTATTTTCGCATAACGTAACAGGTGGATAGCTTGTCGCTGTCTTAATGCCCAAGGTTACGGTATTTAACTAAAATCTTCACGCCATTCCAAATGCAGTGGTAGACAGAAGTCAATTAAGTACATTCTACCCACCTTCTCCCTGTCAGGAACCCCCAATAAATTTTCGGTAAAAAGTTAGTAGAAGAGACATCACTGTGATAAGTCACGATAGCCGAGTTGTTGGGTGGTCGGAATTTCGAGTCGAGAGACCCGAGTTCGATCCCCAGGTGGCAGTACCAATGAGTTTTTCAAAAACTTATGTACGTATTTCATCGTTGGCTTGGACATAAAGACGGTGACGGGCTCACCATCTGTCACGTTGTCCCGAAAATATCTTCTGTGGAAGGTGGGTCAAAGGGACTTAATTGTCTAGACTTGACCTCTGTCTACCCCTGTATTGGGAATTGCGTGAAGATATTTATTTATTATTTATTTATCACGAAGTCACGATAGCTGAGTTGTTGGGTGGTCGGAATTTCGAGTCGAGAGACCCGAGATCGATCCCCAGGTGGCAGTACCAATGAGTTTTTCAAAAACTTATGTACGTATTTCATCGTTGGCTTGGACATAAAGGCGGCGACGGGCTCACCACCTGTCACGTTGTCCCGAAAATATCTTCGGTGGAAGGTGGGTCAAAGGGACTTAATTGTCTAGACTTGACCTCTGTCTACCCCTTTATTGGGAATTGCGTGAAGATATTTATTTATTTATTTAGACATCACTGTCTGGACCGCTGCCTACCCCAGTATGGAAAACTGTGAGAAGGCATTAAAATAATAATAATAATAATAATAATAATAATAATAATAATAATAATAATAATAATAATAATAATAATAATAATAATAATAATAATAATAATAATAATAATAATAATAATAATAATAATAATAATAATAATAATAAAAATAATAATAATAATATCTGTACTATAATGAAGGAATGGATTCGTATGTAATCGGAGAAATCTTGTATACTTTCTATAACATCTCTATACTTTTTAACCCGAAAATCTTCAGGAATTTTCATGCAACCATCTGCATTTTCAACTGAAATTACGAATAAACTGATCCAACCGACCGCAGGTATAGACGACTGCCAAAACGCCCTAACTACTACTAGTGGCTAACTAACTAAATTAGTTATAATAATTCGAAAATTTCTATAAATTCTTCTATACCAATAGCAATACATGCAACTGACGTACAATTGATAAGTCTAACGACCTATTAAATATCGTTATCTGAATTAAATATAGCAATTGATATCGCTATACCTAGTCGATATTATTGTGTGCGAAGCGTTCTACTGTGTTAGAAGACCGTCACCCAGTTTGGGGTCAACGGGTTGACTTGACTCGCGACTACACTTTGTAGTTCGCTCATTCGCACACACACTATGACGGTTTGTTGCTAGCCGAAGGAGCTATGTTGGGGCCGCTCTTATTTCATTTATTTGCGACTGTCATTTATATAAAGTTCTTTAACATTCGCCAATGAAACTGTAAGTCTCTATAGCCGAGTGGTTGGGTTTTCGAGTCACCTGACAGACCTAAGTTCGATTCTCAGGTTGCAGGCTCGTACCAATGGGTTTTTCTAAAACTTATGTACGAATTATATCGTTGGCTTGGACATAAAGACGGTGACGGGCTCACCATCTGTCACGTTGTCCCGAAAATATCTTCTGTGGAAGGTGGGTCAAAGGGACTTAATCGTCTAGGCTATTCGGAATTGCGTGAAGATATTTATTTATTATTTATTTATCACGAAGTCACGATAGCCGAGTTGTTGGGTGGTCGAAATTTCGAGTCGAGAGACCCGAGTTCGATCCCCAGGTGGCAGTACCAATGAGTTTTTCAAAACCTTATGTACGAATTTCATCGTTGGCTTGGACATAAAGGCGGCGACGGGCTCACCACCTGTCACGTTGTCCCGAAAATATCTTCGATGGAAGGTGGGTCAAAGGGACTTAATTGTCTAGACTTGACCTCTGTCTACCCCTGTATTGGGAATTGCGTGAAGATATTTATATTTATTATTTATTTTATTTATTTATCAATGAAGCTGCTTCATTTGTTTTTACTTACTTTTCTACATTCTCTCTCTCTCTCTCTCTCACACACTTTTTACATACTTACATCACAACCTGTAAACGTCCACTTCAGGACAAACCCTTAACAAAGAATTGTCATAATCACAACACTTCTTATGCCAATTGTTGAACGTAGAACTATAAGACTCGCACCTAGATGCTGCTGCTTTGCCCGTCTGCTGGATATTAGTCTGGTGTCCTTCGAGCTGCGGATTTCAAGGCTCTCTTACTCGCGCCTTACGACACCCACAGATAGTCTTCCCTTCTTATCGTGGGTATTATTATTATTTACGCCGTTACCACACGGCCACTTCATTTTTAGGTACCGGGCAATTTCTGAAGTCCATAACTATTTTACTGAAACCACAATACTAAAATCATCAAACATGTTGATCCCACCATAATATTTGCAAAATCTAGGGGTTTCTCCTCATCATCTCTTATAACTATTTGGAGTCTTTAGGTCTCTCATTTGCACTACAAGGCAGTTTTGAACTATAAGTACTTAAAATTTATATGCCAATCTAGTGTTTTAGGTAGATTAGCGTGTTTAGCATTATTTTAAAAAAGAAACATTTCATTTTTTTTATTTAACAGCAGTATTAAAAAAAAACATTCAAGGAATTAGAGCTGGCCGTTGATAAAAAAATTAAAAGTACATCATTGCATAACGGAGCACACATAAAAAAAACATATCACACAAAGAAAACCTTTTAATAATATCATTAGTATATCTAATCCAATCAAAGCATAATTTAATATCAACATAAATGTAATTCAAGCAATTTGCGACTGTAAAGCGACACTTTAAAGTCTTAATAACTATGCAGTTGTGATGCATGTAGGTCGAGGTATCCTTGTGGCAGGTCAGTGACCGGAGTTCAATACCCTTGCAATCTCCGCGCAACTGAAAACGCCAGCAATGCACCGCATAGGTAATACTTCGTAATAGTTTCAATAAGATCATTCAGCATGCATTGTCCTGATTGCATAACTAGGAGAAACTGATCGAGACTACATTAGAGAGAGCGAGAGATAACGTTCTTAATTTAAATCCTTCCACTGAATTCAAAGATTAAATAGCACGATATTTTTTTATTTTAATGCATTTCCCAGTACTAAGGTAGTTAGAGTTATAGACAATTTAGTTTTTTTTAGACACATTTTATCAAAATTTATTAAGGACGAGAGAGGCGGTGAGCCAGTGGCCATCACAGTGTTTAAGGTATACAATATACTTTTGTAAGTAAATACATAAATGTTTATTTAAACATCTATGACTGGAGTGTAAGCAATTGTTTATCATTAATGTTTGCTCTTAGCTGAATTAGAACCTGTAGCCCACAGAATCGAAGGTCACTCGCAAGGCACATATATATAGGCCCATATCGGGTCACAATTTAAACTATAAATGATTATTTAGAGTCACGATAGCCGAGTGGTTGGGTTGTTGGAATTCGAGATAAGAGACCCGAGTTCGATCTCCAGGTGGCAGGTTCAAATGGTTTTTTAAAAAAAAATCATGTACGAATTATTTCGTTGACTTGGATATTAAGACGCCGACGGCCTCACCACCTGTCACGTAGTCCCTAAAATATCTTCGGTGGAATGTGGGTCGAAACGTCTTAATTGTCTAGACCTGTATTGGGAATGGCCTGAAGATATTAATTTTTTTATTCTATATTGCTTACACAACTATTTAAAGTGAACTTTCACAGGCGTCTCCCTTAAGTAGAATTTGCCATAATCGCCACGACTCTACATAATAGCAAGCGCATTGGCGATCGTAGTAGCAGATACCGTGTAAATAAAAATTATTGCTCATGTAATCTACGCTTAGGTTTTCAGTAATTTTTTTCAGGACTCTCCCATATTAATATTTGCGATAATCGCCACGCTTGGCTTGAGCATTGGCGATCACTGTTGCAGATACAATGTAAATTAACTCCTCACACTAGCAGTGGACTATTGATCGACTGAAAAGAAGAGGTTCAAAAGTTTAAAATTCGACACTAAAATACAATCTACAATTATCTTATAGATAAGTCACGATAGCCGAGTGGTTGGGTTGTTGGAATTCGAGATAAGAGACCCGAGTTCGATCTCCAGGTGGCAGGTTCAAATGGTTTTTTAAAAAAAAATCATGTACGAATTATTTCGTTGACTTGGATATTAAGACGGCGACGGGCTCACCACCTGTCACGTAGTCCCTAAAATATCTTCGGAGGAATGTGGGTCGAAACGTCTTAATTGTCTAGACCTGTATTGGGAATGGCCTGAAGATATTAATTTTTTTATTCTATATTGCTTACACAACTATTTAAAGTGAACTTTCACAGGCGTCTCCCTTAAGTAGAATTTGCCATAATCGCCACGACTCTACATAATAGCAAGCGCATTGGCGATCTTAGTAGCAGATACCGTGTAAATAAAAATTATATGCTTATGTATCTAAATATGCTTATGTAATCTACGCTTAGGTTTTCAGTAAATTTTTTCAGGCCTCTCCCATATTAATATTTGCGATAATCGCCACGCTTGGCTTGAGCATTGGCGATCACTGTTGCAGATACAATGTAAATTAACTCCTCACACTAGCAGTGGACTATTGATCGACTGAAAAGAAGAGGTTCAAAAGTTTAAAATTCGACACTAAAATACAATCTACAATTATCTTATAGGTAAGTCACGATAGCCGAGAGGTTGGGTGGTTGGAATTTCGAGTCAAGAGATCCGAGTTCAATCTTCAAGTGGCAGTACCAATGGGTTTTTCTAAAAACTAATGTACGAATTAATATCGTTGGCTTGGACATAAAAGGCGGCGATGGGCTCACCACCTGTCACGTTGTCCCGAAAATATCTTCGGTGGAAGGTGGGTCAAAGGGACTTAATTGTCTAGGCTAGACCTCTGTCTACCCCTGTATTGGGAATTGCGAGAAGATATTTATTTATTTATTTTATCATATATATAAAATTCCCTTGTCACAATGTTAGTTACCTTAATCCTCCGAAACGTCTCAACCGATTCTCATGAAATTTTGTGTGCATATTGGGTAGGTCTGAGAATCGGACAACATCTATTTTTCACCCCCCTAAATGTTAAGGGTAGTCCAACCATATTTTTTTTTATTTTTATGATATCATTAAAAATACATAAAACCCAAAATTTTCACCATCCTACGATCAACCCCTATTTTTTTTATACGGCAAAACAACGTTTGCGGGGTCAGCTAGTTATAGTTTATAATAAAATATATCTACAATTATATATTACTTGTACGTACGTTGTAGTAGATCTATCTGGCCTATATCCACAGCAGGACATAGGCCTCTCCCATAGGGAGGATTCGCCATAATCGCCACTCTTGGTAAACGGATTGGCGATCGCAGTACCAGACCAGCACTTCAGACGCTGCTGCCCATCTTCGGTCTGATTATTTTGGTCTGATATTTAAAGAGATAGTTATCCCTATATATGGATGTATGTATTTATTTATTTATTCGAAGGAAAAGTTGAATTATGATTAGTAATTATTAAAAAGTTTTGGGCTAGATAAATATTAACTAAACAAAGCAACTTTAGCAACTGGGGCTCAGCTAGGCTTAGGAATAAACCTAATATTTCAGCGACAGAGTACTTGTCTTTATACTATCTAATTATTTTTGCTGACAAGATACCGAACAAAACATTTGAACTTAAACATGCAAATGAAGTGTTTAAATAAATATACGAATAACTAACTTTGATTGAAAAACTTAAAGAAAAACATTCGCTATATCGCTACAAGTTGTGACCTTCACACATCTAAATCGGATGAACGTGTGTGAAATAAAGTTGTTTTTGTTCTGTCGTTACACTTGTTATTTTGTTTTTCTCGCAGTTACTAATTTGTTTTAGAAAAAGAAAACAGAATTGTTTTTTTAATCGAACCGTTGTTTTTTTATATTTTTATGAGATTGTCAATTTTCCAGCCTGTCACATATGACATGCTGAACATAACTTTTTCTACAGAATGCTATGGTGTATGGTGATAGCTACTTGTTACAACAAGTAAATTATCAAACCATCTTGTGTGGGGTCGACACTCCTTGCATGTAGGTTATCTCACGAGAGAAATGTGCAAATTTCTTCCTTGACTATTCGAATGTGATGTTAGCTTAAAGATATGTCTGTTATCTCAATATACTTTGTGAAAGAATCTATAATGCGCGGAAATACACAACATAGTCATTACAAAGCACGCTGAAAAATTTATAGCTTTCGGGGCTTTAGAAAAACTAACTCCGAAAGTCATTAGTGATTATTACGACTTGATAACCCAGTGCTGATAACCCTGCGTTCAAAGCTTAGTGGTCTGTGGATTCAAATCCTGTAAACATTTGTGTGATAAATATGCCGTCACCAATTGAACTTTGGTCTGATGTTTTTAGATTTTATAATTATTTATTTACAAAAATAAAATTATGTTTATTATAAAAATATTTATTAATTAAAAACTACAACAACCCTTCAGCCGTACTCCTCTTGGCATGGTATCAAGGATAGATGCTTTTACACGTTAAATTTACTAATTGTTATCCCGTTACATGTTATTAACCTATTGATTTTTAAGGTTTCGACTTTCTTCGCCTCTTACGACACCCACGGGAAGTAAGCGAGTGTTATATTCATACACCGTAACCACGCGGCAAAATGTTTATAAAAAAAATATATGTTTCGGTATACAATACAGAGGTAGACAAATGTCTAACATTAAGTTATCTCGTCCCAACTTCCATTGAAGATATTTTTTTGGGAAAACATGACAGGTGGTGAGTCCATCTCTGTCTTTATGTCCAAGCCAACGAATATAAATCTTACATAAGTTATGAAAAAACCTGAAGATCGAACTCGGGTTTATATAGCTATTCGCTCGGCTGTCGTGACTATTGAAAATGTTTAGACATCCGCATATTAGCTGGCTGGTCATTACGTTAAAGTATATTAAACTGGCAGCGCACCAAGTTGTTGCGTGTTACCCGCTTATCATTATTCTCCACGAAAATATTTAATTAGCCATTGTCCGCTGCTCGCGTTGAGTAATGAAGGCGCGATGACTCCGCATTTCTCCAATAACACATCAATCATAAAACGCTTCGCCGGTTGTAATCTTTAATACGTGTAGTCTCAGATCTCTAGATCTCGATTACGAATAGTCAGAGGGATGTATGTGGACCATAAGAACACTGGTGCATAACCATAACAGCTCACTGTACTAGAGATAGCAGAAATATTCACACACTACCCTTGAAGTCACGATAGCCGAGAGGTTGGGTTGTCTGAATACCGAGTCAAGAGACCCGAGTTCGATTCCCTGGTGGTAGGCTCGTACCAATAGGTTTTTCAAAAAATTATGTAGGAATTACAATATTAGCTTGGACATAAAGACGGTGACGGTCACGTTGTGACGAAAATATCTTCGGTGGAAGGTGGGTCGAAGGCACTTAATTGTCTAGACTAGACCTCTATCTCTCCCTGTGTTGGGAATTGCGTGAGGTTATTTTTTTTTTATTTTTTTTATTTACTACCCCTGGTGAGGTAGCCAGAGAGAACACATCGCTAAATGTGACGATCTTTTAAATTTATCATTATCTCCATACACGCACGTCTAGGTATTCGAGCCATTTGCTAATATAAAATCTATGACGGCCTGCCTCGACCCCCTTTAACGTTTTTAAAATTTCTGTTTGTTTTTAAGTTATTTAAAATTTCGCCATTCAGTCTTCACTCATTCGCTCAACGTGCCCAAACCTTCGAAGTAATCCATTTCAATGATAAGAACATCTTTCAAACCTTGCTAAAAATGTCAGTATTGCAGCAGTTTTAGCTTGCAACACACCATATGCAAGAAGCGAAAAATAAATAGCATATATATACATATATTAGTCCTAAATAAAGATCAGCACCACGCTTCCTCACACAGATGCATGCTGTACCACATGCAAAAAGTAAACAATAAATTGCATATATCCTGATCCGAAGAGAAGAGAAATACACATACAATAATGCCAATAATCCTCATACATAACGCTCCACCACCACAATAACTCTGGACACCAGATTACATACGCTACCATCCATAAACAAGAATCACGTAATTCGCCACGAAAGTAGGCATTATCCAGCGAATAGACTACAACGTTCAATTGCCTCTACGTCGTACAATCTATTCGTAAATTCGTCGCGAGTCGCTGACAAGAGCCACTTTTTTCTGCTGCACAAATTCTGCCAAACAAAATGAACAGTTAAAGGTAAAATAAAGCTTTTCATATTCTAACTCCTTCTCTATCTTGGAGTCTTTTGGGACAGTCGCATACCTATTTTTGCCACCAAATGTTAATAAATAAATAAAATAAATATAAATATCTTCACGCAATTCCCTATACAAGGGTAGACAGAGGTCAAGTCTAGACAATTAAGTCCCTTTGACCCACCTTCCACCGAAGATATTTTCGGGACAACGTGACAGGTGGTGAGCCCGTCGCCGTCTTTATGTCCAAGCCAACGATGAAATTCGTACATAACTTTTGAAAAACTCATTGGTACTGCCACCTGGGGATCGAACTCGGGTCTCTCGACTCGGGGACTCGACGTTCCGACCACCCAACAACTCGGCTATCGTGACTTCCACCAAATGTTGAGGTCCCGTATGAAGGGTATAGAGTATGTTATTACGGGGTACGAGAAGTACCATTTCCAGGTGTGGAAAGGCATCTGTAACCTTCTATAGAAATGGTTTCCAGGTGTCATGCGCTTCAGTAATTACTTACTTTAAGGCTACTACTAAGATAATTAGCTAGTTTCCACCGCAATTAAGTTAAGAAAAGCCTTATGATCTGATTTGATTTGAGACTGCGACTACGATCAATCATGGCTAACATTCTATTACTAGTGTATTTGTGCGAAGGTTCCACTGACTAATCGTTCTTAGGGTAACAAGAACTTATGCATAGAAGTATAGTATTGCAGGCTCGGCAGATTTAGTTTTGCCTTGGAATTAATAAAAATACGTAATAAAGACTATCCCATATCTAAGGCACGCCTGATAAACACCACAAAAAAACGTACAAATCGGTTATATAGTTTCCAAAATAACATGACACGAGAATTATATGAAACAGATATATGTCGTCTTTCTTCAAAGGCTACGAAAAATTTACGTTAAAAACGTTAAATATGTAACGGTTTTTATCAATGTCACCACTTACGCGTTAAAAAAATAATATAATTCAGTCCATACCGCTATAGCAAACAAACGTATATTTTTGGCAGCTGTCCACCACTATCCCTACATTAACTACTAATTAAGAACCACCTTGTTAATGCAAATTTAATGTGGAGCAAAATTGTTTATTAGGTCTAAAGTGGGTCAGGTCGCGAATGAATCATACCTCGTATGTTCCTAAAGCAGTGTGACGCTTTGAACTTTAGTAATGAATACGGAATCGTGAATTTAAATTTAAAATATTAATGTAGTTCGCTTCGTTGTTGCTCAATGTAATAAAGATCAAGTGTGACTCATGCGCGTTTCATACAAAACTGGTTTTTCATGAGCGTTCTTTTTTTAAACTCCTTACTTTTTAATTTAAATTGAAGGAAAATAGACCACAAACTGGCCAGTATTCGTTTTGGTAAATACAGTCGACAGTCACTGTGCTTTTTTTCTCTACGACAATCGAACGAGTCTTTGTGTCAGGCCACTAATAGTGAGCAAAAAAAAAGAACAATAAAAAACATTAAAGCGGCGCCATGTAGTAATTTCATACCATTATCATAAAATACATTTTTGAAACATCGTGCTCATTATTTATGCAAAATCCATTAATTTTATTTAAAATATCAATAAATATCTTGATACTTCTGATGTAACAAAAGTGAAATCTGCGATTTCAAGTCTTCAGTGTAATCTTATATTCTGATTTCTTTGGATGTATTCTTTTATTAAAACCTGTGGAAGCAGCCGTGCTTAATACTGGGCAAAGGTTTTAACATACTGTGAGAAAGACAAGAAAGTGTCGTTGGTGACACATGATAAGAATATTTTTTTTGTAACATGTCTGTCTTTAATATTGAAATAACCGTTTTTTACTACATGTATATGAATATATACAGTACATACACCAAAATAACATTTTTTTTACAATTTTTGTCAGTCAGTCGGTCTGTTTGTTCTGTCTTATATCTGAAACGGCTGGACCAATTTTAACAGGACTTCCACTGACAGATAGCTAATGTTATAAGGAGTAATCAACATAGGCTACTGCTATAACAGAAAAATAATTAGGATTAATTTTCTGGACCTTTTTTCTTCTTCTTTAGTATCAACTAGCTATCCCACTTAGTTTTACGCACGGTTAAACAGCTTTTCCGATTTTCTTTTTTTATTAGACTAATAAATAATTGTAGTGAATAAGTAGCGTACTTTTAAAATCAGCTATCTCAAGATAGTCCCCGAAAAATCGAATTAACACACAAATGGATATAATAGTATAAATAAATAAATAAACATCTTCACGCAATGCCCCAAAAAAAAAAAAGACACGATAGCCGAGTGGTTGGGTGGTCGGAATTTCAAGTCAATAGACCCGAGTTCGATCCCCAGTTGGTAGGCTCGTACCAATGGGCTTTTCAAAAACTTATGTACGAATATTGTTGGCTTGGATATAAAGACGGCTAAAGACGGTTTTTTGTAAATAAAAAATATATCTTCACGCAATTCCCAATACAGGGGTAGACAGAGGTCTTGTTTAGACAATTAAGTCCCTTTGACCCACCTTCCACCGAAGATATTTTCGGGACAACGTGACAGGTGATGAGCTATATAACATAAGTTTTTGAAAAAACTCATTGGTACTGCCACCGGGGATCGAACTCGGGTCTCTCGACTCGAAATTCCAACCACCCAACAACTCGGCTATCGTGACTTTTTGTTTTTTTATTTGTAAAGATTACTTTTATTTATAAAAGGTATGTGCAGTAAGTATCAATGCTAAATTTTCAGGAATTCTAATATAGATATACATACGTATCGGCCTGTTAAAGTCCACTGCAGGACATAGGCTTCTCCCATAGGAAGGATTTGCCATAATCGCCAGGCAATTATAGGCAAGCTGATTGGCGATCGCAGTACCAGAACACTTGCACCTCAGACGCTGCTGCCCATCTTCTGTTTGATAATTTTCGTCTGATATTTTTAGATATGGTTATCCCGCCATCTATCGGTTGCCATAACGATATTTAAGACTGGTTGCCCTTAGTCGCCTCTTACGATCCCCACAGAAAGAAAGGGAGTAGTAATATTTTAAAGCCGTTACAACACGGCAAATGTAGATATATAAATATATATATATATATATATATATATATATATATATATATATATATATATATATATATATATATATATATATATATATATATATATATATATATATATATATATATATATATATATATATATATATATATATATATATATATATATATATATATAGATATATAAATATATAAATATTTGTCGATGTAAATATATATGTATGTAACTACTAAGCAGTTAGCTTTCGAAGTTGACGATAGGCTCACCACTTGACACGCTGTCTCAAATAAGCTTCGTTGAAAATTGAGTCGAAACGACTTCATTGTCCCGACCTCTGCCTACACCTGTGTGTAAAATAGCGTGAAGATAAAAAAGAATTGCCATCGGAAACTGATCTAGTTTAAAGTCAACTTTCACCGAGTCTGATCATTATGCGTTACGTGGAACATGAAAAGGTCAGACCTAATGAGTGTTTCTAGTGTTATTTATATACTACCGAAGTATTTGAAAGTTAGTGTCACGATTACCGAGTGGCTGGGTGACCGGAATTTGAGACAAGAGGCCAGAGTTCGATCCCAAAATTGCATCAACCAGGTAGCAGGTCGTTCTAATGGGTTTTTTCGAAACCTATGTACGATTATATATATATGTTGTTGGCTTGGACACAAAGAGGGAGACGCACACCACCGGTCACGTTGTCCCTGTAAATGTCTTCAGTGAAAGGTGGGTTTATATAACTTTATTGTCTAGACCGCTGTCTACCTCAGTATTGGAATGGTGTAAAGTTATTTTTTATTATTCTATAAGTTCTTGAAATATTATGTGTATGTAGCGTTAGACAAAGTGACAGAAGTGATATTTAGAGGCGAAATAAAAGATGAAATTACAAACTATAAATAATAAATAAATATCTTCACGCAATTCCCAATACAGGGGTAGACAGAGGTCAAGTCTAGACAATTAAGTCCCTTTGACCCACCTTCCACCGAAGATATTTTCGGGACAAACGTGACAGGTGGTGAGTCCGTCGCCGCCTTTTATGTCCAAGCCAACGATGAAATTCGTACATAAGTTTTTGAAAAACTCATTGGTACCTGGGGATCGAACTCGGGTCTCTCGACTCGAAATTCCGACCACCCAACAACTCGGCTATCGTGACTTTACAAAACTTTATTGAAATTACATTACAAACTGTAAACTTTGAAATTACAAACTGTATATTATAACATCTTAGATTAAGTATTTATTTAAGAATTCGTAATATTTAAGAGAAATCTATTTTTTTCCTGTAGATACATAGTTATGGACACAGAGTAATAATGGGTGTGCCATTACTCTGATCCCAAAGTTAGTAGCTAAAGAACACTTGTAGAATCGGAAACAAGGTAAGCACAAACACCCAGACCCGAGACAATATAGAAAAATTGGATACTCAAGAGACAAAAAAAGAAAGATCTTTCAAAGTGGCATTGGCTACCCTTAGAAAAATACCAATTTTTTTCCAAATATGACCAACCCAGACTTGATAATTTAAGAGGTATTTCACCACTCTACCTAATTGAAATGGATTATCAATAATCTAATTTACACATTAAAAGGGAGCAGTGTCACAATTTACTTAGACTGAGACTAACTTTGGAAGACAATTCGAGTCAATTGCTCGAAGATGAGAGGGTCAACAGCGTTCGGATACCTAGACATGCGTGTATGTAGGAAATAATTAATTTGAAAGAAGCGAAAAAGTTATGTAAGGATCGTGACATTTGACTAACTGTTCTCTTTGGCTACCCAGTCAGGGACTGTACGTGAAGGTATGTTATTTACTTTATTCAAATTATAAAATGTAAGGACAGAACTTTCGAGATTTCAATTGCATTAATCAGTTGACCTTAGGCATTAACGATTTATAGCGCTACGACTATAACAATAAACTTACTGTTATGGACGTATAAGTCACGATAGCCGAGTGATTGGGTGGTGGAAATTCGAGTCAAAGGACCCGAGTTCGATCCTCAGGTCGTAGGCTCGTAGCAATTGGTTTTTTTTTTTAAAAAAATCTTATGCAAGATTTATTTCGTTGACTTGAACATAAAGATGGCGACCGGCTCACAACCAGTTCAAAAGCATGTCTGCGGTGGAAAGTAGGTCGAAAGGAATAAACTGTCTAGACTACTGTATACCCCAGTTTTATTTTTACACAATATAACGTTGTATTGTTACGGACCAAGTACTCCATTATGCCTATTATGTTAAATAGTACTTTTTAATGTAAACAATAGATAGCTGAGTGAAAACGTCGCAATAGCTGGAGTTATCGTAATAATATTTTTAGCTACAATAAAACAATTCCATATTGTTTACACGCAAATGCTAGGGTGTCTGTCTATTACGTTATACCTGAATATTCTCGATCCCTATAGCCAACCTCTACCTCTAAACCTAGTTGGTAGTGACCCTGCCTTTGAAGCTAAATGGTACGGGTTCATATCACAATAAGTGCACACATTTGTATGATGAATATGAAAGTTTGTACTGGCGATAGGCTCACTATTGTCCCAAAAACTCTCAAATGGAAAGTGGGTCAAAAGGACTATAGATTATCTAGATAGACGCCTACCCCATTTTAAGGTAATGCGTGATGCCTTGCTGTACTCCGAAAACAATATAAATTGAAACAGATAATTTTTAATTTATATTATCTTATTATTTTTAGTTTCAAAATGGCACGTTAGCCGAGTGGCTGGGTGATTGAGATGCGAGTCAAGAGACCTGAGTTCGAGTTTTTTTTAAACGTGTGTACGATTTATATCGTTGGTTTAGACATAAAGAAGGCGACAGACTCACCACCAGGCATGTTGTCCTAAAAATGTCTTCGGTGAAAGGTGGGTCGAAAGAACACAATTGTCTAAACCTCAGTCTACCCCAGTATTGGAAATCGCGTTAACTAATAAAATGGACCGCGTTTTAATATAAAAAGAATATAAGAAACTATAAATAAAGTAAATAATTTAACAATTACTTTTGGGACAATAAACAATCTGCGTTCCCAATAAAAAAAAGTATAACGCGCAAGCGTTTTACAATCCAACATTCATAAACAACTCAACATTTATGCTTAAAATTGCAGTACACAAATACACATGTACCGCATTTTTCGCACCAAAAAAACTGCCCCAAAATAAAAACAAAATGTCAAACATAGCGAAATCGTTGACGTCCAACTGCACATGTGTCTCTCATTTAATTACGTCAACATTAAAAATACTAATTTGCAAGAAAACGATATCTGTCCCGGATATATCTACTTCTTCTTCACCTTTACAGCCTGTCACGAGTCCATTGCTCAACATGTGCCTCCCCCAAAGCTTTCCACAAAGAAAGGTAACCAGTATATAATAAATAAAATAATAAATAAATAAAATAAAACCAGCCACCTGCATTCAGCGTCTTCCCGCAACATTTTGGAAGTCGTCACTCCATCTCGTGGGGGGTATTCAACAGTTATTAAAGACACCGTGACAGGTGTTGAGCCCGTCGCCGTCTTTATTTCAAAACCCACGATATAAATCGTATATACGTTTTTGAAAAAACATTACGAGCCTCAAGGATCGAACGCGGGTCTCCTGCCACGAATTCCAATAGAAAACCGCTCGGCTATAGTGACTTTAAAGAAGAATATTGCCACTCCCTTTCTTCCCGTGGATGTCGTAAGAGCTCACTAAGGGAAACAGCCCTGAATATCGTTATGTCAACCGATAGATGGCATGATAACCATATCTAAAAATATCAGACCTAAATAATCAGACCGAATATGGGCAGCAGCGTCTGAGGTGCAATTGGTTTGGTACTGCGATCCCCAATCCGGTTGCCAAGCGTGGCGATTACGACAAATCCTCCCTATGGAAGAGGCTTATGTCCTACAGTGGACTTTAATAGGCCGATATGTATGTATGTGCAGCAATGAAGTTTGGTATCGTAATGAAGCTGGACGTCCCAACACTGGCGGACCCGCTGGTTACTCTACACCCAACGCAGGCTATCTCGTGTCACAGGAAGGGAGACGGTGTAAACACAAATTAATTAGCGCCATATCAAACAATCTGCTGGGCTGGCTACGTGCACGACTTTATCGCAATCGGTTTATTTTGAATACCCTCTGTCCGAGTCAAGGTCTGATGGTTTATTTTAAGTGAAACCGTTCGTGTAGTGGGTATCGCATCCGCTTTTGTTTGGAAACAAAAGAACAGATTGCGTTATGTTCGTTATGGTTTACGTTTATAGATATAACAGTCTCAAATCAAATCATATCATATATGTATCGAAATAAGAATATACATTCGACTATCGGTACAACATTTTTAATCTACAACCGTTTCGCACTGAGGTTTCTCTAGCGGAGAACCAGACGAAAGAAACTCCGTAGGTATCCTCCTTTTTTTGTCAATTTTTTTCAAGATTTTACAAAAATAAGATATGATTTTTAAGGAAATAGCTTGGAAGCGATGGCCTCATTTCCAGGGGTTACTCACATTAAGATTATATTATAAAATCCTTATATATTATTGTTTTATTTTATATTATAGTAACCTACCTAAGTTTTTCTTTAACTTCCTCTCCTGTACGCGAGGGTTTACCATAATATATAAAACCAGCGGATCTATGATCGAAGTAGTCACCAGACCCACGAGGTACGAGATCTTGGATGCTGCTGCCCGTCAGTGTCAGTGCTGCCTGCCAGTGTACTGAATTATGGTCTAGTATTTTTAGAGATGAACTCGTGGTCGCCTCTTACAACACCCAGGAAAAGACAGGGGTTTGAAGATTCTTTCGTGTAACACAGCAACACAGACATGCTACTAATTTAAAAAAAAAAAAAAACTTTTACCCAATTTCAATCTACATACCTCATAATAATTTTCCTTATACAAAGGATACAAAAGGTCTAGAAAATTGAGTCCTCTCTATCCACTATTCATGGAAGCCTATTTCAGAAACGTGACAGGTGTTGAGCTTATTGCCCATAAGTCACCAACCATCGGCGAAATATGCCTGCATAGGTGCATATTTAAATTATTTAGACATGTTGTTCAAACTCACCATCTGCGACGTAGTTTCAAATTGTCTTCGGTGAAAGGTGGGCCGAAAGGACTTTATTGTCTAAAATTCTGTCTACCCGTTATAATGCGTGTATATAAGACACTGTCTTTATATTGTATAATAATTTCAACTCTTCAGTTCTTAAAATATCTCATTCGAAAAGCTCATGAGAACAAAGAACAGAATGTGTACACTTATAAATATTAAAACGGTTAAATTTATTAACGTTATCAACCTTGTAACGATTGTTGCTCGCGCCTTTAAATAAATAAACGCCTTTTAATAAATACGCCTCAGATACAGAAGGCATTCATTTATTTGTCTTTAAAAGAGGATACCTACGCTGTTTCTTTCAATTGTTTCTTCTCCTGTGGCACAAACTCATTACTAAACGGTGGTAGATTAAGAAATGACGATCGATGGATGTAATGTCTCATCACCAGTCACGTTGTCCCAAAAACTGTATTCGGTGAACTTTTACCAAAAAATCCAAACAAACTAAAAAACCGAATTTAAAACCTCTACCTTTTAGAAAACTGTTACATTAAACAGACGTCACCTAGTTTCAAAGTAGTATTCCTTGTCTACTGGAGAGTGATAAGAATAATTATCAATAATATATCATATAAGGTATCTGAGCCAATATAAATTTAATTTTCTATGTCGATTCATCCGGGAATCGAACCCGTAACCTCAGAGACCGTGGAAACCACTGTACACGACAGTATTTCACGGAGGTCGTATTATGTGTCCGTAACCAGTAACGATTGCAAGGCTTTTCCTTTGGTCTTATCTGATCACACCCACAAGAAGAAAGGGAGTTGCAAATTCTAACACTGAAAATATAATTCTAGAGAAATATATAATAAAAATATAAATAAGCATTAACTGTCCAAATCCCAGACAATGCTTATTATGTTATAATGTATACAGTGAAGATAAATAAAAACAATTTTTATCTTAGTATCCGTAGTAAAAGAAATATGTCAAAATGGTCCAGAAATTATACAGTATTTAGATACTGGAGCTTATTGAGGTCATGACAGGTGGTGAGTCTGTCGCTGATAAAACTGTTTGAAAAAAAAAAACATTCTGTTTAAGCACCTTTAATACAAGGGTTATAATTATAATTAATGATATAAAAAGGTGACGTGTATATATTCCATAGTCGCCTCTTACAACACCCACGGGAAGAATCCCGTGGGTGTCGTAAGAGGTGACTAAGGAACAGAGCCTTTAATAATGTTATGGCAACCGATAGATGGCGGGATAACCATATATAAAAAATATCAGACATAAGTAATCAAACGGAGGATGGGCAGCGTCTGTGGTGCGAGTAGTCTGGTACTGCGATCGCTTGCCAAGCGTATCGGTTATCGCAAATCCTCCCTATGGGGGAGGCCTATGCCCTGCAGTGGACTTAATTGGCCGTTATACATGTATGCATGTATGTATATTAAAAGGTGTCCAGGTAGGACGAAACTAACTTTCGAAGACCGTGTGAGCAAACTGCTCGAAGAGGTGAGGTTCAAGTGTACTCGGATACTTTATGTATGAAGAAAATGAGGACTCTGAAAAAAACTAGACTAGACCTCAGTCTACCCCTGTATTGGGAATTGCGTGAAGATATTTTTTTTTTATATATTGAAAAAATCGAAAGAGATACGAGTATGTAGGGATCGTGAGACTTGGTGTCTGTTCTCTCTGGCTACCCCGACAGGGCCTGTGCGTGAAGATAAACTAAAATAAAGGCAGTATTTAATACATTGTGGCATACCTTGTACCAAATTTACATGTATCATTGTTGTTATATGTCATTGTTATTGTGTTCCTGTTTCATTTACGTGCATATTATGGTGGTTTTTTTCTTCTTTTATTAGTTATTACTATTTCTATTAACATATAAAAACCATTGTAATACTGCAGTTTAGCGAACGTAAACAAATTAATTAGGTTGAACGTGTATTGTTATGGTTGGATAGTTGATATCAACAATTAGTAATGATAGATAGGAGTGGAGTTGCGGTTTGTACGGGTATTAATCAACGTTCGTTTAATTAACATATTGTAGTGATAATTTTTAATATATTTTTATGTAATTTACGCTTATTCATAATATGGCGGTAAACACAGTTCAAGACAAATCTTTCGTTTTGTTTGTGAAGTAATATCAAACGGATCTCGCTGGGGAAACAGAGGTTAGAGGCAGAGGGTTTTTTTAATGACAGTTTGGTACAATGTGACAGGTGGTGAGTTTGTAACCGCCTTAGCGTCAAAGCCAATGGTGAAATGTAAATACATAAAAACATATTTATGTACATAAATATTCCGATATGATTAATATTATAATATTCCGATTCATATTCATCAAGCAAATGTTTTATCTAATCAGTATTTGAACCCGCACATAGCTCCGAATGCAAGTAGGCAGACAAGTCATCAAGCAGCCTCCGTTGTTATAAATAATGAATTAGAAAACCTTATGGGTGTAGGAATTATCTTTTGTAACCAAAAGTCAATCCCATAGAGAGTAAAAGACCAATACAATAACAGGAAATATTCATAGTTCTCCAATGTTTACTGGTCTGGTCTACTGCCAAAAGAAACAAACCTGACATTCCGACTTCGACTTCAGGAGTATACTTCTGTAATCGCATTAGATATAATATTTTAGATATAGTATTTTGACGACCTCCATGAACGTGTGGCGTACACACCGGTTTCAAGGTATAGCCGTCTCGAGGTCCCGAGTTCGATTCCCGGCCGGGTAAATGTAGAAAAACCACTTTATCTACATTTTCTCGGGCGTGTGTTTGTGTTGCCTTCGTTGTTTCCGATTCCCATACCTCAAGTGCTTTAGCATCTTACATTAGGATCGGAGCAATGTTTGTGATGTTGTCTCTATCTATATATGCATTTTTTATTAATATTTCTATTATTTCATATTTCAGTTATCCGTGAACTGTATTGACCGCTTACCACAATGAATATGATATACAAAGCCCAATATAACAAAGTACTGAGGTAAAATTAAACGATTAATATGCTATAATACGTACATATATACATAGATGTGGTCCCTCATCACGAACATACTTTACTCTAAATTCTAAGTAATTAGCTTATGCACTTAGAGTACGGAATCATAAACAACGTAGGTAACAACCAAACCCGAGGAAATGTAGAACAAGTGGTTTTCTACACGACCTGACCGGTAATTGAGCCTGGAACCCCGGAGCTGGAGGCGTCATGAAAACCGATGTGTACGCCACAAGGTCCACGGAAGTCGTCAAAAGGAAACGATTGTTATGTAATGATTTGGAAAATTATTCTACTCATTGAAAGTGGTAAAAAACCATAACAATACTGATGGAATATGAAAGACGGAGTGCGACCTGCATAGTGTTGCAGGGAGTCCATTGCTGCAGATTGCTGATGACAGTTTTATGTAGCTGTCTTAGGCCAGTGTTCAGGTGTGGACTTTTGACAGGCTATTATCACAATGATACCGATAAAAATAAAATAAAATATCTTCACGCAATTCCCGATACAGGGGTAGATAGAGGTCTAGTCTAGACGATAGATCCCTTCGACTCTCTTTTCACCGAAGATATTTTCGGGACAATGTGACAAGTCGTGTGCCCGTCGCCGTCTTTATGTCCAAACCAACGATATAAGTCGTACATAAGTTTTTGAAAAATCCATTGGTACGAGCCTGCCACCTAGGGATCGAACTCGGGTCTCTCGACTCGAAATTCGGACCTGGATGGTCGGAATTTACCACTCGGCTATCGTGACTTTTTTAAAATTGTACCGATAATACTCTAATAAGCAAAAAAAAGTCACAGTCTGCGAATGCCCACATTAAAGAGCTAAACTATCACCATCAAGCATTCGCACATTTCGCAATCAATATCATCGATTACAAAACAGCACAATAACCAATGTCACATCGACGTGTTATGCAATCGGTTGTTTTGAGACCGATGCAAAATTTCTTTGAATTAACACGGGTCCACTTCAAGGTGATAGCGTTGGATACGAGCGAGTCATCGGTTTACTTGTAAACAAAGGCTCGGACGGAGACAGCTCGACGTCATGGCAGGGTGTTCGCTAGCGGGTCGAATGACATCGCATGACTTTGTAATAAGATGTGGCGACATCTATGTCTACATAGAAGCTTGACAATGTGGAATCATTTAGGAAATCAAACAAACGCTCAAAATCGCGCTATAGAAGTTCTTGAAGGACAGTAAAAATAGTATATATGGTGTTTCTGTTGTTTAAGCAGCGTTGCTTCGTTGTTTCGATTCCCATAGCACAAGTGCTTTAGCATCTTACATTGGGATCGGAGCAATGTATGTGATGTTGTCCCTATCTATATATGTATTTAAGCAGATTTTTCTCTGCATTACTTACAGAGAGTGATGTAACCAGAAAGCGCATAAATCGTACATAAGTTTTGAAAAAACCCATTGGTACGAGCCTACCACCTGGGGACCAAACTCGAGTCTCTTGGCTCGATTTTCAATCCCCCAACTACTCGGCTATCGTGACTACTTGATTAAATTTGTTCGGTACATTCTTCTTCTTTACAGCCTATCAAGATTCCACTGCTTAACATAGGCCTCCCCTAGAATTCACTGGCAATTCGCTCCGGTTGTATACTTTAGACTTAAGATTTTGAGGTATACCCGAAGCGAAGATATAACATAGTTTCACGAACCTTCGATTGACCTCTGGGTCGAAGTTCGACATACATTATATATTATACATTGTATATTATACATTATATATTCGGTACATTATTGAAGCAAAAATTATGATACACTTCATACTCTGTTTCAGTATTCAGTTACCATAATATCCAGCTTAAAAATCTGTAGGTAGATCAGGGCTACCACAATTTGGAGGAACCATGTCTGATTGTGAAGAACGTTGTGTCCTACTAGTCGTGTACTCTCCACTCCTAAAATCCGCAACGTACAATTTCAAGGTAGTAGAAATTTTTATATTGTATTTGCGATTTTTGTCTCTTGGTCTACTTAATTTTTCAAAGATTTGACGAGCAGAGATAAATCAATGTCCTTAGATTTTATAATCTCACTCATGTCAATATGTAGGACCGCACATTGATACGATCTATCTATCTTGATTAAATTACTGGAATCACGTCAATCAATGCTCACAGAGTGTGTCACCTCTGAAAAATATAGATCGACTTAATTGTCTAGACATCTGCCTGCCAATTGAGAAATTCCTGAAGATTTAAAAAACAAAGTCGTCAACAAATACACGGTCTTAAATAGAGTAAACAATGTACACAAGCGTTGAATTGCGTTTAAATTTAATAAATATGGCATGTTACACGTGGCTCCCCGTTTAAGAGTTAATAAATCAATATTCATAGAGTTTTTTCTACGTCGTTAATATCAAGCGTTTGCAATACGAAATGTAAACATGCTCTGTTGTTTTTCTACTACAACTCACAAACACTGCGTGTGATTCTTCGTTGATTGTCTATTAGTTATTACTCTACTCCGCTCTACTGTTATTATTACTATGTTATACTAGTCACGATTGCTAGGGATCCGAATATGATGAGCTAATGAGTTTTTTTCAAAAACTTTTGTACGATTTAAATCGTTGGTTTTGACATAAAGACGATGGGCTTTTTATAATGAATGCCTAATTATTGTAAATATTTATAATTAATATTCAATAATTACTATGTTTATCATCGACTGCAGTGTAAATCTGAATGTGACCCGTTTGCCGTTTAAGTCACAACTACCTACATACAACATGTAAAACAATATAGGCGAACAAATACACATATATGAGAGATTTATTATTATTTATTATACACAAATTGCTTTTTTCTATGTTTTTATGAAGTTTAAATGACTACCTTCGTAGACGAATGCCGTACCCATCGGTTTTCATAGTGCGGCTAGCTTCGAGGTCAGAGACCTCGAAGCTAGCTTTTGATTCCAGAAGCAGACCCTGCTTAGAAAATTACTTTTATCCTTTTGTCTGGGTGTTTGAGGTACCTTCGTTGTTTCTCATTCCATAACACGCGTGATTTAGCTACTTACTACGGGATAAGAGCAATGTATGTGATGTTGTCCCTATCTATGTATGTATTTATTATTATAATCATTTATATTTATTTTAACAGTGGTAGAGCCACGCATCACCTTTTGTTGATGCATGTATGGGCCGGCTCGACCGGGGATTTACCACGACCTCACAGTGACCGTTTACCGGCGTGAAGTAGAAGTCTAACAAACTTCTGCGTTTCGTCTGGTGAGTGCAGGTAACCGGTGGCCCACACACCCCCTTCCCCCAATTCTGGGGGAGGGGGGAACTCTAAGGGAGGCAACGCACCTGCTAAGCCTCTGGTATTGCGGGTGTTCATGGGCGGCGGTAATTACTTACCATCACGTGAACCACCTGCTCGTTTGCCTCTCTTTTCTATAAAAAAAAATAATCATAAAATGTAATACGCTATTAAAAGGTTCCATCTTTATGTTGCTTATTTGAGCAATAAATATTTCTTTCTTTCTTAATTTATTCAAATTTTAAAACAAATTGTTAAAATTGTATTTAGGATAAGTCACGTGGACGCCTAGATAATAAGGTTTACGACTTTATTATATCCATGACGAATGTAACACGGCTTGTTGCGCATGCGTGGACTGGCAAAAGGCGGGTCCGAGTTGCGAGTAGCTGAGGGAGCAAATTCACTTTCACTTTACCACTTTCTTATTCTAACGCCTTGTTTTGAAATAACTCTAGCGTTTTGATAAACAAACGCGATAGCTCAGTGATTAGGCAGGATTGTCATATTGGGATTCGATAACTGTAATCATATCCCTTCTCATATCTCTTCTCGTCCGGTAGGAGTCGTAAGAGGCGTCTAAAGGAAAACAATTATAAATAGCTCTGGCTACCGATAGATGGCGGAAAAATCATCTCCAAAAATACCATACCAATATTAAGCAGACCGGTGACGAGCAGCAGTATCTACGGTACGAGGTGTCTGGTACTGCGATCGCCAATCCGCTTGCCAAACGTCGCGATTATGGTATCTCTTCCTTTAAGTAGATGTCTATGACCTGCGTATGGATTTTTGAAAGGCCTTTAAGGAATTAACTACGTAAATACAAATATATCACGATATAAACGTCACAATAGACCAGTGGATGGAATAAATAAATGAATATCTTCACGCAATTCCCAATACAGGGGTAGACAGAGGTCTAGTCTAGACAATTAAGTCCCTTCGACCCACCTTCCACCGAAGATATTTTCGGGACAACGTGACAGGTGGTGAGCCCTTGGACATTAAGGCGGCCTTTATGTCCAAGCCAACGATGAAATTCGTACATAAGTTTTTGAAAAACTCATTGGTACTGCCACCTGGGGATCGAACTCGGGTCTCTCGACTCGAAATTCCGACCACCCAACAACTCGGCTATCGTGACTTTTGTGAAGATATTTATCTATATTTATTTATTTGTTATTTAAGTATTGCACCGTGTGGTATCGATGTATATTACCAGTCTCATTTTTCCCGTGAGTGTCGTAAGAGGCGTCTAAGTGAAAAGTTGTTATAATATAATCAGCTTCCGATCCATGGTGGGATAACCATTTCTTTCTTCTTTAAATGCTAGATCAAAATTTAGCAGCACTATGAACGATTTGGACATACCCCACCTCTATTACTATTACTATTATTATCATCTTCACACAATTCCCAATACATGGATAGACAGAGGTCTAGTCTAGACAATTAAGTGCCTTCGATCTTCCTTCCACCGAAGATATTTTCGGGACAACGTGACAAATGAGCCCGTCGTCGTCTTTATGACCAAGCCAACGATATAATTTGTATATAAGTTTTTGAAAAACCCATAGGTACGAACCTGCCACCTGGGGATCGAACTCGGTTCTCTCGACTCGAAATCCCGGCCACCCAATCACTCGGCTATCGTGACTTTTGGTCTTATGGTGACTTATAGACGAGTGGATTGGTAATCGGAATTCGATTTAAGAGTCCCGCAGATAGTTGGGTCGAAAAGACCGGAGTGGACTTCTGTCTACTCCAGTCTTGGGAATCGCTTGTTTACAACATTTTTGAGTAAAACATTTTTTTTTCCAATTATTAAAATATCTCGTAAGTGACGAAATAAATGAGATACGCAGCTGACAAAACCGTATCGAAAATCAGTCATGAAATCGTAATAAAAATTAACCGAAATCACGTTAAGTTTAACCGTAAAGTTGAACCTTTCGTATGTAGGCCACTCCCTCGACATTTAACGAAAGGTTACATTGAACTTTTAGTTTTACGCAAAGCGGCCGTGCTCCTCGCGGAAATTGCTTCGACTCCCCGGCAGGCCATAAATCAGATGGATAGCGCCCGGTTCACTTCCACTACATTGATTGCGAGGTCTCTCAGCTGATTGGAGTACAGCTAGGGTTGGTTTTGTAAATTGTATTAAAATATAATAATTATTATATTCACGCATATACCAATAGTGGAAATA
This sequence comes from Sericinus montela, assembly GCA_029286605.1. Classification (NCBI taxonomy): domain Eukaryota; kingdom Metazoa; phylum Arthropoda; class Insecta; order Lepidoptera; family Papilionidae; genus Sericinus; species Sericinus montela. The sequence goes on along the minus strand of JAGSMR010000085.1, from coordinate 4,092,087 downwards.
AGCGTATAGAAACTTTCACCAAAGCCTACTTACTATATTACTATTTATTTCTATTTCTATTTATTTATATCTATGAAAAAATACTTTTAAAAGAAAATTCAAATGAGCCAGTATATCAGGAGCTAGTCCCGTCCAAAGCAATGACACAATAAATGTCAACTATATAAAGTAACAATAAAATGAACAATTAGATATTGTTTGAGCAGCTCAGAATATTTAAATCTGCATGCAATAATATAAAATCTGAGCTATCATATTTGCTTGTGTAAGTGTGTAGGTATGCGCGCGCACGCCATTGTGTGTGTGCGTGCGTGTATATGTGTAGGTGTGTGTGCGTGTATGTATGTACTATATATGTATATATACTTATTATATTAAAATAAATAAATATTTTTTGTTATTATTAGCCTTTAAACGCTTAAGCAAGATCAAAGAATTTTCCACATTAATATGAGAAGGGTGAAAGAATAAAAATTAAATATTGCATATTTTTTTATTATTTCATTAGCAATTTTTGTTTTATGCTGATATTCATTCCAGTATTCGCCTCTTACGACACTTACCGAATAAAAGGGGTAAATTCTAATGGCTTAATACCTTTTGGTACAAACCCATTGGTTAGAGCCTGCCACCTGGGAATTAGGCTCGTAGGTTCAGGGTTTTTTAAAAACTTCTGTACGAATTATATCGGTGGCTTGGAATTAAAACGGCGACCTTGTCACGTTGTCCCAAAAATATCTTTGGTAGATGGTGGGTTGAAACGACTTAATTGTCTAGACTTCTGTCTACTCCTGTATTGGAAATGGCGTTAGCATATATATATTACAGCTTTAATTACCACCAACTAAGCTTTCTTGTTGTATTGTTTTTGTATTTCTTTTCGATTATTTTGAGATATTTGAAAATCGGTGATGCAGCACTTTAGTTTTTGCAGCAATTTTATGAAATGGAGACTTGACTTGCCATCACAAAGTATAATAGTTTTAATTAACATAATGTTTTTAATTATTATTGTGTTGATATTGTGTTATTATTGAGTTAAGTTGTGTTCCTTTAATTTAAGGTTCTTAGGACGCCAACACATACTACATGTAACTCTACACCAAAATCAACTTATGATGGAAGAGTAAACAGCACATTAAGCCCTTTGGCAGTTCTTTTGTATTCCATGTCTTTAAGGCTTTCACGTCTAACGTTTTATACGTTAGACGTCAAAGCCTCAAGCTGAAATATAATAAAATACTCCCAACTTTGTATCGAACTTACAACTCTTGAAATTACTCCATTATGCTTGTCTAACGAGTACAAAGCAAAACGATATTGAATTTGACTTTATAATAAGGCTTAACGTTCTAACCCTAACCTCGTTGTCATGACAACCGCTCGGGAGCTCGTGAAGCGGCTATGATTTACGAGTAACGAGGGAATCGAAGGCTTCGCCGTTTAAATGCTAAAGAGGTGACTTAACACGACCATTTAAACAAAAGGCTTTTTGTAGTACGAATTAAGCGAAGTTATAATAATGACAGCATAGATAGGGACAATATCATTTACATTGCTCTGGTCCCAATGTATGTAGCTAAAGAACTTGTGTTATTGAAGAGCTTTATTAACAATAGCTTACAGACATTTACAGAGATTTTCATGGTCGCCAGCTCTAAGGTCCCGGGCTCGATTCATCCGTATCAATGTAGACTATGTTCACATTTCTACATTTATTCGGGTCTGATCTTCCCGAGTCCTTGAGTGTTTGTGGTACCTTCGTTGTTTCTGATTCCATAATAAAAGTGCTTAAGCTGCTTATGCAAACATAATGACGCCCCGTAAAAGTCCACTGCAGAAAAATTCCTATCAATTAGATTTGCCATAATCATCACGCTTAGGTTGGGTCCACGGAGGCGACAGAGGTCTATCTATCGCCTTCCACCGAAGACATTTTTTAGGACAACGTGACAATCGGTCAGCTATTAATGCTAACTTTTGGGCAGTGATGCTGTGTAGTGTCGGCGTAAGAAAAAGCCAAAGATTTCTTGCCGTGGGTGTCATAAGCGACTTAGGTAAAAGTTTTGTTAATCTAAATACCTGCAGACAGATGGTGGGAATACATAAATAAATGCACAGGTACAGAAAATAGCATGTTATATACTTATTTAGCTATGTAAATTTACAGGTATGTAGACATTTTGTTATGTTAGCCTATATACTAAGCGACGATTGGCTCGCAACCTGTCACATTTCCTAAATGAACTTCGATGAAAGATAGGCCGAAAGCACATGCTAATAATGTCTATATAAATAAATACATAAGACATAATGTACTTCTGTCTACTCTAGCCTGGAAAATAACACTGGTTACCATAGCAACAATATTAACAAGCTAAAGTACACACACAAGTCACATCAGCACCGCTAAGTACATAATACATTATCCTATTTATAGTGCATAGACCTCGCTCATTGAAAGGATCCTGCGCAATGAAAGATAATTGGGTATAATCGTCGACGACGGAACAGGCCGGCGTTCGAAACGCCCGCTTGAAAACGTAGCGGTTAACGCTTTAAACGTAACTACGTAATTATTTTAATTTGTTTAACGTTTTCGAGGTTTAGTCTAAGCTAAGGAGTTTATTCTCTTTAATGTCTTCACGCATTGGTAACACGGTATTGGATTATTGTTATAATAAATAATAATAAATAGATACATAGACAGTGACCAAAAAGTACAAGGCTGCTTCCAAAGTACGAGGAAGTGGCTAAAGCACTTTGTGTTATGTAATCGGAAACAACGAAGTAAGGAACGAACACAAACACCAAGACCAGAGATAATTCATAAAAAGTAGTTACCCTTATTTACCCGTTTGGGAATAGTACCTGAGACCTCAGAGCTGGCGATAACATAAAACCACCGGTGTGTACGCCACTCTTCTACGGAGATCACACATCTATTTCCTCAGAGGTAGGATATTGTATATCTAGTGACAAGTTATATATTTTAAATTACTTATTTGAGATTCATCAATCATCGATAATTCGTACACAAGTTTTTGAAAAACCCATTGGTACGAGCCTGCTACTCTCTGATCGAACTCTTGAAACGAAATTCCGACCACCCAATCACTTGGATATCATGACTCTCTTTTTTTTAACTTATTTGAGATCGTAGCAATGTATGTGACGTTGTCCCTATGCATGCATATATTTAATATATCTTAAGAAAATAGCCTAATAGATCACTTTAATGTTATGATAGCTGAGTGGTGATCCAAATTCGAGTCACGAGACCCGAGTTTGATCCCCAAGACTCATACCAATGGGATTTTTTGTTTCAAAACTAATGTACAATTTAAAATTCACTTCTTGTCTATGTCTATGTCTATTTATATCGTTGGCTTGGACATAAAGACGGCGATGGGTTCACCACCTGTCATGATGTCCCAAAAAGTTGTCTTCGGTGGAAGGTGGGTCGAGAAGACTTAATTGTCGCGACCTCTGTCTACTTGGGAATGGCGTGAAGATACTTTATTTAATAATTCACCAAAAGTTTTCAGTGTCCTAAACAACCAACTTTTGTCTGCCTGTTTATCAGCTCATACGTTCAATCGTGGACAAAATCTATTAGCCACTGTACGCCCCTCCTACACACCGTCCAAAAAAACAATTAATAATCATATCAACCTTAATGATCATTAAATGGAATATTGTTCCGAGACCTAAAATACAGTACACACAAATAACGTCTTTAATGACTGCCGAACGTGTACAATTAGTTTAAAAGTTCCTTGCGTTTACTTCGCATTAGTGTAGCTAAGATTTGGGGGTTTGGTAACACCCCGACATCGAGCTTAGGTTAGCAGTTCCTGATGCGAAATAATTTATTGAACACATCTTCTGCGAATGTGAATTCTGCTTACATTATCATATGATTCTAATTAATATATGTCATTTTAAAATATCATTTTATTAAAAAAATAATTAATATTTATGTTCATAAATACATATAGATAGGGACATACTCGTATAAATAGGGATATATATATAGATAGGGACAACATCACATACATTGCTCCGATCCCAATGTAAGAAGCTAAAGCACTTGAGATATTAGAATCGGTAACAACGAAGGCACCACAAACACCTAGACCCGAGAAAATCTAGAAAAAATGGTTTTTCGGTCCGGAATTCGTCCGGAAATCGCACCCGGGACCTCGAGATGGCGTCACCTTGAAAACCGGTGTTTACGCCACTCGTCTCCATAAGTTGTCATATTAACAAATAGCATTACTACGTCAGCCGAGTAGTTGGGTGATCGGAATACGAGTTCAGAGACCCGAGTTTGATCCTCAGGTTGTAGATACAAATGGGTTTTTTAAAAAACGAATGTAACTACGATTTACATCGTTGACTTGGACACAAGGACGGCGACAGGGTTACCACCTGTCATATTATCGGCTCTCACTCGGCTGTTTAATTCTGATTAAACACAAAAAAGTGATGATGTTTTGTGCTAGGTCATCTTTCCAGTAAGTGTATAATGAGTTCGTACGAGTGTATAATGAGTTCGAGAACATACGGACAGGCATTTGTAAAACATATGCCTGTCCGTACGTTCGTACTTTCTGTGTTCTAATTGGTTTACTTCATTGTCGACACGTTTAAAGTTAATCTGTTTATCCGGTCTACAATCTATTTAACTCTATGCTCATCTATGTTCTTACTGGATAAACTCGTCCATGTTTATGTTAATATCACTAATTGTTATTCAACTGTACTTTGTTATGCAAAGTACGATCTTGCTTATCGCTGAAAAAAAGAATTATGTACATATTTAACTACAACTACTTAGTCGATATAGATAGGGTCGAGATTTTAGAGATTAAACAAAAATATCTTCACGCCGTTCTAAATTCTAAGTATAGAAAATGAAGACCTTTCTGTCCACCTTTCAACGCAGACTTTTTTAGAACAACGTGACAGTTGGTGAATCCGTCGCCGTCTTTATGTCCAAGCCGACATCAATCATGCGTAAGTTTAAAAAACAAGAAATAAATACATAACCAAATATCACATACAATATTCAGATCATAAAGCAAGTAGCTTAAACACTTGTGTTATGGAATCGGAAACAACGATTTACCACAAACGCCCAGATCCGTCTAAGAATCGAACCCATAGACCGCAGACACGACAGACGATGTAGTGACCTCCTCCTCCAGACCTCAACCTTGAGCTGCTCACTTCGGGATCAGAGCAATGTATGTGGTATTGTCCCTATATATGTATGCTTTTACCGATTACCGAAAATATCTTCGGTGGAAGGTGGTTCAGAGGGACTTAAATGTCTAGACTAGATCTCTGTCTATCCCTGTATTGAGAATGGCGTGAAGATATTTATTTAATAATAATAATATACTTTATTGTACACCAATGAAGGAACAATACAAAAAGAAAAACAAAAATATATAAATGAAATATTCATAATTCATAATTCTTTATTTGCAAAATGTGGTGTTAATACAATTATACTATCCATTAGACACATTACCCATTGCTGGCGTGCAATATTGGATAACTAAAGGCGACCTTATTGCTACATTGCAATTTCTTCCAGGCAACCTAAGAAAATTACCAATAAGAAACATTGACGGGTAGGATGTTCACTAAAAATCAACAAAAACATTAAAACAAAAATATATATAAATATAAATATATACATAATTAAAGCATACCTTCTGTGAGTGATCATTAGGATCTGAGGGAAATAAAAATTGAAATAGAGAGGAGCTAGAGAGATAGATAATATTCTTTGACCTGTTTATTATATACGTATGCATTTATGTATCTGAAGATACTTATAAAGCGTCAAACCGTGACATCACTGTCGCTCCAACATTGATCGGTTGCTTAGCGAACTATCGAAAACTTCGACCGTATACCCGGTGACGGAGTTAGCGACCGGCTAGCATTGGACCGGCCCGGTCATTGTAAGTCGAAACAAAAGGCGACTCGATAGAACCTTCGTACTGATTAAAATCTACCGTTGGCGCACTCTGTTACTACTCGGTTCGTATGCTTTGAAAGTACGCTCGCAGAGAAAGGTCATTTATGTTATATTTGATAACTTATTTATATATTGGTTAGATATCTATACATATAAATAAAATTTGAAGTGTCTGTTTGTAATATTGAAATAATAGCTTTTTTAAATACGTGTATATGAATATATATACGGTACATATGCAACAAAAACATTTTTACTATTTTTATCTGGCTGTCTGTTCGTTTCGGCTAATCTCTGAAAGGGCTGGACCGATTTTAAAAGAACTTTCACTGACAGATAGCTAATGTTATAAGGAGTAACAAAGGCTACTTTTATTTTAGAAACATAATTAGTGTTCTACGTTAAGTGTTAAACTGCGAGCAAAGCCACAGGGGCAGCTACTTTTTTTTAATGAAAAGAAATATCTTTACGTCCTTATCAACACTGGGGTAAACAGTATGTTTCTTGACTCGAGATCTGATCACCCAAGCACTATGCTATTGTAACAATTCATATTTTATATTTATAATATATTTTAATAATTATAAATTATACTAAATTTCATATTTTATAAAAAGCTACGAGATTTATAATAAGTTATTAACATATGAAGAAATAGGTTTCAACAGTTAAGAAGTCATGATACCCGTGTGGTAGGGTCAACGGAATTCGAGTGAAGAGATCTGAGTTCGATCCCCAGGAGACGCGTACCAATGAGTACCAACTTACATACGATTCGTATCTTAGATATATAGACGGCGATAGGCTCACCACCTATCATGTCCCAAAATAAGCTCCGGTGAAATGTGGGTTGAAAGAACTAAACTCTATGCATTGTATGTTATTTATTTATAGAATTATTTACCTATGTAAAAACTTTTGGGGGGGTTAAAAGGGGATGTTTGTAGTAACTACATTCGTTGTTTTCGATATCATAACAGAAGTGCTAAAGATACTTACTGGGATCAGTGCAATGTGTGTCATGTTGTCTCTATATGTATGAATGTATATATGTATAGATATTTGGTACCAGACTAACTCTCCTAATGTAATAAATTTATTATTGATTACTTCGTCGAGTGTACAAAAACACCGTGTCAATTAAATGGTGCATTGACCATTTAATTTATAATAGGGCGCCTTCCTCTCCCTACATTTAACTAAGAATCGTTGGATACTGAATAATTTGTCGGTCCGTATGTTGAGCTCCCGGCGAATGGACCCCCGAGATGAATGGATTTGTAAATTAAGCGTAGATGATGAGAAAATTGAGTCCGAGCATTAATTATTATATATTACTTTTATACCACCTTCACCCAATTCCTAATACAGAGGTAGCAAGAAGTCTAGTTTAGATATTGTCCAGCTTCTACCGAAGATATTTTCGGGACAATGTCACAAAGCCAACGATATAATTCGTGGATAAGTTTTTTGAAAAACCCATTGGTACGAGCCTGCCACTTGGGGATCGAACTCGGGTCTCTCGACTCGAAATTTCGACCACCCAACAACTCGGCTATCGATTATATATGTATTTCATTTATATTATACTCTTCTTTCATAGGACTTATAGATAATAAACTTGGCTCGATTGATAATAGCCAATATGGTACCGAGGTCGCAGGTTCGAATGACTTCCGTGCCAGTAATTTTTTAAATACCTTATTTATTTATTGACAAAATATTAGACATGGCTGACGTGGGGAAATATTCGAAAATATTCTTATTATTTTTTGAAGTCAGTTTAATGTATAAAACTTCAGTATAATGTATATTTATAAATAATTGTTTTTTTTATTTAAATATTAATTTAATGATATTAAATAAATTAAATTGGTAATAAGAAATAATAAGTAAATATTTTAGATATTTTTAGTTTTCAAGGTGTCGCCATCTCGAGGTTCCCGGGTTCGATTCTCGGTCCAACACCACTTTTTCTACATTTTCTTGGGTCTGGGTGTTTGTTGTGCCTTAGTTGATTCCGATTCCCATACCACAAGTGCTTTAGTATCTTATATTTGAATCAGAGCAATGTATGCGATGTTTTCCCAATCTATGTATAATCTCACTATAAAAAGTTCACGAAAAACCTTATTATAATATAAATAAATAACATAAAAAATATATACAAAAATAATGAGTCAATGATAGCAAATTCCTTTTTAGCGTAAATAAATACAAACATTGTTCATAATTAAGTCAGTAAATAAGAAAATTATATCCTGTCACATTTAATATTCTTCGTATACAATGATTATCCGAGCGAGTTATGTAGTTGAGAGTGCGCGTTCATTTTTACGATTATGGCGCGTTATCTCATCCCGGCGCGGTTATAATGATTTTTGTGATGGTCGTTAACAGAAATGAGCGGTGCTATGGTGTCTTAAGTGAGAAATATTACTGCTTAAGTTGTTTACGACTACTTATCTGCGTGATAAATCTACCGCAGAGCGGCCAGTATTGTCTATTACCGCGGTAAATCAATTATGTTTGTGTTTTATTGCTTAATACCTAGTATTATATAATCTGCAGTTTGTATGTATGCACTAACTGTGACTCTGTAATCCGAATTTTTAACGAATAATTCGCTGATTAAAATACGAATATGAATGCGCAAAACGTATTCACCTTGTTAGAAATATTAAGTAATTAATTAAAATTAATAACGAAAATATACAATATAAACTTTAATTATTAATAATGAAACATTAATAACAAAATGGTCACGATAGTGGGAGGGTGTTCGGAATTTCGAGTCGAGAGACCCACGTTCGATCCGCAGGTAGCAGGCTCGTACCAATGGGGTTTTTTCAACAATTTATGTACGAATTATATCGTTGACTTGAACATAAACGCGGCAACGGGCTCACCACCTGTCACGTTATCCCAAATTTGTGCTCGGTGGAAAGTGAGTCGAAAGGACTTAATTGTCTAGAACTCTGTCTATCCTAGATATTTACGTAAGATATTTACTTATTTACTATTATCTCTTTACCCGATCATTACCATGAACTGTACATAAATTAAAACTGGGACAGAACAAAACAATCGTAACGTGATACAGTCACGGCGGTTGATTCTATCGATCGGTGTTTTGATAGCAGCAGAGCAGGAGACCGATTAGAGAACCTGTAAATTGTGAAACGTCCACTGATATACGGAATTCACGGACTCAGTTGACCCGCACAAAGGGTGAGAGTTACGTGGAAAGTGGTCACTGGACTGTATCTCCTTGGTTTGCACGTTAACATTGGTTGATACGACACGATAAAGTTTTCTGATGGTTTATTTCTTATGCAATTTTATTAATTTTTAAAGCATATTAACGGTGGTAGAGCCACGCATCAGCTTTTGTTGTTGCATGAATGGGCCGGCTCGGCCGGGGAAGTACCACGACCTCACAGAATACCGGCGTGAAGTAGAATTCTAACAAACTCCTGCGTTTCGTCTGGTGAGTGCAGTCCGGAGGCCCACACACCCCCCTCTCCCAATTCTTGGGGGTGGGGCACTCTAAGGCCAGCAACGCACCTGCTATGCCTCTGGTATTGCGGGTGTTCATGGGCGCTGGTTCAAGGGAGGCAGGCGAGCAGGTGGCTCACGTGATGGTAAGTGATTACCATCACTTGAGCCACCTGCTCGCTTGCCTCCCTTTTCTATAAAAAAATATTTATGCTGAACTTTTATGTGATTCAATTAAAGAGAAAAAAGTTAAAATTTCAACTGAAACGTGCGGGATTCGAACCCGCGACCTTCGCCGTAGTGGCGACGCTCTTACCTCCGAAGTTTATTTGATGTTTTGCATCCATTACATTAGAATAGGGTTATGTGCTTTGTAGGCTTACAAAGCACATAAACATATTAGAAAATGAAGGAGAACGATGAACGAGCAGAAAGTCCACAATAGTAAATGTAAAAAATATCATCACACCAATTCTGGGGTAGAAAGAGGTCTAGACAATTAACTTGTTTCGACCCTCGTTCCACCGAAGATATTTTCGGGGCAACATGGCCGGTGGTGAGTCCGTCGCCGACTTTATGTCCAAGCCAACGATATAAATCGTACATAAGTACCAGGCACGTGCCAATGGGTTTTTCCAACGCTTATTTGCGATTTATATCATTGGCTTGGACATAAAGACGACGGCAGATCCACTATTTGTCACGTTGTCCCAAAAAATGTCTTCGGTGAAAGGTGATTCAAAACGACTTATTTGTCTGGACCTCTGACTACCCCTGTATTGGGAATGGCGTGAACATTCTTTTTATATTTGTAAAACAACATTTATATTTGTATTAATTGTACATGCTCCTTTCTATAACAATGGATACGAACACGGGCTTCCCCGATCGCTATCTCGGAACAAATGAACGTAACCAAACGACAAAAGGTGTGATAGGACCTCACTGTGATAATATACTCCTATTTTGCTTTTTGGGGTCAGCAGGGATACGATGGTGACCGATAGGAGAGACAGCGACCGATAGGGTCGTGAATAATGGGTGCATTTTGTTAGATACGTTACTTTAATAGGCTTGGGTAACATTAACACTAATCCCGTTGGGTTGATTATTGATAAATATTACATTTTATTGTAAGGCCTTTTAATGTCATATTTTTATCTATTCTGCATTGTTTTCACCGCAGACTTAGAACTACAATGGGCGGACTTTATGCCTTGTACCATTCTCAACCAGTTGAATGAAAAGTAGAATAAGTAAATAAATATAAAGAAATATCTTCACACAATTCCCAATACAGGGGTAGACCGAGGTCTAGTCTAGAAAATTATGTCCCTTCAACCCACCTTCCACCGTAGATATTTTCGGGACAACATGACAGGTGGTGAGCCTGTCACCGTCTTTATGTCCAAGCCAACGATATAATTTGTACATAAGTTTTTGAAAAACCCATTGGTACGAGCCTGCCACCTGAGGATCGAACTTGGGTCTCTTGACTCGAAATCCCGACCACCAAACCACTCCGCTATCGTGACTTGGCGATTAGGGCTTTCAAAATTTCAAATACTACTGACAGTTAGAGGAATACCTATTTCGAAAAATGTCAGGCGTAGCAAACTCACCATATCCCTTATAACCTTTGATGTAACGTTAGAATTAAATGTCTAGGTCAAGTACCATTTCAGTCTCAGGCATACTCGTACGCGAGAGAATAGTATATGGGTAATAACAATCATCTATATTCATCTACCAGCTATTGTTCTTATTTATGGGAGATATATATGTACATATGTATGTAATGGCCTGTGATAGAACGCGACTGGACATAAGCCGTCTCCCCTGGGCGGGTTTGCCATAATCGGCTAGCACGGCAAACGGATTGGCGAAGGAAGATGCAGCGATCGCTGAACATGCTTCCAGAATGGCTAGACAGATGGAGAATGGCAGTCAATGTTGCCAAGGCATCCGCCGTATCCATTAATGGTCCGTACCAATGGGTTTTTCAAAAACTTATTTACGAATTATATCGTTGGCTTGGACATAAAGATGGCGACGGGATCACCACTTGACCACCAAGACCTCTGTCTACCCCTCAATCGCCTTAAAATAACACAGGAAGAAACTAGTGGGAAATTCTTACGCTTATATAATACGCAGCTTAAGCATTAACGCATTTATATCAAACGTATATCTGCTCCACTACCGTGACAAACGACCGCACAAACAAAATAATGTTATAAATAATGTTGCATTGTCCCCCAGCTCTAAAACAATGGCTGCCCGTAAATCCCTTCGAGCTATTGTCTCTGATCACAAAACCTATCGCCGTCTCACTTCCATCGATATGTTTAACGTATCCCCATCCCTCTTGCAATGTGTTGAGCTAAAATTTACAGCTTCCTACTGTCGTTTGTATGGAAATGAAAAAGATTGGCGCTTAAAAAACTATTCGGAGTCATTGTAATGGTAATTAGGTGAAATATAATGGACTATATAAAAATATAAGCATGTGGCAACGGCTCAAGAATGTTGCCGCTCCCTTCCGTAAGAGGCAACTAAAGAAAAAGCTTTGAACATCGTTATGGCAACCAATAGATGGTGGGATAACTATCTCTAAAAACACAAGATCAAAATAATCGGAACATGCGTGTAGGTTTACAGAAAATCCTCGCATAAGGAGGATTTTTCTGTGCTTAGGCCTATGTCATTCATATTTATTCGACGTGGCAGTATAGGTGTCATACATACATCATAAAAAAAATCTTATCTTCGTAAAAAATAGCACAAACGATTCGAACGCGAACTTATTTAACATCATTATTTCAGTAATTTAAAAAATATCTTCACGCCATTGCTAATACTGGGGTATACATAGGTCTAGATAATTGAGACCTTTCGAAACACCTTACACCGTAAGCATTTTTTGGGACAAAATTACAGTTACGGGAAGTCGATAGATGAAGGTATCTGAAGACCGTTCACTGTGGAAAGTTTTGGGAGAGGTTTACGTTCAACAGTGGAAGAAAGAAGACGAAGAAGAAAAGAGTCGGTGAGCCTGTAGTCGTCTTTACAGACAACGTTATAAATCGTAGATAAGTTTGAGAAAAAACAAGTACTTACTTACCACTTGGGGATCGAACTCTGGGTCTCTTTGACTCGATTTCTGATCAATCAATCAATCAGCTCTCGTGACTTCCTTAAATGTTAAACGAATAAAACAACAATTTATAGGTCCATGAAACGAATGGCTTCATCATTATGGTTTTTATAACTTTCGCATAAACACGAAGAGTGTCTTTTGTAATAAAACCATAACCATGCCATACCATATAATATTGACATGGCGGGCTTTAGCACGCGATGTACTACGCTTTGTATAACTTGTAGTCTATGTCGTTGACTAAAAGCTATTTAATCAAGCATTAAGCGCTTATTGAGAAAACAAAGGTGGTTATGATACATTTTTCATCATGGCCACGGCCGAGTTGGGTGAACGGGATTCGAGTTTAAAGACCGATTTAGGTCCTGAGAAGGCTCATACCAATAGGCTTTTTACTGATGTAAAAACTTATATACGATTTGTACTGTTAACTTGCGAGCCTCTCCTCGCAAGTCTCTTTAGATGAAGCTGTAAAGGCCTCCGGGCCAACAGCATCCCGTGGATGGGTTTAGTCGGTATGCTAATCCTTCTGAGATTCGAGCCCGACACTGTACGTTTCGGTGGCCAGGGAAAGTTCGTGCATAAGACATTTCCTCCACGGTTATCAAAAAAAAAAAAACGATTTGTATTGTTAGCTTGGGTATAAAGACGGAGAAAGGCTCACCAACTGTCGCGTTGTCCCAAAATGTCTTCGGTGTAAGGACTTAATTGTCTAGACCTTTGTCCACCCCAGTAATGGGAAATGCATGTAGATATAAGATTTTATGTATAATTATGTCACATGTTTTATTTTTCATTTATTTTGCCGTGTTGTAAGAATGTGCCATCTCCTTCCTTCCTGAGGCAAGAAGCCACTAAGTGAAATGCAATTTATTACCGACAAAAAACGGGGTAACCATCTCGAAAAATGCCACAATAATATCCTGATGACTGAAACTGATGAGCGATGAGAAGCAGCAATGTCTGGGATGGGAGTTGTCGGATACAGAGACCGCCAATCGGCTTGCCAAACGCGGCGATTAAAGCCCTCCCTTAAGGAGAGGTCCTGCTGTGGATTTATACAGATGTTAAGTAACTAAATAAGTATATTTCGAGAAGGCTGCCTCGTAATCTGTCGAAGATGGACTACGGTATTCAAAGGCAGCTTCCCTCAGTGGCAGGTCCGCTGAACTTCTTACATGGTATTAATCAAGATTGTTATACCGCCATCGATAGCCGTTAGCATTTCAATGGCTTTTAAGTTTAATATAATGTTTAAATATCACGATAGTTAGTTTTTTCGAAACTTATCAACGATTTACATCATTGGCTTGGACATAGAGACGGCGGTAGGTTCAATACCATTCGCCTCCTCCTAAAAATGTTTTCCGTGAAAGGTGTGTTATGTCATGCAATTCCCAATACAGGGGTAGACAGAGGTCTAGTCTAGACAATTAAGACCCTTTCTCCGAAGGTATTTTCGGGACAACGTGACAGGTGGTGAGCCCGTCGCCATCTTTATGTCCAAGCCAACGATATAATTCATACATAAATAAAATAAATAAATATAAATAAATATCTTCACGCAATTCCCAATACAGGGGTAGACAGAGGTCAAGCCTAGACAATTATGTCCCTTTGACCCACCTTCCACCGAAGATATTTTCGGGACAACGTGACGGGTGGTGACCCCGTCGCCGCCTTTATGTCCAAGCCAACGATGAAATTCGTTCATAAGTTTTTTGAAAGACTCATTGGTACTGCCGCCACCTGGGAATCGAACTCGGTTCTCTCGACTCGAAATTACTCATACATAAGTTTGTGAAAAACCGTGCCTACCATCTGGGGATTGAACTCGGGTCACTTGATTCGAAATTCCGACCACCAAACCACTCGGCTATCATGACTTTAAGGTGTGTCGAAATGACTTAATGCTCTGGATCTCTGTCTACCCCAGTATTGGGAAAGGTTTAATTTTTTTCAAAATTTGTTTTCTCCCTCGCGAATAATCCTTGACCTCCATTTGGGCAACGATGTGTCTGAATGAAAAAAATCAATTGGAGTTTTTTTGTCTAATGACTCTGAAAGCCAGCTTTGCGCCAGTTACGTCCATTGTGTGGATGGTTGGCAACATTCACATGGCAACTGGCGACAACCTCGTATGTAATAATGCAGTTTCGACACCTCGCATGACAACGCACAGTTAGCGATTTACGGTTGGTGTAACTTAGTCGCTTAAAGCGATATAGTTTCATTCGAATGATGTCACCTAAAATAATATACATACATACATACATACATATCTTCACGCACAATCCCTGACGGGGTAGCCAGAGAGAACAGATCGCCAAGTGTCACGATCCCTACATACTTCTTTCGCTTCTTTCAGATTCATCATCTTCTTCATACATGCACGTACTGTATCCGAGTACTCTTGACCCTCCCCTCTTCGAGCAATTTGCTCACATGGTCTTTGAAAGTTAGTCTCGGTCTACCTCGACATCTTTTAATATTAACTTTCGCGCTATATATTTTCTTCACCATTCGGTCTTCACTCATTCGCTCAACGTGCCCAAACCATCGAAGCACGCCCTTATCCATTTTTGAGACAAGGTCATCTTTCAAACCTGCCATATTGCGAATCTCTTCGTTTGTCCACATCCTGTCCACATCTAAATCACATCTTCCATCCCAACTAAACGCACTCCCCAAGTATACAATTTCATTCACCTGTTCTAGACATTCCTGATTTACCCAAATTTCGCACTTCGTTCCTTCTTCGTCCCTTTCAAATACCAGAACCTTAGTTTTATTAGCATTCAAACGGAGACCATTAATTTCACATTCTTCTTTCATACACGTGACTAATGCCTGCAGTTCTGCCTCTGATGGTGCTATAAGCACTGCATCATCAGCATAAAGCAGACAATTTACTTTTATGTCACCCAATTTCACACCCCAACAGCTATCTTTCAGCTTCTGTAAACAGCTGTCGAGATACAGTATGAACAGCCAGGAAGACATGACACAACCCTGTTTTACGCCCGTTTGGACGCTAAACATGGGTGACAGGTCATGCCCTACCCGCACACAGGCTTTACAGTCACAGTAAAGTGACTGCACAGCCCTTAGCAATCGACCATCCAGACCATACCCCGGCAACAGTTCCCACATTTTCTTCCTTACAACCTTATCAAATGCTTTCTCAAGATCCATAAAAGCACAGAAAATCCTCTGGTTAGCAGCCAGAAGCTTCTCCGCGATCATGCGGAGAGAAAACATTTGATCCGTGCATCCTCTTCCAGGTCTAAATCCGCATTGTGCCTCCCATAGAAATCTTTCCGATTTATCTTGCATCCTACGTGTCAAAACCTTCAAGTAAACTTTACTTACTAAACTGGTCAAGCTGATCGGCCGATAGCACCCGCAGTCATAATTTGAACCTTTACCTTTATATAAAGGCACAATGACCGCGGATCGCCAATCATCCGGAACAGCCCCCGTTCGCCAGCACAAATTGCACAGCAGATGAAAGCTGTCCCAGACGCGTGGCCCACCATACTTGACCATTTCAGCAGTAACTCTGTCTAGTCCCGCAGCCTTACCACATTTCAAACTTCTAATCGCACATTCAATCTCTTTCATACTGATGACCTCAGTGTCATCGAGGTCCGAGTCTGGCGTACCAGTCACGGCGTCACCCCCGGATCCCTCACTAAGATCATCACACGCATACATATCTCTATAAAATTCGCTCCATCGCTGCATGACGTCCGATTTTTCTGAGAGAACGTCATTGGTTCCCGAAAGCACTTTATTCATTCTTGAGGCTGTCGCACCACTCCGGGTCCTTCCAACCTCTTTCCAGAAGAGTTTGGAGTTCTCCTTGAAGTTGTGCGACAACCTTTCGTCCGCTTCCATTCTACTCCTTTCACGCACTTCCTCAATCAATGCTTTCGTGTGAACTTTCTGGAGCTTATATCTTTCTTTTCTCTTCTCTCTCATATCCTTATCATTACTAGAGGCCAAGTAGTCTAACCATGCTTTCTTCTTCTTATTTACAGCTTCTTTCACTTCGTCATTCCACCATGCATCACCCTTTTTACTACTACCTCTTTT
This sequence comes from Sericinus montela, assembly GCA_029286605.1. Lineage (NCBI taxonomy): Eukaryota > Metazoa > Arthropoda > Insecta > Lepidoptera > Papilionidae > Sericinus > Sericinus montela. The sequence goes on along the minus strand of JAGSMR010000085.1, from coordinate 4,075,333 downwards.
CACAGTTCCACACACGTCTTCCGCTGCACTAACCATTCCATCTCTAAGGCTCTGCCATATTTCTTCCACACATTCTTTCCTGACATCAATGCTGTCCAACTTTTCGGCTATCCTTGCTTGATATTTATCCCTAGTGTCCGCTTCCTGAAGCTGGAAGCTTCGGATGCTACCGACCGACTGTGGTTCTGGTATCGCCGTCCGGTGGCGCCAACCCGTGAACAGACCCCTAAATCTAGTAATCACTAGATAGTGATCCGTTCCCAGGTCAGCACCCCGGAACACTCGCGTATCCATCACCTGTTTTCGCAGTCGGTCATCCACCAGGAATAAATCGATCATACTTCTCTCATTCTCTCTTGTTGTAGTATACATATGGATTTTCTTGTGACTAAACATAGTGTTTGTCACAAGAAGACCCTTTTCCTTGCATACAGCCAGTGTAAACTTGCCAGCATCGTTAACCCTTTTATCACCAAACATTCCAAGCACCGACTCGTACCCTGGCCGAGCGGTACCAACCCATCCATTCAAATCACCACATACAACAATTCTTTCATTTCCTCTAACCAAGTCTAGAACTTCTCTTACATTCTCCAAAAACTCCTCCAGCTCAGCTCTGGACGACGAAGCTACCGGCGCATATACAGCCAAAAGGAATAACTTCGTCAGTCCCAATTTAAAGCGAACCCAGAGAAGTCTCGAGTTCACAACCTTATATTCAGTCATAACATCGACCAACCGAGACGACAGCAGCACCCCCACTCCCTGGCAGGCGCTCTCGCTCTCCGGGACTCCGGACCATAGAGCTAACGCCCCGCCAGGGAGCTCTTCAGTACCGCTGCCCTTCCGTTTGGTCTCCGACAAACACACGACATCTAATTCTCTTTCTTTCATTATTTCAATCAACTCATTCGTCTTATCTCTCATGCCTCCTCTAACATTCCACGTGCCAAATCTGCACTCCGTCCTCCACCTTCCGCCGTGTCGTGCTGTGCGTGACGGGTGGCGGTCCCCATCGCCGCGTTGCTCGCTGCATTTCACACCAACGGGGACGAACTGGTGTGCATCGCCTTGGGGGGACGCCCTAACCCTCGTTGGCATGGGTGCGCAGCTGTGTAGAATTGCTATTTTTTCTTTGTTATATTATAAAATAATATAACAAAGAAAAATATTTAATAATAAATAAATAAGAAAATATCTTCACGATATCTTCAGTTCCCAATACAGGGGTACTCTTTGGTCTAAACAAAAAGTCTTTTCGACTCACTTTCTACTGAAGACATAACAAAATATTTAATTTTATGTAAGTTAGTTTGTTTGGAATGGAGAGAGAGATAGAGATTGTGATTCGGGATAACATAAATACATCACAAACAAAGAATAAGCAAATAAAATAAAGATAGAAAAATGGAAAGACAATTATAATAAACGCTTTTAAAAAAATCTTTCACGCATACATAACAACATTAACAACGACAAATATGGGTTGTATTTTATTTAAAAAAAGAGTACGAGATCGGAAATGTTAAAAATTAACCCATAAAAACCATTATAAACCATTATCAGGCGTTGTTTAATGCATATTTATTGTGCAAAGTCAAAAAAAAATTGCAGAGGCAGCAAAAAGTATCATAGTTAAGCCACCTTATCTCGTTTAATCAAAATCCGGGTAGAATCAGTAAGACGGCCGGATAATATACACAAGCAAAGCCGCGACTAATATACTGTATTCATGGACCGAATATTCGTTTCACTTGTCATGACTCGATTTTTTTTATAAATTTAGTATATATATTTCTCATATTCCGTCCTTTGATTTCCGCTAGAGGCAAGCATTTATTGATAAATATGAATAATGTTACGTATAACTAATAAAAAAAAGAATTATAGTCATTTGACGATCTCAACCATCTCTGAGGTCCCGGGTTTCATTCCCCGATTGGTCCACTTATTCTACACTTTCTCGGGTATGGATGTCTGTGGTGCCTCTGTTTCCGTCCTGTTTCTGATTCCATAACAAAAGTACTTAAATTGCTTACTTTGGGATCAGAGCAATGTATGTGATGTTGTCTCTACCCATGCATGTATTTATGTTTTATTCGAAGTCACGATAGCTCAGTGGTTGGGTGGTCGGAATTTCGAGAACCGAAGAGACCCGAGTTCAATCCCCACGTGGCAGTACCAATGAGTTTTTCAAAAAAACTTATGTACGAATTTCATCGTTGGCTTGGACATAAAGACGGCGACGGGCTCACCACCTGTCACGTTGTCCCGAAAGATATCTACGGTGGAAGGTGGGTCAAAGGGACTTAATTGTCTAGACTAGACCTCTGTCTACCCCTGTATTGGGAATTGCGTGAAGATATTTATATATTTATTTATTATTTATTTAAAGTCGCTTCCGGCTTCCACTTGCGGCGTTGCAGACTTGATTACAATTTATTACATGTTTACGCGATCTTAGTCAACAATTGGTGTTATTTTGCATCCATTTTACTTGCAAATTAGTTAAGAAACGCCGATTGTAAATTGTTTACTGTTGTTCACTAGTTATTATGCGATTGTTGTGGATAACAGTGTTATTGTAACAGGTATATTATCGAGAGATGATATCGCAGTGCATTGTTTTGTGCGTTTGATACAGATAATTAAGGGGGGACATGATTTATTAATCTTAAAGCGGTTCCCAAAACTGGGATCGTCAGAGACATTTTATTGCTTTCGACTCACATTTCAATGCAGATAGGTATTTTGTTCAGCTCGGGTTTTTATTTAAGAATTTTAGCAAACACGAGTATTGTAACCTATAATAGTTAAAAAAAATCCCTAATTATTTACTTTTATTGGTAATTTTTTTTATTCGTAAACCCAAGGTGAATTTATATTGTTGCAATTTTCGTAGAGATCTCTAATTTTTGTTTAATTTTGTTTAATTTTGTTTTGTTGATCTCAAACTTTCTATTAGTGAAAGAATTTTTTAAAACAATATTGATTAGTTTAATTAGTTTGTACATTCAGAAACCATAACAAACATAAACAATATATAAATAGCCTTGTTATTTATGATATTAGTTTAAAAAAAATTATTCATATTATAAATACTTTAACGTTAATTATAAGCAGAACGGTCCTACAATTTAATCTGAATTAATTAATCTTGATTATTTAAATTCATCACGAAAATACTATTAACTTATTACATTAAAATAGTAATTACATAAATATGAATTTAATATTCATTTACTCATTTTATAATTCATAAACAGTTATGTAGTAACGGCGTAAGAATATTACCACTCCCTTTCTTCCCGTGGGTGTCGTAAGAGGCGACTAAATAAAACAGCCTCTGACGCAGCAGCGACTGAGGTGCGAGTGGTCTGGTAGTGCGATCGCCAATCCGCTTGCCAAGCGTGGCGTTTATTGCAAATCCTCCCTATGGGAGAGGGCTATGTTCTGCAGCGGACTTTAACAGACTGTTGTTTGTTTCTATGCATGTATGTTAACAGTTATAAAATAATTATTAGATAAACAAGGCTCTTTCCCTTATGGGGGAGGGCTATGTACTGCAAAAGACGTTTACATACAGCCTGTTATTTATGTATTTATGTTCAAACATACTTCGCTTGTCAAAAAAACCAAATTAAATGTTTGCTTTAAGCACGTTAAACAGATGAGTCAAGAACCAATGTCGAAGAAAATAAACATCGCGAGAGTTCACAACATAATAACAGTAACTTCTACATTATTCTATTCAACATAAGATTGCATTACTTAACCAATCGATTTTCTAAATCTTAATTAATTCTGCCTTACCATGGCCGACCGAAAACGAAACGAAGAGATTCGCAATATGGCTGGTTTGATACATAAACATCCATGACTCGATTATAAACATTAAAATTCATCACACAAATGTTTTTTCCTAGCGAGATTCGAAACCCCAACCCTTAGCTCCTAAGCCATTACAACAAAGGTTTGTAAGTATCTACACATTAATACGTATTTGTATATTACAAAGAGGATGCATATTACAAAATGCTATAACTTTTCAACAGAGAAATAAAGAAAATCATTGAAACTGTAAACCAAATCATCAGATTCATCTCAACTCCGTATTTTATTAAGACTTAAGTACGTTTCCTCCGTTCGCCTACTAAAAGATTTTCCGAAGTTTATACACAGATGAGCTACCAGACACGGCAAATGAAACTGAACTATATATTTTTTAAATTCTCACACATTAACTAATAAAGGGGTATCTAGACCACTTAGTCCTTTCGACCCACACTTCACCGAAGCTTATTCAGAGACGACATAACAGTCAGCCTGTTGCCGTCTTTATGTCCAAGCCAATGACATAAATCGAGCAAAGGTTTTGAAAATAAGTCATTAACTGAACAGGACCACGGCCTTGCTAGATTATGGTGTGAGGTAGTGCAGCTTTCTGCTTCTGGTTTTCATTCATTAAAGTGATGTTGCCACAGAATCTCTGTTTGCTAAGGGACAGATTTCTTTTGGAAGAAAGGCAACGCTCCCACAGCCCTTATGGTGTTACAGAAGGTTGGTTATACGAAGTTTTTATGTTCTTCCTGTAAATGATATATGTGAAAGGGCCACATTTTATATGTTTTTTTTTTTATTTAAACATCAACTATAATTATTTATTTATTTATTTATTTATTCTTTATTGTTACACCTTATACTAAGGGCTACAATGGGCGGACTTAATGCCTGGTGGCATTCTCTACCAGTCAACCTTTGTTATGGTGAGAAGTAGATGGCAGGTGCTAACAAGAAAAATATAGATTAATGCTCCTAATAAAAAATATACACATATAAATAATAAATATTTTATGGAAAAATACATACATGTATTACATAAACTAAACGTACATAATTATACATAAATACATAAATAATATATATAAACATATAAACATATAAATATATACATAAATATATATTGATGATTCTTAAGATAATACTCACGAACTAATCTCTTGAACGAATAGGCATTCGGAGCAGATTTTATCTTCAAAGGTAGGGTTCGTGCCAGAGTAGTGCAGCTTGTACCGTAAAAGAGGAGTTAAAGTATCCTGTATTATGTTGAGGAATGTGAATCCTATGTTGGTTTGTGGAGCGAGGTGCTCTGTCATGAGTAGATTGGAGATGTTGAAAGTTATTTCTTAGGTAAGAAGGAGAATTAGAGTTAGTCAATACAGAATACAACAGAAACAGAATTCGGGAGCTACGCCTTTGACGAATGGGAAGCCATTTAAGCTTGGAACGGCAAGAGGAGATATGGTCATATTTACGTAAACCGAAAATAAATCTAATACAGTTGTTGAGAAGGCGCTCCAGTTTGTCGAGACGTGTTTGGGATAGATCTGGATAACATACATCGGCATAGTCGATAATGGGCAATACCAGGGACTGAACCAGCAAAAGCTTAGTTTTAAAGGGAAGGAAATTTTTAAGGCGGTAGAGTGAACGTAAAGTGGCATTGACTTTTCTGCTTATTTCCGCAACCTGAAGTTCCCAGCTTAACGACTGATCCAAATGCAAGCCAAGATCAACTGCGGTATTAGAAAATGGAATTAATGTTCCATTATAATAAATAGGAGAAAAGTTACCGTAATCAATCCTGGCCAGCATCCTAGGACCACCCATTACTATGGCTTTACATTTTGTTGGGTTGACGGTAACACCATATCTAATGGATCAATCCCTAATTAACTCAAGATTTTTACTGAGCTTAAAAATACAGTTATTGAGATCACCCACTTCCGATTTATCGTAAAGCTGAAGATCGTTCGTATGTTCGTATGTTCGTATGTTCGTATGTTGTGTTTATTCACTTCTTTATTATTATAAACAAATATCCTACTACGAATATTTCATAAATCTAAAGATAAACCCTGGCTTCATAATAATTATACTAATTGTTATTTGTACACCAGAAATAGTTAATGTGATAAGATCTCATGTAATATTTCATATGAACCTGTATACATATTAAACACTATATATTTGTACGGTATTGGAAGATCTAAAATATCATAAGTCTGTGGAAATCCTATAAAAGCTCGGGGTACCTGGTCGCCTTCTGCAAACCTTGTTACAAGCCGTACCGCGGACCCAAGGCCGCTGGATCTGGCTTGCACATAATTTAATTCTATTTAAGGAAAGCGCTGCAAAATATTAACTTTACAGAAAAAAATAGACTTAAAATTAGCATTGGAGGGAATCATATCTAATATAGTCATGTAATTGAAAATAAAAAAAAATGATAGTTGAAAGCAGCGGAGTATCTTTCGCCTCATTTTATTGTTACTCTAATAAAAAAATTTCTACATTGGTCCGAGTGAGAATCGAACCCGGGACCTCAGAGCTGACAACACCTTCAAACCCAATGTGAACGCCGCTCTTCCATGGAGGTCGTCATTCAAAATCGAAATATTCGTTATTTAATGAAAAAAATTTGTTTCATATATTATAGCGTTCTTCAAGCGACCTTAAATAACTTATTAACATTATAAGAAAACAAAATAATTATCATAACAGAATAAGTAGATAATAAAGATCCAAGACAAAAATATAGACTTTAAAGTTGCCTGGAAAAGATAGCTATAAATAAATAAATAAATATCTTCACGCAATTCCCAAAACAGAGGTCTAGTCTAGACAATTAAATCCCTTTACCCCACCTTCCATCGAAGATATTTTCGGGACAACGAGACAGGTGGTGAGCCCGTCGCCGCCTTTATGTCCAAGCCAACGATGTAATTCGTACATAAGTATTTGAAAAACTCATTGGTACGAGCCTGCCACTTAGGGATCGAACTCGGTTCTCTCGACTCGAAATTCCGACCACCGAAGCACCCGGCTATCGTGATAGCTCTTTAGCAATAAGACCCTCTTTTCGTGTTTAAACATAAGTTTTTCTTTTAGTATTATTTGTAGTATAACAACAAAGCATAAGTAAATAAATAGGTACACATCCAGCGATATAGATTCCCTGGTATTTTTTCATATCGCCCCTCCGGCATCACCTATGATTTCCATCGAGTCGGCGCCTCGCCACGTCTCCAATCCAATTGCTGAATACCCAAAAAAAAAAAACTCACCCGGACATGTTTCCCTTGAATACTATAGAGGAACGTGACTGGATTCAGAATAAGTGCGAGGTATGATAGATGATGGTCTTATCGAAATTCTAAATTAAATTAAACTTCTCCTTTATTTTTCTTCTATATCTAATCTCGTGTATAATATAGAAGAATATAGAAGAAAATGACTATAGAAAAATTAATCAATATTCTTATTTTGATAAATAAATGATTTGATTTAAATTCTACTCTACTATTATGGTAGAATGTTTTATAAAAGAAGCTGTTAACTGCTTCTTTTATAAAACATCTCTTATAGTATACCATAATAGTAGAGTCACGATAGCCCTTGTGTTGGGTGGCCGGAATTTCGGGTCAAGAGACCCGAATTCGATCACTAGGTGGCAGGCACGTACCAATGAGTTTTTTTTAAAAAAATATGTACAAATCATATCGCTGGCATGGACATAAAGACGGCGACGGTGTCACCTCCTGTCACGTTGTCCTGAAATTATCTTCGGTGGAAGGTGAGTCGAAGGTATTTGATTGTCTAGACTAGACCTCTGTCTCCCCCTTAAGGAGACTTTGCCATAATTGCCACGCTTGATAGGTGTTTGCTGTACACTGCAGCTGTATGCAGTACTGCCACCAAATTACCTAATTATCTTTTGGTATTTTTCATATCGCCCCTCCGGCATCACCTATGATTTCCATCGAGTCGGCGCCTCGCCACGTCTCCAATCCAATTGCTGAATACCCAAAAAAAAAAAACTCACCCGGACATGTTTCCCTTGAATACTATAGAGGAACGTGACTGGATTCAGAATAAGTGCGAGGTATGATAGATGATGGTCTTATCGAAATTCTAAATTAAATTAAACTTCTCCTTTATTTTTCTTCTATATCTAATCTCGTGTATAATATAGAAGAATATAGAAGAAAATGACTATAGAAAAATTAATCAATATTCTTATTTTGATAAATAAATGATTTGATTTAAATTCTACTCTACTATTATGGTAGAATGTTTTATAAAAGAAGCTGTTAACTGCTTCTTTTATAAAACATCTCTTAAAGTATACCATAATAGTAGAGTCACGATAGCCCTTGTGTTGGGTGGCCGGAATTTCGGGTCAAGAGACCCGAATTCGATCACTAGGTGGCAGGCACGTACCAATGAGTTTTTTTTTAAAAAATATGTACAAATCATATCGCTGGCATGGACATAAAGACGGCGACGGTGTCACCTCCTGTCACGTTGTCCTGAAATTATCTTCGGTGGAAGGTGAGTCGAAGGTATTTGATTGTCTAGACTAGACCTCTGTCTCCCCCTTAAGGAGACTTTGCCATAATTGCCACGCTTGATAGGTGTTTGCTGTACACTGCAGCTGTATGCAGTACTGCCACCAAATTACCTAATTATCTTTTTGGTATTTTTCGTGACGATTATACGACCATATGTCAGTGGACGTATAATCCAATTAAGAAAGAAAGAAACTGTCATTCGTGGAGCAACTACAACCCGATGTCACAAAAAAAATGTAATGACAAATGTATATGGTGATAGTGTCAATAGCCGAGTGGTTGTGATCGTGATTCGAATCAAGAGATCCGAATTGGATCTACAAGCCTCGGACCAATGGTTTTTTTTGCAATAAAAATTGGAACGATGTATATCGATGACTTGGTAAAGACGGTGACAGGCTCACCTCCTATCTCGTTATCTTAATAATTAAGGACTTAATTGTCTAGACCTTTGTCTACCGTTATGAAAATGGCGTGAAGATATTTTTTAAATTCCTTTTTAGATAAAGAAACCCACATCCCACGAATCGGCTATTGTCGAGATAACCCGAGAATGGTTTTTAGTTCGATCCTTAGCGTGGGCTTATCGTAATTATACACATAAATTGTCTTGTTTAACGTTCATATTACTTGTACAATCTTTAAATACCACCATCGCCAAATAGCTAGTTAAATACTATATACCAGTTTTTTTAATTAAATATAAGAGTCACTATACACGTGGTGGTGGTCTGAATTTCGAGTCAAGAGACGTGGCGTAAACACAACCTGTGTTAACGCCACTCGTCCACGGAGGTCGTCAGGTCGTTCAAGTTGTCGCCATCTCGAGGTCCCGGGTTCTATTCCCGGTCGGATCTATGTAGAAAAACCACTTTTTCTACATGTTCTCGGGTCTGGGTGTTTGTGGTGCCTTCGTTGTTTCCGATTACCATACCTCAATCTTACATTGGGACCGGACCAATGTATATGATGTTGTCAGTATCTATATATGTATCTATGTATGTTTATGTATTATTTATCATTATTATTTATATTTATAGTCTCCTGGATCAATCAGCTAATTCAATATCTGATCGTCTAACCGAGTAGCGTGACTTCTATATGATTTAATTCAACATAAGATTGCATCACTTTACCACTCTAATTACTAAGTCTTAATTAATTGTGCGCTACCTTGGCCGACCGAAAACGAAACGAAGTGATTCGCAGTATGGCAGATTTGAATATTATCACTGAAATTGACAAGCGAGTGCTTCAATGGTTTGGGCACGTTGAGCGAATGAGTGAAGACCAAACGGTGACGAAAATATACAGCTCGAAAGTTTACTTTAAAGGGTAAAAGGTATATAATACTACATATAGGTCATAAGTACTTGGATACCTGGATGTGCGTGCATGAAGATGATTCAGAGTCTGAAAGAAGTCAAATCAAATCAAATCATTTATTCACCGACATAACAACATACATTCATTTATCGATAGTCATATTTAATCTGCCACCGTTTCATAATGAGATTCCTCTAACGAAGAAGAAACAGGCGAAAGAAACTCCGTAGGTATCCACTTTTATGGTCAATATTTTTACAATATTATGCATTACACAAATGTGATGTGACATTTTGTAGAAATAGCTTGGGAGCGATCACCTCATTCCCAGGGGTTACTGTTATTAATATATTCATTTATATTATAATATATTCATTTATATTATAATAACCCTTCCTATAAAGTTTTTCTTTAATAAACCCTTCAATAGACAGGGTTTGCACATTTTAGAAGGGAATGAAGAATGCAAGGATACTTGGTGATCTGTCCTGTTTAACTACCCTGTCAGGGACTAGACTTGAAGATATAATTATAATACTACAAAAACACAATAGCTCCGAGATGTTCCTTCAGAAGTTATTAAAGAAATATATACGTGTATTTAATAGCAGTTGTACAATTCAAGGCGCCATAACAATAATTAGTTTGTTGATACAGTAATCGAGGCCGTTTATTTCTGTTTGTGTAATTATGTAAAGTTTCCCCATCGATTTATGGACCGCAAATGGTTTTTTCACCTTGATTGTGTCCTCTCGGCTATTTTGATTACTTTGGTGCGTCATGTAAAGGAGCGTCCAAATCAGACGAATGCACCGCCCGCGCACCGCTCGCGAGCTGCTCTCGCGGTGCAGGCGTGCAGTTACTGTATTTTTTGTCGCGTGTCTTTAGCAGTTCGCATGCAAGCAATTCCATTCACTTCCATACTGTATATCTTTACATATATCCACTCCATGATATTCGGCCTTTGGAAATAAGACATGAATTGAGCGTGTAAGCAGCGGAAACGTACACCAGGCGAGGAAGATACACGCGCGCGGCGTGCATGCGAGCGGCGCACGGGCGCAGCATTCGCTTCATTTGGACGCACCCTAAGAGGTGGAAATAGTTTGCTCGGTACAAGCTGTTACATATTGTTTACTTTAGTTAATAGACACGTTAAATTAATTACTATAAAGATCTTAGCTTATAATTAGTGTCACAATAGCCTATTACTCGGCTAGTGAGGTGATCGGAATTGGACCCGAGTTTGATTCCCACGGCTCATACCAATGAGATTATTCAGAAAACTTACGTTTGATTTATATCGTAGGCATAGACATGACCCTCGCTCTTACAGAAGTGTGCACTAATTTTAAACAGTGAACCACCATCATTACTATTGAAACCAGTAACATACGTCATCATCTATAAGTACATTTAAAATAAAATAAGAAGGTAAACTCTTTCTTTGCCTGGGTCTTCGACAAATTCCAGTGTGAGTGGACTGAGTGTTAAAGGTATATTAAAGGACTATGGTGTCATCTAAGTCCTCGGGAGTAACTATGCACCTGTAGCTATCTTAAAGCTATTTGCAGGTCTTCATGAGCTGCAGAAGCCACTCCTCGTCAGAAGCACTGATGGCTCGTTTTCCACTGGTCTTCATTTCGAATTAAAACTTATTTACGCATGTATGACTCAGTAATCTAGTGAATCCGTCATGAAATCGGTACGAAAAGAGTGATCGAGGGAAGTTGAGAGGGAATATAAGTTAGTGAAAATAGATAGAGAGTTAAGTTTCGTGTATCTAAAAATTTAAACTTATATGTTGAAACCCATAATAAATTTAAAAATTGTACAAAATTTAATACATTTATAAGTATACATGAATATATTATAAATATTTAAACATATATACATACATATAGATGGAGCTAAATAAGTTTTACCTCAGTCGTGTGGTCTGAAGCACTATTTTTTATAATTTATTATAATTATAAATAATAGAACTGAAATATGACAAAGTTCTAAAAAGGAAGGTCTTCGTTATGTACAAGCAACGGTCGAAATCATGGTCGGTAGTCTCAGGTACATAACACAAATACTGAATCCGAAAAAGGAATCAGGGCCGATTTAAAAAGGTAAACTTATCACTAAGCCATATAAGAAACATTGAATGTATTTTTCCTGCGGTGACATAAAGGTTGGTAAAAGGTATAATCATAAAACTCTATTTTTATATTTTAAGGATCGAAAAAAGGGAAAAAGAATTAATGGGCCATTTTATAAGAGATTTATATTTTTCACGATAAAGGCCCGGACTCGGGTTCATTTATTTTTCTTTAGCCGCAAATAAAAATGAAGTTTCCGGAATGGACGGGGAGGGCCGTGCGATTGTTATGATACCAAAAAACTATGCTCGGACATGTACGGGTAGGTAGAAAATTTATTATAAAAGTAAAATAATTAAAATAGATAAAATAATATATACTTCGTGCTGAAGTTGTTAAAAAACCTATTGGTACGAGCCTGCCACCTGGGGATCGAACTGGAAATTTCGACCACCTAACCCCTCGGCTATTGTGACTTCATTTTATTAATTATAAGAAAATTCTTTAATAATTGTTATAATTTTATATAAGACACAGGCCTACACAGTTAAGTCTTTTCGGACCTCTTTCCACCGAAGACATTTTTTGGGACAACTTGACAAGTGAAGAATCTATCGCCGTCTTTATGTCCAAGCTTTCGATATAAATAAATAAAATTTCGATATGAAGGTGGCGACGGGCTCACCACCTGTCACGTTGTCCCGAAAATATCTTCGGTGGAAGGTGGGTCGAAGTGACTTAATTGTCTACACTGGGAACTCCGTGAAGATATTTATTATTTATTTATTTATTATTTCGATATAAATCGTACATACATTTTTGAAAAAAAAAACGATTGATACGAGCCTGCCGCCTGGGAAACGAACTCGGGTCTCTTGACTCGAATACCGATCACCTTACCACTCCGCTATCGTGACTTTTTTCAAAAACATATAAAGTAGAATAATAACAAATATCTTCACGCCATTCCCAATACAGGAGTAGACAGAGATCTAGTCTAGACAAATAAGTCTCTTCGACCCACCTTCCACCGTCGATATTTTCGGAACAACGTAACAGGTGGTAAGCCCGTCGCCTTCTTTGTGTCCAAGCCAACGATATAATTTGTAAACAAGTTTTTTAAAAAACCCATTGGCACGAGACAGAAGTTGTTGAAAAACCTATTGGTACGAGCCTGCCACCTGGAGATCGAACTCAGGTCTTTTGACTCTAATTCCTATCAGATCACTCGGCTATCGTGATTATTTTCAAAAATCAAGAGATTAATACAAAATAGGTAAAAATACATGAAATAAATATTAAGTGATTAATTATTTTTTGTAAAAATCTTAAAATCCCAAAGTATTTGTTATATAAATAAAACATTCAGAGTAATGAATGAACCTGGTGATTTTCTACCAATAGTTTTTTTTAATTATCCATTAACGATAAAATCGAACAATGAATAAGGGTTGGTTTTTAGGCCTAGTCGACCCCAAAATCAGATTTCGTTCATGCCGCCCCCTGGGAAAACCATAACCCAAGGGTATAATAACCATTAATTGAAATCAATTTAAAAGAAATTTTGTTAAATATTACATAACGTTTTAAATTACATACGAAAGTAAATAAAATACTTATTTTAATAAAAGTCGATAATGAATATGGGAACACATCGTTTTAAAAAGTGTAGTATTTTTACTAATAAACACAAAAACAGTTACTCAATTTTTTATTGATTTTGAAGCATCAACTGACAACGGGCAAGATTATAATATAATAATAAATAATATCTTCACGCAATTCCCAATACAGGGGTAGACAGAGGTCAGGTCTAGACAATTAAGTCCCTTTGACCCACCTTCCTCCGAAGATATTTTCGGAACAACGTGACAGGTGGTGAGCCCGTCGCCGCCTTTATGTCCAAACCAACGATGAAATTCGTACATAAGTTTTTGAAAAACTCATTGGTACTGCCACCTGGGAATCGAACTCGGGTCTCTCGACTCGAAATTCCGACGACCCAACAACTCGGCTACCGTGACTTCAACGGGCAAGATTGAAATTTTAAATATTTTTCTCGTAACTGAATAACAAAAGAAATTTGATGCATTTGTAAAATTATTAAGAGGAACAAAAATCCACATCATCATCGTCATAACAGACTATCAGAAGTCCTCTGCTGAACATAGGCCTCCCCCAAAGATTACCACGTAGAGCGGCCCTGTGCCATCTGCATCCATCGACTCCCCGCGCGTTATACCGGTCGTAAGGTCAAGTGTTTTCCTATGCGAGGTTGTCACTCAAGAACCTTTCTTCCCCCAACGGTTGTCAGTTCTACGAGCTATGTGGCCGGCCCATTGCCACTTCAATGCGCTGATTCTTACGGCCATGTCGGTTACCCTGTTTCTACGGCGGATGTATTCATTACGGATTCTATCACTCAGAGAAACACCGAACATAGTCCTTTCCATAGCACACTGAGCAACTTTGAGCTTCTTCATACAACAATCCTATCATACATTATTTCCTGGTAGCTTTTATAATTGAGGCGTACGTCACGAAAGTTTCGGAAGGGAAACTTTCTTCTGCTTTTTGAATATTTTCTATGTATTTCTACTTTGTGTATATTACCTATTTATTATAAAAAATATCTTCACACCATTCCCAAACAGAAAAACAGAGGTCTAGACAATTCAGTTCTTTCGACCCACTTTCTACCGAAGACATTTTTGGGACAACGTAGCAGGAGGTGAGCCCGTCGTGGTCTTAATGTCGAAGCCAACAATATAAATCGTACATAAATTTTTGAAAAAACCCATTGATACGAGCCTCGAGGATCGAACTCGGGTCTATTGGCTCGAATTCACCCAATCACTCGAATATTGTTAACTATGGCGTGAATATACATTGTGTGTATATATATGCACATTTTAAGACATAAGAAACATCACTTGCGCTTTTCTCTCCAACTGTACTTTGTCCCTTTTTCTCGAAATTGATACCTGTATCTATCTGATGTTTCCGCTCGGGATACTTTTAGACGGAATTGTGGGACGACATTTGAATGAAGCATTATATATATAAATTTATATTTTTCTCCTCCATTTCACCGATTACACGCCCACGTCCCTTGTTAAAGTAAATAGGCAGAAATTGCGGAGCTACAGTCTGCGTAGTGTCCAGAGCATTGACCTCTCACCTCATTATCAATCTCTATACCATCTATTTAAAGGCACACCACTTTTGTATTTTGTATAGAAACTTTGTATTGCTGAAAATGGAGAATGTATTTACAGGCAAATAAATATAAATAAATAAATATCTTCACGCCTTTCCCAATACAGGGGTAGACAGCGGTCTAGTCTAGACAATTAAGTCCCTTCGACCTACCTTCCACCGAAGATATTTTTGGGACAACGTGACAGGTGGTGGGCCCGTCGTCGTCTTTATGTCCAAGCCAACGATGTAATTCGTATTTAGGTTTTTGAAAAACCCATTGGTACGTGCCTGCCACCTGGGGATCGAACTCGGATCTCTTGACTCGAAATTCCGACCACTCGGCAATCGTGACTTAAACAGGCAAATAAACATTTGATAAAATATAAATTGATAAATATTAAATAAACATAAATTCTTGCTTAACGGTTTTTATCTTCATGCAATGTTCCATATTGGAGTAGTTAGAAGGCTAGCCATTATAGTCCTTTCAACTCACCATCGATTTTTTTGGATAACGTGACAGATGGGGGCATAGACATACATTTACTAAGATAAATATTCGTAAAAAATTTCAAACATTAAGATTCATCACACAAATGTCCGCCCATAACGGGATTCGAACCTGCAACTCTTAGTTTTATATTAGTTTATTACACCTTTTTTCCCTGTGGTAATGGCGTAAAAATTGTACCGTGTCGTAAGAGCCAACTAAGGAAAAAGCCTTGAACATCAGCAGATAGGGGACCGGCAGCAGCATCTACGGCTGGCCAAGCATGGTAATTATGGAAAATTCCCTACTGACTTTTAGAGGCCGTTAGATATGTATCTTTGCCGTGTGGTATCGGCGTAAGAATATTGCCACTCCCTTTCTTCACGTGGGTGTCGTAAGAGGCAACTAAGGGTAACAGTCTTGATCATCATTATGGCAACAGATAGATTTCTAAAAATATCAGACGAAAATAATCATACCGAAGATGGGCAGCAGCGTCTGAGGTGCGACTGGTCTGTTACTGCGATAGCCAATCCGCTTGCCAAGCGTGGCGATTATGGTAAATCCTCCCTATGAGAGACGCTTATGTCCTCCAATAGATTTTAATAGGCCGTTATGTATGTATGTATATATTACCCGATAGAACTAAACTGTCCAAGCGTTCCTATGTAAATAAATATGATCGTGAGCTTCTGTAGGAGGAATTATTTCATATTTCCAAACGAAGTTGGCCATCAAAAGTTACTTCCTACTCGATCGGACTTGCCAGCTTGACGTAATCCATAATGCGGACGCTCTACTGTTGGCAAGATGGCGGCCTAAGGCCTCTCGTCACATTAGTTCACGCTGACAAGCTGACAAATAAGCGAAATTGACGGCGCCCGCCGAACTCTCCTACTGAAAAACAAAACATAAGCTGCGTGCACACTGAACTCATTATAATTTATTACTAAATTAATTAATACGTCAGAAGCCACGATGGAATTCGACTCAGGAGACCCGAGATCGATCCCCAAGTGACAGGCTTGTACCAATGGGTTTTTTTAAAAACTTATGTACGACTCATATCGTTGGCTTGGACAGACGGCGACGGGCTCTACATCGTTGTCCCATAACTATCTTCGGTGGAAGGTGGGTTGACACGACTTAATTGTCTAGACCTCATTCTACCCCTGTATTGGGAATGGCGTGAAGATATTAATACGTAACGAATACCTCGACGAACTGGTAACTGTAAAAATATAAACATTTGATAAAATATAAATTGATAAATATTAAATAAACATAAATTCTTGCTTAACGGTTTTTATCTTCATGCAATGTTCCATATTGGAGTAGTTAGAAGGCTAGCCATTATAGTCCCTTCAACTCACCATCGATTTTTTGGATAACGTGACAGGTGTAGGGCCCGTCGTCGTCTTTATGTCCAAGCCAACGATGTAATTCGTATTTAGGTTTTTGAAAACCCATTGGTACGTGCCTGCCACCTGGGGATCGAACTCGGATCTCTTGACTCAAAACCCGACCACTGACAATCGTGACTTAAACAGGCAAATAAACATTTGATAAAATATAAATTGATAAATATTAAATAAACATAAATTCTTGCTTAACGGTTTTTATCTTCATGCAATGTTCCATATTGGAGTAGTTAGAAGGCTAGCCATTATAGTCCCTTCAACTCACCATCGATTTTTTGGATAACGTGACAGGTGTAGGGCCCGTCGTCGTCTTTATGTCCAAGCCAACGATGTAATTCGTATTTAGGTTTTTGAAAACCCATTGGTACGTGCCTGCCACCTGG
The DNA here is from genome assembly GCA_029286605.1 of Sericinus montela. NCBI lineage: Eukaryota > Metazoa > Arthropoda > Insecta > Lepidoptera > Papilionidae > Sericinus > Sericinus montela. Next base: position 4,058,011 of record JAGSMR010000085.1, on the reverse strand, counting down.
GGATCGAACTCGGATCTCTTGACTCAAAACCCGACCACTGACAATCGTGACTTAAACAGGCAAATAAACATTTGATAAAATATAAATTGATAAATATTAAATAAACATAAATTCTTGCTTAACGGTTTTTATCTTCATGCAATGTTCCATATTGGAGTAGTTAGAAGGCTAGCCATTATAGTCCCTTCAACTCACCATCGATTTTTTGGATAACGTGACAGATGGTGGCATAGACATACATTTACTAAGATAAATATTCGTAAAAATTTCAAACATTAAGATTCATCACACAAATGTCCGCCCATAACGGGATTCGAACCTGCAACCCTTAGTTTTATATTAGTTTATTACACCTTTTTCCCTGTGGTAATGGCGTAAAATTGTACCGTGTCGTAAGAGCCAACTAAGGAAAAAGCCTTGAACATAAGCAGATAGGGGACTGGCAGCAGCATCTACGGCTGGCCAAGCATGGTAATTATGGAAAATTCCTACTGACTTTTAGAGGCCGTTAGATATGTATCTTTGCCGTGTGGTATCGGCGTAAGAATATTGCCACCCTTTCTTCACGTGGGTGTCGTAAGAGGCAACTAAGGGTAACAGTCTTGATCATCATTATGGCAACAGATAGATTTCTAAAAATATCAGACGAAAATAATCATACCGAAGATGGGCAGCAGCGTCTGAGGTGCGACTGGTCTGTTACTGCGATAGCCAATCCGCTTGCCAAGCGTGGCGATTATGGTTAATCCTCCCTATGAGAGACGCTTATGTCCTCCAATAGATTTTAATAGGCCGTTATGTATGTATGTATATATTACCCGATAGAACTAAACTGTCCAAGCGTTCCTATGTAAATAAATATGATCGTGAGCTTCTGTAGGAGGAATTATTTCATATTTCCAAACGAAGTTGGCCATCAAAAGTTACTTCCTACTCGATCGGACTTGCCAGCTTGACGTAATCCATAATGCGGACGCTCTACTGTTGGCAAGATGGCGGCCTAAGGCCTCTCGTCACATTAGTTCACGCTGACAAGCTGACAAATAAGCGAAATTGACGGCGCCCGCCGAACTCTCCTACTGAAAAACAAAACATAAGCTGCGTGCACACTGAACTCATTATAATTTATTACTAAATTAATTAATACGTCAGAAGCCACGATGGAATTCGACTCAGGAGACCCGAGATCGATCCCCAAGTGACAGGCTTGTACCAATGGGTTTTTTTAAAAACTTATGTACGACTCATATCGTTGGCTTGGACAGACGGCGACGGGCTCTACATCGTTGTCCCATAACTATCTTCGATGGAAGGTGGGTCGAAAAGACTTAATTGTCTAGACCTGTGTCTACCCCTGTAAAGGGAATGGCGTGACGAATTCCGATCACCCAACCACTCGGCCTTCGTGACAAAGGTTGACAACCAATAGCTATCTTTACTTTTCAAACTGCAGCCAGGAATTAGGCACGGGTACTAAGTCTTCGTTTGGAATCATTCCTTTAAATTCTACAGCCAGAAGGTTATCCTTCTATAGAGTCTTATTTGGTCTTAAAATTTCCTAATATCACTAGCTGAAGTAAGCGAATCTGTACCCTTTTCTTTTCAAGATCCAGTTTGTTCAAGCATGTTGTATAAGGTATCGTTTCCAACTCTTCAATACGGCAATAGTAAAGACATTGCACCGGGATTATTTCGTTTTATAGTAATATTATTTGTATAGTTAAAGTAATTACAGCAAAAAATCTTATGTTCTATTATGCTTCTTCCAATACAGGTAAAAATTTTACTACAGAGCGTATTTTAGAAAAACGCGGTGTGCCTGTCGCCGTCTACGTCCTGTATAAACCGTACATAAGTTTTGAAACAATTCATCGGTATCAGCCTACCATCTGGCGATTGAACTTGGGTCTCTTGTCTTAAATTCCGATCACCCAACCACTCGGCTACTGTGACTTGGTACCTGTTCCATGTAGCCTGTTCAGAAGGATACGTATTTCTTGCTCGCAATCATATTCAAGATTGATTGATTTCCTAATTATTTGAACTTTACACGTTCTATTATATTACTTTATAAATTTAAATATTCCTTAGTCACCGGAGTTTTGAAAACTATCATCAAGTCACGGCTGAGTGATCGGAATTTGAGTTATGAGACCCGAGTTCGATCCCCAGGAGGCACTCACAACCGGACTGTGTCTACCCCTGTAAAGGGAATGGCGTGACGAATTCCGATCACCCAACCACTCGGCCTTCGTGACAAAGGTTGACAACCAATAGCTATCTTTACTTTTCAAACTGCAGCCAGGAATTAGGCACGGGTACTAAGTCTTCGTTTGGAATCATTCCTTTAAATTCTACAGCCAGAAGGTTATCCTTCTATAGAGTCTTATTTGGTCTTAAAATTTCCTAATATCACTAGCTGAAGTAAGCGAATCTGTACCCTTTTCTTTTCAAGATCCAGTTTGTTCAAGCATGTTGTATAAGGTATCGTTTCCAACTCTTCAATACGGCAATAGTAAAGACATTGCACCGGGATTATTTCGTTTTATAGTAATATTATTTGTATAGTTAAAGTAATTACAGCAAAAAATCTTATGTTCTATTATGCTTCTTCCAATACAGGTAAAAATTTTACTACAGAGCGTATTTTAGAAAAACGCGGTGTGCCTGTCGCCGTCTACGTCCTGTATAAACCGTACATAAGTTTTGAAACAATTCATCGGTATCAGCCTACCATCTGGCGATTGAACTTGGGTCTCTTGTCTTAAATTCCGATCACCCAACCACTCGGCTACTGTGACTTGGTACCTGTTCCATGTAGCCTGTTCAGAAGGATACGTATTTCTTGCTCGCAATCATATTCAAGATTGATTGATTTCCTAATTATTTGAACTTTACACGTTCTATTATATTACTTTATAAATTTAAATATTCCTTAGTCACCGGAGTTTTGAAAACTATCATCAAGTCACGGCTGAGTGATCGGAATTTGAGTTATGAGACCCGAGTTCGATCCCCAGGAGGCACTCACAACCGGACTGTATCTACCCCTGTATTGGGAATCACGTGAAGATATTTATTTATATATTTATATCTTATTGTATCTACTATAAAAGTATACAAGAATAATATAATAACTTTCGTAGAACTATTTATAAGACAGAAAACCTACAAATGTATTTCAACAATACCTTCAAACAACAAAGACAATTTGACTGAAAAAAAACAAACATAATTTCTTAAATTCGTACAATACATCGTGAACGCTACATAAAAAACAATTGAAGAGAAAAACAAAATGAATCCCGACGTAATAGCGTCGCAATCTCGTAACGATATTTAATGTTGTTATTCACTATTCACCTGTGTTCACGTATATAGCTGTTGAATGGGAGGGGGAGGGTCGGGAGGGGATAGTGATTTATTGCACTAAGGGAAACTGTAGTCCCATTTAGACATGCTCCCGCAAAGCGTAACATTCGAATACAGAGTGGATCGTCGATTTGTTACACGCTTCGAAATATTTTATAGTATAGTTATATCTAAAAACTTCATATATTATCCAAAATAAGCTTTAGTGATATGTGGGTCGGAAGGACTAAATTTTCTAGACTTCTAGCTACTCCCTGTATAGGGGATCGAACTCTGGTCTCTTGACTCTAAATTCCGACCACCTAACCATTTGGCTATCGTGACTCTATTTTTGTGGTCGTTAAAAATATATATTAAAAGCGTAAGATAATTCTGATAGTCGTTCATCCTTCCACACCTACTAACCTATTCCGAACATTCTTCTGTATTGCCGTTAAAATAAATTTCACGTTCTGTGACAGATTGACATCTTGAGAAATGTGGATGTATTCGTTTTTATTCGCTTTATAACTCCTCTCCTCGAGACATGTCAGGGGAATATCTATTGAGGGATACAATAAAGGAATAGGCCAATAATTTATCTAGATAGATACAAGAACGCATTTAGTTTACGTTAATAGACATTAGTTATAATGACTAGAAAATATCTTTACGCTAATCACAAAACTGCGGTCTAAATATTTAGCCCTTTCTACCCACCTTCCACCGAATAATGAATAATTCAATTAATAGCATATTTTCATTGAATGTATGATTACATACAAAATGAACTCTAACTGGACTGCAGAACATAGACCTCTCCCGTTAAGTAGGAATTATATATTTATTAATGCATTATATATTATCTATATAAATATGTCGATAAAAGTTGTAACTAAATATATTGTACCGTTGTCCATGTTGCCTCAAAGCTACACTAAAAGTTTAGTCGCTCTTAATTGTCTAAACCTCTATCTACCCCAGTATTGGGAAAAATCTTGAAGATATGCAGATATGCATGCATGTTGAATAAAATATCACCAGTAATAGGTTATTTCTTGTACTTCAATTGTCTGGAAAAGTTCCACCGCAAGACATAAGCTTCTCATAATAGGATGATGTGCTATAATCATCACGCTCGGTAAGCGGATTGACGATCCCAATACCTAACACCTCGCACCTTACATGCTGCAGCCCTTTAAATGTCTGCTTAATGCTGCTGTTTGGTCTAAACCTCGTTAAGGTTGCATGTTATTAAGGCTAGTGATTACACATCAGAGTTCCGTTCCTTTTAGTTTAGTCACTAGGAATTGCATGGTAAATGGATTTTAGTGGAAATGGTTCTTTACGCACCTGATTGCCGACCTCCGTGGACAAGTGGCGTAAACACCCCATTTTCAAGGTGTCTCGAGGTCCCGGGTTCGATTCCCGGTCGGTTCGATATAGAAAAAACAACTTTTTCTACATTTTCTCGGGTCTGGGTGTTTGTGGTGCCGTCGTTGTGCCCGATTCCCATACCTCAAATGCTTTAGCATCTTACATTGGGATTCGAGCAATGTATGTGATGTTGTCTCCATGTATATATGTATGTATTTACGCAGACCACGTAATAAGATATTTTATATATTACTATTGTGCACATGTCACGATCTTTACGTACATCCTTCGCTTCTTTCAAATTCATAAATTTTCCACATAAACGCACATCTAGGTATCCGATTACTCTTGACTAGACTTTTATTTACAGTTGTTTATTTATTTTATTTTGTTGTAGAAAACTGTAGTATTTACACCATTCTGTTAAATAAATGTATTTCCAGATTAGACACTAAAATGTCAAAAATAATTTAGAATTCGTAATGTGGCAGGTTTGAAAGATGATCTTATCACTAAAATCTATAATGGCGTGCTTCGATGCTTTGGGCACATTGGGCGAATGACTGAAGTATCTAATGGTAAAGAAAATATACAGCGAGTCGAGGGAGGCCTAGACTAACTTTCGGAGACTCTGACAAGACTAAGACAAAGAAGGTCTATTCCTATTCCTTTTCCGTACACGCGGTTAGGTTGTGGAATTCGCTACCGCCTAACATGAGAGATTCTCCTACTGTTCAATTTTTAAGAAACATGTAAGAGATTATTACTTTAAAAACTTATACTTTAAAAAATGTCTATTTCATGTATACTTATATATGCGTTTGTATATGTAGAAGTATTTGTATATAGTACATAGTATATACGCATGTCTATGTTTAGTAACGTACGCACTAAGTTTGCCATATAATATACATCTCTCCTTTATGGGACTACTGGGAGATATTTCATTTTAGGAATAAGTAGTGTCCTTGTACAAATATTCTGTTTTTATTATTCTTTGTATTTTTGTGTGTACATAAAAATAAAAATAAAATAAAATAAAAGGTTCAAGAGCAGTCGGACAATTTCATCATTTTATTAATTATAAATATAAGAAGTCACGATAGCCGAGCTGTCCTCGGCTGTCCTCGGCAGTCCTCGGCTGTCCTCGGCAGTCCTCGGCTGTCCTCGGCAGTCCTCGGCTGTCCTCGGCAGTCCTCGGCTGTCCTCGGCAGTCCTCGGCTGTCCTCGGCAGTCCTCGGCTGTCCTCGGCAGTCCTCGGCTGTCCTCGGCAGTCCTCGGCTGTCCTCGGCAGTCCTCGGCTGTCCTCGGCAGTCCTCGGCTGTCCTCGGCAGTCCTCGGCTGTCCTCGGCAGTCCTCGGCTGTCCTCGGCAGTCCTCGGCTGTCCTCGGCAGTCCTCGGCTGTCCTCGGCAGTCCTCGGCTGTCCTCGGCAGTCCTCGGCTGTCCTCGGCAGTCCTCGGCTGTCCTCGGCAGTCCTCGGCTGTCCTCGGCAGTCCTCGGCTGTCCTCGGCAGTCCTCGGCTGTCCTCGGCAGTCCTCGGCTGTCCTCGGCAGTCCTCGGCTGTCCTCGGCAGTCCTCGGCTGTCCTCGGCAGTCCTCGGCTGTCCTCGGCAGTCCTCGGCTGTCCTCGGCAGTCCTCGGCTGTCCTCGGCAGTCCTCGGCTGTCCTCGGCAGTCCTCGGCTGTCCTCGGCAGTCCTCGGCTGTCCTCGGCAGTCCTCGGCTGTCCTCGGCAGTCCTCGGCTGTCCTCGGCAGTCCTCGGCTGTCCTCGGCAGTCCTCGGCTGTCCTCGGCAGTCCTCGGCTGTCCTCGGCAGTCCTCGGCTGTCCTCGGCAGTCCTCGGCTGTCCTCGGCAGTCCTCGGCTGTCCTCGGCAGTCCTCGGCTGTCCTCGGCAGTCCTCGGCTGTCCTCGGCAGTCCTCGGCTGTCCTCGGCAGTCCTCGGCTGTCCTCGGCAGTCCTCGGCTGTCCTCGGCAGTCCTCGGCTGTCCTCGGCAGTCCTCGGCTGTCCTCGGCAGTCCTCGGCTGTCCTCGGCAGTCCTCGGCTGTCCTCGGCAGTCCTCGGCTGTCCTCGGCAGTCCTCGGCTGTCCTCGGCAGTCCTCGGCTGTCCTCGGCAGTCCTCGGCTGTCCTCGGCAGTCCTCGGCTGTCCTCGGCAGTCCTCGGCTGTCCTCGGCAGTCCTCGGCTGTCCTCGGCAGTCCTCGGCTGTCCTCGGCAGTCCTCGGCTGTCCTCGGCAGTCCTCGGCTGTCCTCGGCAGTCCTCGGCTGTCCTCGGCAGTCCTCGGCTGTCCTCGGCAGTCCTCGGCTGTCCTCGGCAGTCCTCGGCTGTCCTCGGCAGTCCTCGGCTGTCCTCGGCAGTCCTCGGCTGTCCTCGGCAGTCCTCGGCTGTCCTCGGCAGTCCTCGGCTGTCCTCGGCAGTCCTCGGCTGTCCTCGGCAGTCCTCGGCTGTCCTCGGCAGTCCTCGGCTGTCCTCGGCAGTCCTCGGCTGTCCTCGGCAGTCCTCGGCTGTCCTCGGCAGTCCTCGGCTGTCCTCGGCAGTCCTCGGCTGTCCTCGGCAGTCCTCGGCTGTCCTCGGCAGTCCTCGGCTGTCCTCGGCAGTCCTCGGCTGTCCTCGGCAGTCCTCGGCTGTCCTCGGCAGTCCTCGGCTGTCCTCGGCAGTCCTCGGCTGTCCTCGGCAGTCCTCGGCTGTCCTCGGCAGTCCTCGGCTGTCCTCGGCAGTCCTCGGCTGTCCTCGGCAGTCCTCGGCTGTCCTCGGCAGTCCTCGGCTGTCCTCGGCAGTCCTCGGCTGTCCTCGGCAGTCCTCGGCTGTCCTCGGCAGTCCTCGGCTGTCCTCGGCAGTCCTCGGCTGTCCTCGGCAGTCCTCGGCTGTCCTCGGCAGTCCTCGGCTGTCCTCGGCAGTCCTCGGCTGTCCTCGGCAGTCCTCGGCTGTCCTCGGCAGTCCTCGGCTGTCCTCGGCAGTCCTCGGCTGTCCTCGGCAGTCCTCGGCTGTCCTCGGCAGTCCTCGGCTGTCCTCGGCAGTCCTCGGCTGTCCTCGGCAGTCCTCGGCTGTCCTCGGCAGTCCTCGGCTGTCCTCGGCAGTCCTCGGCTGTCCTCGGCAGTCCTCGGCTGTCCTCGGCAGTCCTCGGCTGTCCTCGGCAGTCCTCGGCTGTCCTCGGCAGTCCTCGGCTGTCCTCGGCAGTCCTCGGCTGTCCTCGGCAGTCCTCGGCTGTCCTCGGCAGTCCTCGGCTGTCCTCGGCAGTCCTCGGCTGTCCTCGGCAGTCCTCGGCTGTCCTCGGCAGTCCTCGGCTGTCCTCGGCAGTCCTCGGCTGTCCTCGGCAGTCCTCGGCTGTCCTCGGCAGTCCTCGGCTGTCCTCGGCAGTCCTCGGCTGTCCTCGGCAGTCCTCGGCTGTCCTCGGCAGTCCTCGGCTGTCCTCGGCAGTCCTCGGCTGTCCTCGGCAGTCCTCGGCTGTCCTCGGCAGTCCTCGGCTGTCCTCGGCAGTCCTCGGCTGTCCTCGGCAGTCCTCGGCTGTCCTCGGCAGTCCTCGGCTGTCCTCGGCAGTCCTCGGCTGTCCTCGGCAGTCCTCGGCTGTCCTCGGCAGTCCTCGGCTGTCCTCGGCAGTCCTCGGCTGTCCTCGGCAGTCCTCGGCTGTCCTCGGCAGTCCTCGGCTGTCCTCGGCAGTCCTCGGCTGTCCTCGGCAGTCCTCGGCTGTCCTCGGCAGTCCTCGGCTGTCCTCGGCAGTCCTCGGCTGTCCTCGGCAGTCCTCGGCTGTCCTCGGCAGTCCTCGGCTGTCCTCGGCAGTCCTCGGCTGTCCTCGGCAGTCCTCGGCTGTCCTCGGCAGTCCTCGGCTGTCCTCGGCAGTCCTCGGCTGTCCTCGGCAGTCCTCGGCTGTCCTCGGCAGTCCTCGGCTGTCCTCGGCAGTCCTCGGCTGTCCTCGGCAGTCCTCGGCTGTCCTCGGCAGTCCTCGGCTGTCCTCGGCAGTCCTCGGCTGTCCTCGGCAGTCCTCGGCTGTCCTCGGCAGTCCTCGGCTGTCCTCGGCAGTCCTCGGCTGTCCTCGGCAGTCCTCGGCTGTCCTCGGCAGTCCTCGGCTGTCCTCGGCAGTCCTCGGCTGTCCTCGGCAGTCCTCGGCTGTCCTCGGCAGTCCTCGGCTGTCCTCGGCAGTCCTCGGCTGTCCTCGGCAGTCCTCGGCTGTCCTCGGCAGTCCTCGGCTGTCCTCGGCAGTCCTCGGCTGTCCTCGGCAGTCCTCGGCTGTCCTCGGCAGTCCTCGGCTGTCCTCGGCAGTCCTCGGCTGTCCTCGGCAGTCCTCGGCTGTCCTCGGCAGTCCTCGGCTGTCCTCGGCAGTCCTCGGCTGTCCTCGGCAGTCCTCGGCTGTCCTCGGCAGTCCTCGGCTGTCCTCGGCAGTCCTCGGCTGTCCTCGGCAGTCCTCGGCTGTCCTCGGCAGTCCTCGGCTGTCCTCGGCAGTCCTCGGCTGTCCTCGGCAGTCCTCGGCTGTCCTCGGCAGTCCTCGGCTGTCCTCGGCAGTCCTCGGCTGTCCTCGGCAGTCCTCGGCTGTCCTCGGCAGTCCTCGGCTGTCCTCGGCAGTCCTCGGCTGTCCTCGGCTGTCCTCGGCAGTCCTCGGCTGTCCTCGGCTGTCCTCGGCCGCGATATATCGCGAAGTGATAAATTAAAAATGTTGACATGTATTAGATAAGGGCTTGAAAGAGATTTCTCTTAAGTCTACTAAGATTTTAGGGTTGCGACAACCGTTAAATTGAATACTGTTATTGTTTGTAATGTTTGGAGTTGTTTACAATATTTTATTTACGTATTTAATAATAATTATATTCAAAATAAATTAATTAAATAAATTAATAATAATTCAAAACTAAAAATACAATACTAGTACAAGTTGTCTTTGCGGTTATGGAAAACTCTCCTATGCCCTGTAGTGGAGTTTTTCAGACTATATATGTATGCATGTATGTATTATATTATACATTAAATTCCCCTGTTACTAAGGAACCTAGGCTTTAGCCAATTAAAATGAATGCAAGAAATTCGCAATTGTTATACGCCGGTGAATGTTGGCAACATTGAAAACAATAGACAATAGTCCACTCGACCCGGAGCCGAGGTGAAATTGTCTACACGTCACTGTGATAGACAGACAGACGTGCACGAATACGCGCCGCTGTGCAAACAAAGAGCTATTCTGTGCTTACTGGAGTTTACGTGAGACCAAGCTTTGGCATGCATTACTATATAAATACATAGATAGGAACAACATTAAATACACTGCACAAAGTAAGTAGCTAAAGTACTTTCATTATGGAATCAGAAACAACAAACCACAAATACACAGACCTTAGAGAATTTTGAAAAAGTGTTTTATTAAGACGAGTTAACAGTCTTTGTCAAGTCGAGTTAAAACATTCATATTCATCACAAAAATGTTTGTCCGTGGCAGGATTTAAACCTAACACCGTCGAAGGCAGGGCCACTAGGGCTATCGAGTCGTCATAATAATGAATATTTCTGTTTACTATTCCAGAGGTATGCAAGTTTTCTCATAATGCTCAACTTCACCGCCGAGTAAATCGTAAATATAACACATAAAATTGCTATTAAGAATTAGTATTCGTTAGTGGTTTCAGCTCAGAGTCAAACTTGGGCCACTCGGCCGTTTTAGAATAATCTAACCACGAGGCCATCACGGATCCCATAAACAATTTTATTTTGTATTTAATAAACATAGACTGGCGCCTATCTCACTCCCACGCGCAAATACCGCTATTTCGACTCTGGGATGACATTTGTATTTATTAATATTACATTATTTATGGTTTACTGTTATACAGTTAAGGTAAGGTCACAATAGCGGAGTGGTTGAGTGATCGGAGTTCGAGGCAAGGGATCGGCGGTCGATCCCGTGGTGATAGGATCGTACTAATGAGTTCTTTCAAAACTTATGCACTATTTAAATTGTTTGGTTTGTACAGGATCACCACCTGTTACGTTGCCCTCAAAAACTGTCTTCTGTAGTAGGTGAGTGGAAAGGACTTAATAGTCTAATCGTCTGTCTACCCCTGTACTGGGTATAGCCTGAAGATATTTTTTCATTTATTTATTTCTTACTTACTTAAATTAAAAAAATATATAATTTGTCTAGATCTCGGTCTACCCCTGCATTGGAACTGGTGTGAAGATATTTTGTAGATAATTTAGTCCTTTCGACACTCATTTTATGAACTGAATCTCATTTTACACCAACGTGACAGAGGGAGAGCTTGTTGGAGAAATGTTTTCGGTAAAAGGATGGTCGAAAGGACTAAATTGTTTGAAGATTCTGTCTATCCCAGTTTAGGTAATATGCGCGAGTTTATTAATTTTTATTTATTGACACAAAAAACATATTTTTTCATTTTTTAGTCTATAGATAATGGTATATTCTTTAGCTCTAGTGGACTATTATAAGGATAAGTAGTTTTGGCATTTATCAAATCAAAACAATACAATATAGACAACAAAATACATGACACAAAGCATTTTGTAAATTCATTAAACATTCAACTTTCATATATTACATTATTGTTATACGTTGGATTGGTATAATTAAAGTTTAAAGGTGGAAAACTGGCGATGGCGCCAACTCACTTTCTAATAAGTACGTACGTACAGACGCGCGGACAACTGTTTGCATATCATCTGCATAAAATGAAGACTTGAGAGCTAAACAAATGGACAGACAAACGCGTCGAGACATTATAATTTTCTTGTACTCTCTTGTATTCTTTGTTTGTTTTAAAATCCTCCATTGCCAAAAATATTTAACGCAATTAAATATTTTCACGCAATTCCCAATACAGAGGTCTAGACAATAAAGTCGTTCTGACCCACCTTCTACCGAATGTATTTTCGGGACAACGTGGCAAATGGTGAACCCGTCACCGTCTTAATATCCAAGCCAACGATATAATTCGTACATAAGTTATTGAAAAACCCCATTGGTACGATCTTGCCACGTGGATATCGAATTGAGTCTCTTGACTCGAATTCCGATCACCCAATCACTCGACTATCGTAACTTCATACATAATATTGCTAGTATTCCTGTTAACCACTCCAAGTAAGCTGCAAAGTGTCGGGAGTGATTTACAACAATAGACTAAAGGCGGGCTCGAACCTGCGACCCAAAACCTATCTATTGACGCTTGTATCTATATCTAAAAATAATCTAATTATATTATCTATATACTAAATATATAATCTAACCGATATAACGTTATCTTATGAACGTGATGCCGCCAACTGTACGTGATGTTTTAGGCCGGGCCGCGCCTAGCAACACCGGTTCCGGGCCGGCAGAGAGCTGCAAATCAAGTATGCTGACGCGGCGCCCCGTTCATCTGCTGATACCACTTTCTTTGTTACGTACCAAGCAGCATGCCAGTGGCGCCTTTCGACTTGTCGCATTTAAACTGGTATACCAATAGCTCTTGGGAATATAGCGTTATAAATAAATTTTTATTTGTTTATCTTCACGCACAATCCCTGACGGGGTAACCAGAGAGAACAGATCAACAAGTGTCACGATCCTTACATACCTCTTTCGCTTCATTTTGATTCATAATTTTCTTCATAATTGCACGTCGAGATATCCGAGTAGTCTCGACCCTTCCCTCTTCTTTATTAATAATAAATGCATACATAGATAGGAACAGCATTATTGTGCTGCAGCAACAGATTGCTCTGATCACAAATAATGTAGCTAAAGCACTTGTGCAGAACAACAGAATGAAGGTAATATCATAATAAATTAAAAAATTAAATAATAAATAAATACATACACAGATAGGGACAACGTCACATACATTGCTCTGATCCCAAAGTAAGCAGCTTAAACACTTGTAATATGGATTAGGACATTGGCCTCTCCTACAGGGAGGATTTGCCATAATCGCCATGCTTGGCACGCGGATTGGCGATCGCAGTACCAGACCACTCGCACCACAGACGCTGCTGCCCATCTTTGGTCTGATTATTTTGATTTGATATTTTGAGAGATGGTTATCCCGCCGTATATAGGTTACCATAACGATATTCAAGGCTGTTTCCCTAAATCGCCTCTTATGACATCCACAGAAAGAAAGGGAGTGGAAATATTCTTACTCCGTTACCACACGGTCTGTTTCTTCATTAACTGGCTCAGAAAAATAAACCCTGGAACTCTGATCTGGTGACATCCACCGGTGTCTTATCCACTCGTCAACAGAGGTATCATCAGCCTCAGAGGTATCACATGCCTCCGCAACAGCCTCCTAAGCTTTATTTATGTAAGACTTAATTACTTTACTACTTATTACGAAATCAAGAGAGACGACAAATATCGCGTGCGTTGTGTAAAAAAAAGCCGCGAACCGAAAAAATGTATTGTTTGAGGTCTAAATATAAATAAATATCTTCACGCAATTCCCAATACAGCGGTAGACAGAGGTCTAGTCTAGACAATTAAGTCCCTTCGACCCACCTTCTACCGAAGATATTTTCGGGACAACGTGACAGAAGAGGAGCCCGTCGCCGTATTGTTTGAGGTCTGAAATTTTAAATATTGAAGACATGATCACAGCCGAATCTGATTATGGAATACTATCTCATGCAGAATAACCCCCAAAAAACCGTTTACCAAGCGGTGGAAAAAGAATACACACCATCCTATGAATGAGTCACTCATTCAAGTAACTCATTCATGGGGCGTGTAAGCTTCTACATCAACACCCCGCTAAAATAAATAAATAAATATCTTAACGCAATTCCCAATACAAAGGTAGACAGAGATCTAGTCTAGACAATAAAGTCCCTATTACCCACCTTCCACCGAAGATATTTATGGGACAACGTGACAGGTGGTGAGCCCGTCGCTTGCACTTAATTGTCTAGTTAGACCTCCGTCTACTCCTGTATTGGGAATTGCGTGAAGATATTTATTTATTTCATTTTTATATTTAACAGTCTTCGTTGCAACAGATAAAAAAGCGCTTTGAGCCGGCAATTCTTACAGTTTTTCAATATTTAGATATTGTCACACTGCGACTATCGTGCCCTTAGACGCAAAGGTTGAAGATCAAGTGTTCATTAGTCCAAATTTATTGCCCGGCACCGCAATAAATATAGATTTATGTGTGTTCAGCCAGTCACCCGCGGGCGCGATCGTTTCATTGCGTTATAGAATCTTCCAGAAGTAATTACCTACGATATCGAGAATCAAGGTAGCCCTGTGTTTGGGTGATGGAAATTTGTGTCAAGAGACCTGTGTTCAATTCCCAAATAGTAAGCACGTACCTATGCCTTTTTTCTGAAACTTATATAACCCCTGAGAATGAGGTGACCGCTCCCGAGCTATTTCTAGAAAATATCACATCACATTTGTATATTACATAGCATTGTAAAAATAAGAGTAATGATAATAATTAACCAAAAAAGAGGATACCTACGGAGTTTCTTTTGCCTGTTTTTTCTCCGTTAGAGGAACCTCATTACGAAACGGTGGTCGATTAAAAATGACTATCGATAAACGCATGTACATTCTTATGTCGATAAATAAATGATTTGATTTGATTTGTTATGTACGATTACTATCACTGGAATCGTATTATCGTATCGTATAACTTAGTCTGTCTTCTAAATGTAATGTTAGGAATGGGGTAAAGGTATTTTTTTAATTACCTCCGTAGACGAGTGGCATACAGTCGGGTTTTCATGGTGTCTTCAGTTTTGAGGTCCCGTGCCGGATGGTTCAATGTAGAAAACCACTTTTTGTATTATCGGATCTGGGTGTCAAGATACTTACTCTATGATCAGTGCATTATATATGATGTTTTCCCCATCAAAGTATGTATTTACTCTGCGGCATCTGTCAAGGCGTCGCTTCAATGGATGAACATTCAGAGTCCTGGATTTGATTTAATCAAGGACGCGTGAAGGAAGAAAAGTCACGAAAGCCGAGTGGTTGGGTGGTCGGAATTTAGAGTCAAGACACCGGAGTACGATCCCCAGGTGGCAGGCGCGGACCTATGGGTTTTTCAAAAACTTATGTACGAATTACATCGTGGACTTGGACATAAAGACGGCGACGTGCTCACCACCTGTCACGTTGTCCAGAAAATATCTTCGGTTGAAAATGGGTCAAAATTGTCTAGACTACACCTCTGTCTACCCCTATATTGGGAATTGCGTATATTACATTATTATATATTATATATGTTTAACTGACTTACAATTACATATACTCATGAATCGAGTAGCCATTTAAATTAAAATTCAATTCCTTTTAAATTAATTATCTGTAGATTTCTATAAACTACGCCAAATTTTCTATATTTGAATACAGCCACTGTTGCTACGTGGAAGCAAATCTGGATCGAAATAGTCACGTGTTGGAAATAGTGGCGTAACATCCGCCTCGCTATTTCAGTATCGCCCAAATAAAGCTAAAAAGGCGATTCAAGAGCAACATTATTTCGTATTTGTATGTAATAAAACGAAAATAAAAAAAGCCGATTTTCGAAGAAGAGAAATTT
Organism: Sericinus montela; assembly: GCA_029286605.1. Taxonomy (NCBI): domain Eukaryota; kingdom Metazoa; phylum Arthropoda; class Insecta; order Lepidoptera; family Papilionidae; genus Sericinus; species Sericinus montela. The sequence continues at coordinate 4,042,754 of JAGSMR010000085.1, read as the reverse complement.
CCGAGCCATTTTCAAACGGCATCAGTTGAAATTATAAATCTCTTGTCATATTGGGGTAGGGTATACAGGTCGATGACCTTACTCCGCTAATACAAACATACATACATAACGGCCTGTAAAAGTCCACTGCAGGATGAAGGCCTCTGCCATAAGGAAGGGTGTTCCATAAAAGCCACGCTTGGCGAGCTGATTGGAGATCGTAGTACCAGACTCCTCAACCCTTAGGGTGGTGTCTAAGGGTAGAGGAGTCTGGTCACTGGTCTGCAAAATTTAGGTCTAGTATTTTGTGACGCCATCTGGCGGCAGCCAAAGGCATTTTCAAGGCTTACCCTTAATCGTTTCTCATGACACCCACGGGAAGAAAGGTATTCTCACACCGATACCACTCGGCAATATACCTAATATACTAAAACCAAAAAAAGTCACGATAGCCGAGTGGTTGTGCGATAAGAATTCGAGTTAGGAGACACCGAGTTCGATCCATAGCTGGCAGGATCGTAGCAATTGGATTATTCAAAAACTTATGTACGATTTTTAACGTTAGCTTGGATTTATATCCGTCTTTACAGACGGCGACAGAGTCACACATCTGTCATGCCCCAAAAAATGTCTACAGTGTGAAGACAGAAATCAGTCTACCCCAGTACCGAGTTAGGCGTGAAGATATTTAAAAAAAAAACAAGTTCATTAATTTCTCAATGTTAGCCGCTGAATATTTGTTTAGAAAAAAAAACTTAATTTCGTTGCAACTAATAACCAATGCAATTCCATCGGTGTGAGTGGCCGCGCGATAATAATAGTGTTGTGCAATGTCGGCGCGGAGATATGTCGAAACTCGAGTCGTAATAACACATCGGTTGTCGACGTTTGCCATGCGTTGTTTAACGAATTGTGCAAGCCACGTTCGCTGCAAACGGTAATTTATACGTGTTTTGATTTATTTTGTGATTTGTGTGTTTAGATATCAAGGCTTCGGTTTTATTGTTCATTGCGAAATATTACGTTAACAGAAAAAAGCTAGTGGTAGCCTAGTGATCAGCCATAGAGGGCGTTTGTATGCGGATGACTGTGTTAGATTCCCGGGACGACACCACCAAAATTACTCAACAACAATTTGAAATGCTGACTTTATAATGAGATCGATTGTTAATGAAAACATTGTGAAGAAAAATATGCTCTTTGGCAGGCTTTAACCAATAGGGAGCTTTTACAGCCTGCTACTTACTTTAACTTTAACAAAAAGAAATCTTCAGGCTTTTCCCAATCGTATTATCGTATCGTATAACTTAGTCTGTCTTCTAAATGTAATGTTAGGAATGGGGTAAAGGTATTTTTTTAATTACCTCCGTAGACGAGTGGCATACAGTCGGGTTTTCATGGTGTCTTCAGTTTTGAGGTCCCGTGCCGGATGGTTCAATGTAGAAAACCACTTTTTGTATTATCGGATCTGGGTGTCAAGATACTTACTCTATGATCAGTGCATTATATATGATGTTTTCCCCATCAAAGTATGTATTTACTCTGCGGCTTCTGTCAAGGCGTCGCTTCAATGGATGAACATTCAGAGTCCTGGATTTGATTTAATCAAGGACGCGTGAAGGAAGAAAAGTCACGAAAGCCGAGTGGTTGGGTGGTCGGAATTTAGAGTCAAGAGACGACAAATATCGCGTGCGTTGTGTAAAAAAAGCCGCGAACCGAAAATGTATTGTTTGAGGTCTAAATATAAATAAATATCTTCACGCAATTCTAATACAGCGGTAGACAGAGGTCTAGTCTAGACAATAAAGTCCCTATTACCCACCTTCCACCGAAGATATTTTCGGGACAACGTGACAGAAGAGGAGCCCGTCGCCGTATTGTTTGAGGTCTAAATATAAATAAATATCTTCACGCAATTCTAATACAGCGGTAGACAGAGGTCTAGTCTAGACAATAAAGTCCCTATTACCCACCTTCCACCGAAGATATTTTCGGGACAACGTGACAGAAGAGGAGCCTGTCGCCGTATTGTTTGAGGTCTAAATATAAATAAATATCTTCACGCAATTCTAATACAGCGGTAGACAGAGGTCTAGTCTAGACAATAAAGTCCCTATTACCCACCTTCCACCGAAGATATTTTCGGGACAACGTGACAGAAGAGGAGCCTGTCGCCGTATTGTTTGAGGTCTAAATATAAATAAATATCTTCACGCACCCTAATACAAAGGTAGACAGAGATCTAGTCTAGACAATAAAGTCCCTATTACCCACCTTCCACCGAAGACATTTTTGGGAGAACATGACAGGTTAAACTTTAAAAACAAAACCTGTAACTTACCGCGGAATAAGGACCTTTCGCAATTATTTTTAAAGTGCTTATAGTGAAGTTATGAGCCAATACACACCACAAGTGGATTGTAGATCGACAACTCAAAACTTAGTCTCGTCAAGGGTCCTGATTAATATTAGTTTGTTGTAATTTTTCGAAATAATTGCATGTCATCTGTGAGTAATCAATGGGATTTTCGGGTTTACTTCCTTTGTTTTTCTTTTTTAGAAAATGTTTTCTAATGCAGGAGCTGCATGTTAACGGAGTAAAAACGAAAAATTTTTTTTTACTTTCACAACTCAGAATTCCTCATTGACTAACTTATATCGGTGAGTTCCAGCTTCGAATTTCGGACGTACTTATTTCGAATTCTTTTCAAGTATCTATAGAGTATTCATATACATTATAATACACAATATATAAAACGAAAAGATTTTTTTTAATTTGAAAATTTACGCCCATTATTCTAATGACGTAGTTACATCACTATCGCCGCGGGGCACTGCACTCACAATGACGAGCGCAATTTTCACCTAGCAACAAAAGTGAAGGCAGAAAGATCTACTACAAGAACCTTTACCTATAAACATGTCATCTATTTACCTAACAACAAAAGTGAAGGCAGAAAGATCTACTACAAGAACCTTTACCTATAAACATGTCATCTGTGAGTAATCAATGGGATTTTCGGGTTTATTTCCTTTGTTTTTCTTTTTAGAAAATGTTTTCTAATGCAGGAGCTGCATGTTAACGGAGTAAAACGAAAATTTTTTTACTTTCACAACTCAGAATTCCTCATTGTCTAACTTATATCGGTGAGTTCCAGCTTCGAATTTAGGTCTAGTATTTTGTGACGCCATCTGGCGGCAGCCAAAGGCATTTTCAAGGCTTACCCATAATCGTTTCTCATGACACCCACGGAAGAAAAGTATTCTCACACCGATACCACTCGGCAATATACCTAATATACTAAAACCAAAAAGTCACGATAGCCGAGTGGTTGTGCGATAAGAATTCGAGTTAGGAGACACTGAGTTCGATCCATAGCTGGCAGGATCGTAGCAATTGGATTATTCAAAACTTATGTACGAATTACATCGTTGACTTGGACATAAAGACGGCGACGTGCTCACCACCTGTCACGTTGTCCAGAAAATATCTTCGGTTGAAAATGGGTCAAAATTGTCTAGACTACACCTCTGTCTACCCCTATATTGGGAATTGCGTATATTACATTATTATATATTATATATGTGTAACTGACTTATAATTACATATACTCGCGAATCGAGTGTAGCCATTTTAAATTAAAATTCAATTCCTTTAAATTAATTATCTGTAGATTTCTATAAACTACGCCAAATTTTCTATATTTGAATACAGCCACTGTTGCTACGTGGAAGCAAATCTGGATCGAAATAGTCACGTGTTGGAAATAGTGGCGTAACATCCGCCTCGCTATTTCAGTATCGCCCAAATAAAGCTAAAAAGGCGATTCAAGAGCAACATTATTTCGTATTTGTATGTAATAAAACGAAAATAAAAAAAAAGCCGATTTTCGAAGAAGAGAAATTTCCGAGCCATTTTCAAACGGCATCAGTTGAAATTATAAATCTCTTGTCATATTGGGGTAGGGTATACAGGTCGATGACCTTACTCCGCTAATACAAACATACATACATAACGGCCTGTAAAAGTCCACTGCAGGATGAAGGCCTCTGCCATAAGGAAGGGTGTTCCATAAAAGCCACGCTTGGCGAGCTGATTGAGATCGTAGTACCAGACTCCTCAACCCTTAGGGTGGTGTCTAAGGGTAGAGGAGTCTGGTCACTGGTCTGCAAAATTTAGGTCTAGTATTTTGTGACGCCATCTGGCGGCAGCCAAAGGCATTTTCAAGGCTTACCCTTAATCGTTTCTCATGACACCCACGGGAAGAAAGGTATTCTCACACCGATACCACTCGGCAATATACCTAATATACTAAAACCAAAAAAAGTCACGATAGCCGAGTGGTTGTGCGATAAGAATTCGAGTTAGGAGACACCGAGTTCGATCCATAGCTGGCAGGATCGTAGCAATTGGATTATTCAAAAACTTATGTAATGAATTACATCGTTGACTTGGACATAAAGACGGCGACGTGCTCACCACCTGTCACGTTGTCCAGAAAATATCTTCGGTTGAAAATGGGTCAAAATTGTCTAGACTACACCTCTGTCTACCCCTATATTGGGAATTGCGTATATTACATTATTATATATTATATATGTGTAACTGACTTATAATTACATATACTCGCGAATCGAGTGTAGCCATTTTAAATTAAAATTCAATTCCTTTAAATTAATTATCTGTAGATTTCTATAAACTACGCCAAATTTTCTATATTTGAATACAGCCACTGTTGCTACGTGGAAGCAAATCTGGATCGAAATAGTCACGTGTTGGAAATAGTGGCGTAACATCCGCCTCGCTATTTCAGTATCGCCCAAATAAAGCTAAAAAGGCGATTCAAGAGCAACATTATTTCGTATTTGTATGTAATAAAACGAAAATAAAAAAAGCCGATTTTCGAAGAAGAGAAATTTCCGAGCCATTTTCAAACGGCATCAGTTGAAATTATAAATCTCTTGTCATATTGGGGTAGGGTATACAGGTCGATGACCTTACTCCGCTAATACAAACATACATACATAACGGCCTGTAAAAGTCCACTGCAGGATGAAGGCCTCTGCCATAAGGAAGGGTGTTCCATAAAAGCCACGCTTGGCGAGCTGATTGAGATCACCAGACCTCAACCCTTAGGGTGGTGTCTAAGGGTAGAGGAGTCTGGTCACTGGTCTGCAAAATTTAGGTCTAGTATTTTGTGACGCCATCTGGCGGCAGCCAAAGGCATTTTCAAGGCTTACCCTTAATCGTTTCTCATGACACCCACGGGAAGAAAGGTATTCTCACACCGATACCACTCGGCAATATACCTAATATACTAAAACCAAAAAGTCACGATAGCCGAGTGGTTGTGCGATAAGAATTCGAGTTAGAGACACCGAGTTCGATCCACAGCTGGCAGGATCGTAGCAATTGGATTATTCAAAACTTATGTACGATTTTTAACGTTAGCTTGATTTATATCCGTCTTTACAGACGGCGACAGAGTCACACATCTGTCATGTCCCAAAAAATGTCTACAGTGTGAAGACAGAAGTCAGTCTACCCCAGTACCGAGTTAGTCGTGAAGATATTTAAAAAAAAAACAAGTGCATTAATTTCTCAATGTTAGCCGCTGAATATTTGTTTAGAAAAAAAAAACTTAATTTCGTTGCAACTAATAACCAATGCAATTCCATCGGTGTGAGTGGCCGCGCGATAATAATAGTGTTGTGCAATGTCGGCTCGGAGATATGTCGAAACTCGAGTCGTAATAACACATCGGTTGTCGACGTTTGCCATGCGTTGTTTAACGAATTGTGCAAGCCACGTTCGCTGCAAACGGTAATTTATACGTGTTTTGATTTATTTTGTGATTTGTGTGTTTAGATATCAAGGCTTCGGTTTTATTGTTCATTGCGAAATATTACGTTAACAGAAAAAAGCTAGTGGTAGCCTAGTGATCAGCCATAGAGGGCGTTTGTATGCGGATGACTGTGTTAGATTCCCGGGACGACACCACCAAAATTACTCAACAACAATTTGAAATGCTGACTTTATAATGAGATCGATTGTTAATGAAAACATTGTGAAGAAAAATATGCTCTTTGGCAGGCTTTAACCAATAGGGAGCTTTTACAGCCTGCTACTTACTTTAACTTTAACAAAAAGAAATCTTCAGGCTTTTCCCAATACAAGATAGACAGATAGATATCTAAACAATTAGACACACTTCCCACTCATCTTCCCCCGAAGATATTTTTGGGAGAACGTGACAGGTTAAACTTTAAAAACAAAACCTGTAACTTACCGCGGAATAAGGACCTTTCGCAATTATTTTTAAAGTGCTTATAGTGAAGTTATGAGCCAATACACACCACAAGTGGATTGTAGATCGACAACTCAAAACTTAGTCTCGTCAAGGGTCCTGATTAATATTAGTTTGTTGTAATTTTTCGAAATAATTGCATGTCATCTGTGAGTAATCAATGGGATTTTCGGGTTTACTTCCTTTGTTTTTCTTTTTTAGAAAATGTTTTCTAATGCAGGAGCTGCATGTTAACGGAGTAAAAACGAAAAATTTTTTTTTACTTTCACAACTCAGAATTCCTTATTGTCTAACTTATATCGGTGAGTTCCAGCTTCGAATTTCGGACGTACTTATTTCGAATTCTTTTCAAGTATCTATAGAGTATTCATATACATTATAATACACAATATATAAAACGAAAAGATTTTTTTTAATTTGAAAATTTACGCCCATTATTCTAATGACGTAGTTACATCACTATCGCCGCGGGGCACTGCACTCACAATGACGAGCGCAATTTTCACCTAGCAACAAAAGTGAAGGCAGAAAGATCTACTACAAGAACCTTTACCTATAAACATGTCATCTATTTACCTAACAACAAAAACTCTACATTCCTATTCCATTACTTGCATTCACTGCTTATTACGCTTCAGTAGTAGATATAGTGCAGCAGTGGAATCGAAATAGATTAAAATAACACTAGTGAAATTTCATTAGAAGTTCACAGTAGGAGTTCACAGAATCGCTTCTAATTTCTAGGTTGCTTAGCAGTACCTAGGCGTAGCCAAGTAAAAACTAGTCGACGCATGGACTTATATTTTAAATGGCGGATGCATTCCCCATCTAGGACGGGACTGGGTTTTCTAAAACGGTCTAGAAATGCATTCTTAATGATCGTCGTGTTAGTTAAAAAAGGAAGATTTAGTAAGTGATGAATTGAAGCAGATTTCTTTAGCAGCACCCGTGGTATAAATGCCCTGTTTACTTAATGACCTGTAAAAGTTGGTTGGTACCTACCGTATGTAGGTAGGATCTCCTTTAAGGAGGGTTTGTAATCACGCATGGCAAGCGGATTTAGGAATGACGTCCCAGACACTTGGTACATATGCTGCTGCTTCCCGTTTCCTTAATTTTAAGCTGGTATTCTTCGTGATGGTTAACCCGCCGTCTATCATCATCCTGGCTTTCCCTTAGTTGTCTCTAACCACACCCACGGGAAGAAAGGAGGTAGTGTTTTCAAGCACTCAGCCACGCCAAATTTAGAAGACAATTATTTACTGTCGATTATTGTGGAATTTCGAGTCAAGAGACCCGACTTCGATCCCCAGGTGGCAGGCTCGTACCTATGGGTCTTTTTTTAAACTTATGTACAAATTATATCGTTGCCTTGGACAAAAAGACGGCGACGGGCTCACCACCTGTCAGGTTTCCCGAAATATCTTCGGTGGAAGGTGGTTCGAAGGGACTTAATTGTCTAGACTAGATCTCTGTCTACCCCTGTATTGCGTGAAGATATTTATTATATTTGTCGTCTAATAATATAATTATAATAATTATTATATTATTAGACGTCCTCCGAGGACGAGTGGCGTAAACACCGGTTTTCAAGTTATCGCTATCTCGAGGTCCCGGGTTCGATTCCCGGTCGGGTCAATGTAGAAAAAAGACTTTTTCTACATTTTCTCGGGTCTGGGTGTTTGTGGTACCTTCGTTGTTTCCGATTACCATACCTCAAGTGCTTTAGCATCTTACATTGGGATTGGAGCAATGTATGTCATGTTGTCCCTATCTATACATGTATTTATTTTATCTGTATTTGTATTTAGTTGTTAAAAAATTATTATAATTATTATTATTATATTTATTTTTTTTTATTTATTGTGATACCTAAACCTAAAGGGACGTTTTGTGTTCAAGCCAACGATACAATATAATTACATACAATTATTTTCTTTACTAAATGTACCTTCATACACTCAATTCGAGCACGTACATTCATATTAACTCTTTGGGGTTCGAATCCCCCCCTTAAACACATGGTCTCACAAACTAAGCAATCAATTCGTAATCATGATTATCTTTATAGCAAAAGCGAAAGTGGATTTTCTAAACTTAACATTTTGATATATTTATTTTTTTTTATTTATTGTGATACCTAAACCTAAAGGGACGTTTTGTGTTCAAGCCAACGATACAATATAATTATAATAATTATTATATTATTAGACGTCCTCCGAGGACGAGTGGCGTAAACACCGGTTTTCAAAGTGTCGCCATCTCGAGGTCCCGGGTTCGATTCCTGGTCGGTCAATGTGGTAGAAAAAGATTTTTTAATTTGAAAATTACGCCCATTATTCCTAGCCGATTACATACTATCATATGGGCACTGCACTCTGCAATGACGAACAACGTTTCTTGGCAACAAAAGTGAAGGCAGAAAGATCTACTACAAGAACCTTACCTATAAACATGTCATTCATTTACTCCAACAACAAAACTCTACATCTTATTCATTGCTTTACTCATTACGCTTCAGTAGTAGATATAGTGCAGCAGTGGAATCGAAATAGATTAAAATAACACTAGTGAAATTTCATTAGAAGTTCACAGTAGGAGTTCACAGAATCGCTTCTAATTTCTAGGTTGCTTAGCAGTACCTAGGCGTAGCCAAGTAAAAACTAGTCGACGCATGGACTTATATTTTAAATGGCGGATGCATTCCCCATCTAGGACGGGACTGGGTTTTCTAAAACGGTCTAGAAATGCATTCTTAATGATCGTCGTGTTAGTTAAAAAAGGAAGATTTAGTAAGTGATGAATTGAAGCAGATTTCTTTAGCAGCACCCGTGGTATAAATGCCCTGTTTACTTAATGACCTGTAAAAGTTGGTTGGTACCTACCGTATGTAGGTAGGATCTCCTTTAAGGAGGGTTTGTAATCACGCATGGCAAGCGGATTTAGGAATGACGTCCCAGACACTTGGTACATATGCTGCTGCTTCCCGTTTCCTTAATTTTAAGCTGGTATTCTTCGTGATGGTTAACCCGCCGTCTATCATCATCCTGGCTTTCCCTTAGTTGTCTCTAACCACACCCACGGGAAGAAAGGAGGTAGTGTTTTCAAGCACTCAGCCACGCCAAATTTAGAAGACAATTATTTACTGTCGATTATTGTGGAATTTCGAGTCAAGAGACCCGACTTCGATCCCCAGGTGGCAGGCTCGTACCTATGGGTCTTTTTTAAACTTATGTACAAATTATATCGTTGCCTTGGACAAAAAGACGGCGACGGGCTCACCACCTGTCAGGTTTCCCGAAATATCTTCGGTGGAAGGTGGTTCGAAGGGACTTAATTGTCTAGACTAGATCTCTGTCTACCCCTGTATTGCGTGAAGATATTTATTATATTTGTCGTCTAATAATATAATTATAATAATTATTATATTATTAGACGTCCTCCGAGGACGAGTGGCGTAAACACCGGTTTTCAAGTTATCGCTATCTCGAGGTCCCGGGTTCGATTCCCGGTCGGGTCAATGTAGAAAAAAGACTTTTTCTACATTTTCTCGGGTCTGGGTGTTTGTGGTACCTTCGTTGTTTCCGATTACCATACCTCAAGTGCTTTAGCATCTTACATTGGGATTGGAGCAATGTATGTCATGTTGTCCCTATCTATACATGTATTTATTTTATCTGTATTTGTATTTAGTTGTTAAAAAATTATTATAATTATTATTATTATATTTATTTTTTTTTATTTATTGTGATACCTAAACCTAAAGGGACGTTTTGTGTTCAAGCCAACGATACAATATAATTACATACAATTATTTTCTTTACTAAATGTACCTTCATACACTCAATTCGAGCACGTACATTCATATTAACTCTTTGGGGTTCGAATCCCCCCTTAAACACATGGTCTCACAAACTAAGCAATCAATTCGTAATCATGATTATCTTTATAGCAAAAGCGAAAGTGGATTTTCTAAACTTAACATTTTGATATTTTCTATTTTATACATCGTTTGTACCATCCACCAATTAAATGCTAAATATAAATCATAATTCGTGCAAAAACTTTTCAACAACAGGCAATACCAATTAATTCGCTGGCAATTAATTGCCCGTTGTACCATTACTTAACAGCAACAAACGTTAATTTCATCGTCCTTAATTAAATTTTAAAATATTACGGCAAACAAATAAGGGGCTATGATGTTTTTCTTGATTTAATAGAAGTGCACTCCTCTCTATCTCATAATTAAAAGAATGAATGCCAATAACCAAGTAAGCTGCAATGATTCAATCTGGAGTGGTTTACGACTGTAATCGATTGGCGGTCTCGAATCTGCGACTTTATGTTTCGCAGTAACCCTACACTATTAGGCTATTGACCCTTTAATTATACATATATTGAAGGCAAACGATCTCCGTGGACGAATGGCGTAAACACCGGTTTTCAAAGTGTCGCCATCTCGAGGTCCCGGGTTCGATTCCCGGTCGGGTCAATGTAAAAAAAAAAACACTTTTTCTACATTTTCTCGGATCTGGATATTGGTGGTGCCTTCGTTGTTTCCGATTCCCATATCACAAGTGGAAGCATCTCACATTGGGATCGGAGCAATTTATGTGATTTTGTCCCTATCTATATATGTATTTATTTATATATGTATAATTATATTGAATGATTTATGAATAGCTTGATATAACCCATAATAATCCAATTTGCTTCAATTGATTCGGGATGATAAATATATTATGAAAGAGCATCATGTAATTCATTATTTCTTACAGTGCTTGATTTGAAAGGAGTCATACTCCCACCACCCTCCCCCCTCACGTATCTTTCCGATGAGTAAAGAGTAAATAACTCAATATTTCGAATATAATCAAGAGAACAAAAAATTTTTAAGATCTGATAAAATGGATCGGATATGCCCTAAACTCAATTCCCATGACATTATACTTATCTATACATATACATATACAATGTACTACCATCGGTTTTAGACTCCATCGTATTTGTAACTCGTTCTTCAGGCGATGTAAACACTTCACAACTATTACGAAAGCTATCTTAAAAATTTTATAATCACTTTTTGTTTTTCAAGTCACGATAGCCGAGTGGTTGGGTGGTCGGAATTTCGAGTCAATAGACCCGAGTTCGATCCCCAATTGGTAGGCTCGTACCAATGAGTTTTTCAAAAACTTATGTACGAATATCGTTGGCTTGGACATAAAGGCGGCGATAGGCTCACCACCTGTCACGTTGTCCCGAAAATATCTTCGGTGAAAGGTGGGTCGAAGGGACTTAATTGTCTAGACTCGACCTCTGTCTACCCCTGTATTGGGAATTGCGTGAAGATATTTATATATATTTTATTTATTCTTTTTGTTTTTCTTCAGTTCTTCTTTTCCCTCAGAGTTAGCAGTTTATGAAAAGTCGTAAAGTTATTAAAAAAAGATGAGGAAAAGTGTAAGTACATAATAAAAGTAAGTATTAAAGTGTTGAAAAAGGATTACCCAGACGAAAGTTCTTCAATCATGCTCAGGAGGTTCTAAATGAAGGTTACGTATACCCTAGGAGTATCCTTAACCGATGTACATGTAATAAAATACTGATGATAGACGAAGCGAGTTTGGCAATGAAAAGATGTGATCTCTGCCTATCACTACAAGAAAAAAGCTTTAGTTTATGTATGTATGTAAAAGCGAGGAAGCAGTTTCAGTAAAATTCAGTAGGTAATATTTTACTAACTACTGAATTTTTTACAGCAAATATTCGCTATAATGAAATGCTGTTTCAAATTTGTTTTCCTTAGTTGACTAATTATTGGTTGCAATGTTGATTGACGTTTACATCTTATTCCACAGTATTTTATCTGTATTTGTATTTAGTTGTTAAAAAATTATTATAATTATTATTATTATATTTATTTTTTTTTATTTATTGTGATACCTAAACCTAAAGGGACGTTTTGTGTTCAAGCCAACGATACAATATAATTACATACAATTATTTTCTTTACTAAATGTACCTTCATACACTCAATTCGAGCACGTACATTCATATTAACTCTTTGGGGTTCGAATCCCCCCTTAAACACATGGTCTCACAAACTAAGCAATCAATTCGTAATCATGATTATCTTTATAGCAAAAGCGAAAGTGGATTTTCTAAACTTAACATTTTGATATTTTCTATTTTATACATCGTTTGTACCATCCACCAATTAAATGCTAAATATAAATCATAATTCGTGCAAAAACTTTTCAACAACAGGCAATACCAATTAATTCGCTGGCAATTAATTGCCCGTTGTACCATTACTTAACAGCAACAAACGTTAATTTCATCGTCCTTAATTAAATTTTAAAATATTACGGCAAACAAATAAGGGGCTATGATGTTTTTCTTGATTTAATAGAAGTGCACTCCTCTCTATCTCATAATTAAAAGAATGAAAGCCAATAACCAAGTAAGCTGCAATGATTCAATCTGGAGTGGTTTACGACTGTAATCGATTGGCGGTCTCGAACCTGCGACTTTATGTTTCGCAGTAACCCTACACTATTAGGCTATTGACCCTTTAATTATACATATATTGAAAGCAAACGATCTCCGTGGACGAATGGCGTAAACACCGGTTTTCAAAGTGTCGCCATCTCGAGGTCCCGGGTTCGATTCCCGGTCGGGTCAATGTAAAAAAAAAAACACTTTTTCTACATTTTCTCGGATCTGGATATTGGTGGTGCCTTCGTTGTTTCCGATTCCCATATCACAAGTGGAAGCATCTCACATTGGGATCGGAGCAATTTATGTGATTTTGTCCCTATCTATATATGTATTTATTTATATATGTATAATTATATTGAATGATTTATGAATAGCTTGATATAACCCATAATAATCCAATTTGCTTCAATTGATTCGGGATGATAAATATATTATGAAAGAGCATCATGTAATTCATTATTTCTTACAGTGCTTGATTTGAAAGGAGTCATACTCCCACCACCCTCCCCCCTCACGTATCTTTCCGATGAGTAAAGAGTAAATAACTCAATATTTCGAATATAATCAAGAGAACAAAAAATTTTTAAGATCTGATAAAATGGATCGGATATGCCCTAAACTCAATTCCCATGACATTATACTTATCTATACATATACATATACAATGTACTACCATCGGTTTTAGACTCCATCGTATTTGTAACTCGTTCTTCAGGCGATGTAAACACTTCACAACTATTACGAAAGCTATCTTAAAAATTTTATAATCACTTTTTGTTTTTCAAGTCACGATAGCCGAGTGGTTGGGTGGTCGGAATTTCGAGTCAATAGACCCGAGTTCGATCCCCAATTGGTAGGCTCGTACCAATGAGTTTTTCAAAAACTTATGTACGAATATCGTTGGCTTGGACATAAAGGCGGCGATAGGCTCACCACCTGTCACGTTGTCCCGAAAATATCTTCGGTGAAAGGTGGGTCGAAGGGACTTAATTGTCTAGACTCGACCTCTGTCTACCCCTGTATTGGGAATTGCGTGAAGATATTTATATATATTTTATTTATTCTTTTTGTTTTTCTTCAGTTCTTCTTTTCCCTCAGAGTTAGCAGTTTATGAAAAGTCGTAAAGTTATTAAAAAAAGATGAGGAAAAGTGTAAGTACATAATAAAAGTAAGTATTAAAGTGTTGAAAAAGGATTACCCAGACGAAAGTTCTTCAATCATGCTCAGGAGGTTCTAAATGAAGGTTACGTATACCCTAGGAGTATCCTTAACCGATGTACATGTAATAAAATACTGATGATAGACGAAGCGAGTTTGGCAATGAAAAGATGTGATCTCTGCCTATCACTACAAGAAAAAAGCTTTAGTTTATGTATGTATGTAAAAGCGAGGAAGCAGTAAAATTCAGTAGGTAATATTTTACTAACTACTGAATTTTTTACAGCAAATATTCGCTATAATGAAATGCTGTTTCAAATTTGTTTTCCTTAGTTGACTAATTATTGGTTGCAATGTTGATTGACGTTTACATCTTATTCCACAGTATTTTATCTTATGACACCCACGGATTGAAAGAGTGTAGTTTAAATAAACACCGATGTTAGAATTAACATCGACACCATTCGGTAAGGATCACTTAAGATTAATACACATGTACGTTTACTTTTTTTATTTGTATGTATTTTGGTAAAGAGTCACGAAAGCCAAGTTCGATCCTCAAGGTACGAGCCTTGAGGATCGAACTTGGCTTTCGTCAATGAGTTTTATGAACGATTTAAATTTATGTACGATTTAGTCCTTGGCTGATATAAAGACGACGACGTGCTAATCACCTGTCACGTTGTCGAAAGAACTTAATTGGCTAGACCTCTGTTTACCCTTATTGGGAATTGCGTGAAGATATTTATATATATTTTATTTATTCTTTTTGTTTTTCTTCAGTTCTTCTTTTCCCTCAGAGTTAGCAGTTTATGAAAAGTCGTAAAGTTATTAAAAAAAGATGAGGAAAAGTGTAAGTACATAATAAAAGTAAGTATTAAAGTGTTGAAAAAGGATTACCCAGACGAAAGTTCTTCAATCATGCTCAGGAGGTTCTAAATGAAGGTTACGTATACCCTAGGAGTATCCTTAACCGATGTACATGTAATAAAATACTGATGATAGACGAAGCGAGTTTGGCAATGAAAAGATGTGATCTCTGCCTATCACTACAAGAAAAAAGCTTTAGTTTATGTATGTATGTAAAAGCGAGGAAGCAGTTTCAGTAAAATTCAGTAGGTAATATTTTACTAACTACTGAATTTTTTACAGCAAATATTCGCTATAATGAAATGCTGTTTCAAATTTGTTTTCCTTAGTTGACTAATTATTGGTTGCAATGTTGATTGACGTTTACATCTTATTCCACAGTATTTTATCTTATGACACCCACGGATTGAAAGAGTGTAGTTTAAATAAACACCGATGTTAGAATTAACATCGACACCATTCGGTAAGGATCACTTAAGATTAATACACATGTACGTTTACTTTTTTTATTTGTATGTATTTTGGTAAAGAGTCACGAAAGCCAAGTTCGATCCTCAAGGTACGAGCCTTGAGGATCGAACTTGGCTTTCGTCAATGAGTTTTATGAACGATTTAAATTTATGTACGATTTAGTCCTTGGCTGATATAAAGACGACGACGTGCTAATCACCTGTCACGTTGTCGAAAGAACTTAATTGGCTAGACCTCTGTTTACCCTTATTGGGAATAACGTGAAGATATTTATTTATATTCGTCATAAATTTAATATTGGAAAAAATAAAATCACATTACGAATCAATTACATCTTACGAGTATAATAGTTGTTTGTTCAGCGACGTAGCGAAATTAGTAACGCGATAACGTTGCGGATGGTCATGGATTATGGATCACGTTTCTCATATAAATCTATATCGATTACTATATCCAAAGGAAAATTTAATGAAATGCGTAAGCAAAAAGAATGAGATTCGTTTGAATTCGTTAATGTAAACAGCACTGAAATATGGAGTCGTCAAGGTGCTGCGATAAGACCGCTATTGCTGAGTGTATACTAATAAACGTGCATGATTCTTTTCCATGTTGCATTGATAAGCTTTACAGTAAAGTATAACCTTCGTTGGTTTCTCGTAGGTCATGTTAGTGATATATTTTATAATATAATAATATAATTGGTAAGATAATATTCATAAAGTCTATCAAAATGGATAAAATATTTGAAGATACAATTTGAATTTTGTGTTTATCTGAGTCAGACAGTCTGATGTAGTACTAATTTGAGTATTATCCAAGAGTAGACGAAAACCACAAAACGAGAAAGGGTGGTTATACATGGTACAGATATTACGTACAACACTGATGGATATCTTTTCAAACCAGTATTCTGTAAGGCCGCGTCCGTGGTCCGGCCCGCGTCACTGCTGAGGTGGTGATGAAAGGTCATCCGTTAAGACAGCAGTAGTTGCTACATTTGCATTTGCAACCACCGAGGTTTATATTAAAAACATAAAACTATTTCAAATCTTAATATTAGGAGAAGCATTTTTGGACGATAAGAAATATAATCCAATAATATGTAAAAATAAAATTAAATAAGAATGCAATTAGTGGAACAGGATCATTGATAGGCTAAAAAGAAGAAGAAAAACAATATGTATAAACACCAAGAACTACACTTGTAAAAAAATAAGTAAACATTATAAATTCTTTTTTCAAATATTTAGGTTAGAACGAATGGATTTGTTATGCTTCACAGTGGAACAATTGTATAAGTACGTTATTATTTACTAAGTATGCAAGCTATGCCTAATTACCTCTTCGTAAATATCAGAAATTAATAGCATTTATAGTTACTAACCTAACAGTTAAAGTTCACTGTCCTGCAGTATCTTCTCTTCAGGGAGGATAAGTCAAACTTACGTCTGCTGTTCCTCATCATCGGTCACCTAAATTGTCAAGATGTCTAGGCTCGGTATACTTAGCTATTTTCGAAACCTTAGTCTATTCTCCTTTTCATACCCACGGCATGGTAATTTGTGATTAATTTTTCGCCAACACCGCATGGTTTAATTAATAATTATGTAATAAAATCCTAGGAAAAACATCACGAGTTTTCTGGCTCCAGCGTATAGTACTTTTCATAAGCAGAAAAGTAAAAGTAATAGTAATCAGCTGCAGCTGGGTGGCCCTTTTTTAAAGAAGATAATTCATACATTGGTTTTGTAGGATAACGTGGAGCGTTTAAGATGATCGAGATGTCTAGTACTTTAATCACCAATCCGCTTTCGTGACGACAATCGCTAATATGGGAGTATTAGCGATTGTCGTCACGAATGCGGTTATGGAATTAGCCAATACCCAGCAATGGATGCATCAGTAACTTTCTTATTTAAATCGTTTGTATGTTTCATAATCATAGTCACTAGACAAGTAACATTGTTACCTCGTTTTTCATCCAAAATCCAAAAAAGCGTTTACTTACTTATTTTGACGACCATCGTGGACGATTGGCGTAAACACCGGTTTTCAAGGTGTCGCCATCTCGAGGTTCCAGTCGGGTCAATGTAGAAAAACAATGTAAAAAAACGTCACCTTCGGGAGCAATGGAGGCTTCATTAAGTTCTATTGGTCTAATCTGGACAAGTTTCTAGACCGGCATCGTAAAAAGGTTTTGGAATACCAACCTCACTGCATCTGGTATCACTCTGTGTAACACTTAAAAAAATATCTTCACACAATTCCCAATACAGGGGTAGACAGAGGTCTAAACTAGAGAAATAAGTCCCTTTGACTCACCTTCCACCGAAGATATTTTCGGGACAATCTGGTCACTGCATCACTTAATATGAAAGTGCCTTCCTGTATCACTTTCTCACATCCAATGCTTTTTCAATAAATAACAAAAAGGAGTAAAAGCTTCAGGATATTCATTAGTTCAAGCACTTCACTTAGGTTAAACTTTAATCTAATGTGTCGAAAGATTCTCATACCAATGGACTGTCGTAGAATTAGAAAGAAGAAAGAAAGAAAGAATCACCTTTATTATTTATCTTATGTATTTATCTTAACGCACAATCCCTGATGGGATATCTTATTTATACATTTATAAAAAAAAATATATAGTGACGACAGCCGAGTGGTTAAGTGATCGGATTCGGGTCCTCCGGAGTTCGTTCCCCAGGTGGCAGACTCGTACAATGGCTTTTTACAAAAACTTGTGTACGATTTATATCGTTAGCTTGGACATAAAGACGGCGACGGGCTCACAACTTGTCACGTTGTCCCGAAAATATCTTCGGTGAAAAGTGAGTCGAAGGGACTTAATCGTCTAGGCTAGACCTCTATCTACCCCTGTATTGGGAATTGCGTGAAGATAATTTAAGTGACGGCGACGGGCTCACCGCCTGTTACATTGTCCCAAAAATGCGTTCGGTGGAAAGTGGTCGAAAGGACTCAATTGTCTATTCCTCTGTCTACCCTGTATTGGGCATGGCGTGATTTTTTATAAATCTTGATATTCTTGTAAATCAATTAAAAAACCATTGATATATTGTTTTGATTTACAATCGAGATCTAAGACTTCCTTTTTGACTTGTAATCGAAGTTCATAAGTATATAATTTATAACAGCAGTACCTAGTCAATAAAAGATGCCGATGATGAAATAAAGTGCGGAAAATCTATTCCTATTTGCAACAATGTAAGAGCTAAAACTTGTTATAAATGAGGCAATATCACCAGTAATAGAGTATCGACACTACCCCAATAAAAGTCAAGATAGCCGAGTAGTTGAGTGGTCGGAAATTGAGTCAAGAGATCCGAGTTCGATCCCCAGGTGGCAGACTCGTACAATGGCTTTTACAAAACTTGTGTACGATTTATATCGTTAGCTTGGACATAAAGACGGCGACGGGCTCACAACTTGTCACGTTGTCCCGAAAATATCTTCGGTGAAAAGTGAGTCGAAGGGACTTAATCGTCTAGGCTAGACCTCTATCTACCCCTGTATTGGGAATTGCGTGAAGATAATTTAAGTGACGGCGACGGACTCACCGCCTGTTACATTGTCCCAAAAATGCGTTCGGTGGAAAGTGGTCGAAAGGACTCAATTGTCTATTCCTCTGTCTACCCTGTATTGGGCATGGCGTGATTTTTTATAAATCTTGATATTCTTGTAAATCAATTAAAAAACCATTGATATATTGTTTTGATTTACAATCGAGATCTAAGACTTCCTTTTTGACTTGTAATCGAAGTTCATAAGTATATAATTTATAACAGCAGTACCTAGTCAATAAAAGATGCCGATGATGAAATAAAGTGCGGAAAATCTATTCCTATTTGCAACAATGTAAGAGCTAAAACTTGTTATAAATGAGGCAATATCACCAGTAATAGAGTATCGACACTACCCCAATAAAAGTCAAGATAGCCGAGTAGTTGAGTGGTCGGAAATTGAGTCAAGAGATCCGAGTTCGATCCCCAGGTGGCAGGCTCGTACCTAAGTGTTTTTTCAAAACTTATGTGGGAATTAAATCGTTGGCTTTGACATTAAGACGGCGACGTGCTCACCACCTGTCACATTGTCCCAAAAATGTCTTCGGTGGAAGGCGGAATATATTTTTTTTTCACTACCTCAATAAAAATGAACTCTAGCTTTGACTAGTGCTTTCTAAGAGTAGACTACCTTCACCAATATACTTAAATGAACTGATAGAAATAAAACTATATTAAATAACATATAAAATATATCTTCACGCAATTCCCAGCATCGAAGGTGCATCAAAAAGACCCAGTCTTTTCGATGCACCTTCCCCGAAAAAAAGTTTATGGGATAATGTGTCAGATGCTGAGCCAACTTTATGTCCAAGCCAACGATATAATAGGTAAATTAGTTTTGAAAAACTCATCGGTAGGAGCCCTAGTGATAAAACTCGGGTCTCCCGACAGGAATTTCGATGACCCAACCGCTCGGCTATCGTGACTAGAATAGAGTTAGCGTAGAGAAAAAATTAAAAACAAATATAGACGTAAATTTTTGAAGTGAATAACAATAGTAGGGATAGCTGGGAGGAGTGCGTTTTACGAGCTACTAAGTTTTACGAGAGCCACGCCTATGTGTGGTACTTGAACGCTAGCGCACGCCCGCACTAGTTTACTGTAGGGTTATCAATTACAAATATATCAGTTCCTATAACAATAATAAAATAAAATAAAGAAATATCTTCACGCAATTCCCAATACAGGGGTAGACAGAGTCTAGACACTTAAGTCCCCTAGACCCACCTTCCACCGAAGATATTTTCGGGACAACGTGACAGGTGGTGATCCCGTCGCTGTGTTTATGTCCAAGCCAACGATATAATTCGTACATACGTTTTTGAAAAAGTCATTGGTACGAGCCAGGCACCTGGGGATCGAACTCGGGTCTCTTGGCTCGAAATTCCGACCACCCACAAGTCGTCTATCGTGACTATAACAATAATAATACTTTTATACATAGATAAACACATAGATGAATAGGGACAGCATCACATAGATTTATCGATAGTCACATTCGTTTGTCGATAGTCATTTTTTAATCTGCCACCGTTTCGTAATGAGGTTCCTCTAACGTACAAGAAACAGGCAAAAGAAACTCCGTAGGTATCGTCTTCTTTGGTCAATCTTTTTTAACATTATAATGTATTATACAATTGCGATGAGATGATCAGATCAGAGCAATGAATGGGATGTAGTCACTATGAATGTATTTGTTTATTTATTTATTAAGTAAATTAAGGACTTGTGTTATGGAATCGGATACAAAGAAGGCATCACAATCAGCCAGACCCGTGAAAATGTAGAGTAAATGCTTTCTCCATTAAACCAACCGGGAATTGATCACTCAGAGCTGGTAACTACATGGAAATCGGTGTGTATGCTACTCGTCCATGGAGACTGTCAATAAATATAAATATAATATAAATATCTTCACGCAATTCCCAATACAGCGGTAGACAGAGGTCTGGTCTAGACAATTAAGTCCCTTCGACCCACCTTCCACCGAAGAAATTTTCGAGACAACGTGACAGTGCCCGTCGCCGCCTTTATGTCCAAGCCAACGATATAATTCGTACATACGTTTTTGAAAAACTCATTGGTACGAGCCAGCCACCTGGGGATCGAACTTGGGTCTCTCGACTCGAAATTACAACCACCCAACCAGTCGGCTATCGTGACCGTCAAAGTTCGACAAAAGAGTTCGATAGTTGAAATTTCAAATATTCGCTATGTATTTGAATACGGCTACGAATAAACCCACGTCAAAAAGAGGTGGTAGGACCCAATTTCGATCCCTACGAAGTTTCCAGATGAGGGTGAGTGGAATGAGTTCGCGGTCGCGCTCCGTCTCACACCGATTTGACATGAGTTTTTCTGATCTTAATTATTTTGTCTTATCCCTGGCGTTTGCGAAGGAAATGACTTCTCATAACCGCTGAGCTTGGCGATAGCATTGACGTTTATATTCACAGAAACTTCACAACTGAGACCACGGACGTCATCGGACTTGTTAATTTTTCGTTATTGTATTCCCACCATTTGTCTATTAGTTGCCTTTTGTGGCACTTAAGAGAAAGAGGAGGTATTGATTTCTTTTTCTTATACTACACGGATTTTATATAGCAAAGTTATGTTAGCTTTATGAAACTATACAAAATTTTACAATTTTTCTGTTTGTAAGAGCTAAAACATCCAAACTATTATATATATACGACGTGATGATATTCAGAAACATACGTACGAAAATTTAGATGAAAGCACACATTCATACACACTATTAACTAAAAAGTTAACTATCTAAAAAGTACGTGTAATAAAAAGTATGTACTTTTGACATATAACACGAAAAAATTTTCTAAATCTTCACATCAATCATATGTACTAAACCAACTAGTTATAAATTATATACGTAACATGTATAAAAAATTTCACAAAACTTATCCACGATTCCCTTATATAAATCTTCACGCCATTTCCCACACAGGGTAGACAGAGGTCTAGTCTTTAAAATTAAGTCTTTTCGACTCACCTTCCACCGAAGATATTTTAGGACAACGTCACAGGTGGGGAGTTGTCGGGTGGTCACCCTGCCACTCGGCTATCGTGACGTCTATTCCCTTAATAAATAAAATATGATTTATTTAAACATTGTAACATTAAATAGATAGCGGCAGCCCTGTTTGATAGGGTGCTTACGCAAGAAGCAGTTTTAAAGGCCCCGCGTGGAGTTTATATCTCACCACGCACATACGAGCTCGGATTATCTAACCGTTTCCAAATAATTTAATTTTACGGCGCCAAATTTGGACTGTGTTAGATATAACATTTCAGACTAAAATGTTAGATATAATATTTTAGAATCGGTCGGTTATGTCACTCGTCAAGTTTTTACCGCGTTTCATAAGTTACTGCAAACTCGTTTTGGTTTACATTCGAGTTGGAATAACATTTTATGAGTGTCGAGTTTTTGTTCCTGTAAAATTGAGTTTAGCGAGTTTTCGTTATATGAGGTTAAAAATATCTCCACGCCATTCCCAATACAGGGGTAGAGAGAGGTCTAGGGAATTGAGTCGTTTCGTCCCACCTTCCGCCTAAGATATTTTTGTGACATCGTGACAAGTGATGAGCCCGTCGCCGTCTTAATATCCAAGCCAACGATATAAATCGTACATAAGTTTCGAAAAATGGCCATGTCGGGAGAATGAATGAAAAACGATTGACGAAAAAAGTGTATAAGGCGAGTTTGAAGTGTATGAAGGGGAAGACCTAGGCGGACGTTTCGAGACCAAATCAGGGACGTCCTGAAGAAAGGCCAGGTCAAAAGGCCTGGCCTTAAATCGAAGGGAATGTATGAAGGGAATAATGAAAGTGGACAAAGCGAAACAAGTATGTAAGAATCGTAGCAAGTGGAAAGATGTGGTCTCTGCCTACCCCTACGGGAAAGGAGGCGTGACTGTATGTATGTATGAAAGTTTTAAAAAAGCCATTGGCACGAGCGAGTGTTATGTAAGGTTCGGAGTGTAAGCCAGTGTTTAGTTAACTGGACTACAGGTGGGTTAGATCCATTTCATGGGCTCATGCTGCAGCATAATTGTCACGAAAACCGGTTAGGATGGACGGGATTCGAGCCATGAGTTCTTAGTTCGACCCTTGGTGATAGGCTCTTAGATAGATAGATAGATAATTCTTTATTGCACATAGTGTTATAAAATTACTTATTAAAATTTCGGAAACCTAAAAGCTACTAGCGGTGGTCATATCGCTTTAAGCGATTTCTGCCTGAAAAACCGGGAATTAAAGGAATATTTGCTCAATTAAAAAGGATACGTGCAACAAATACCAACGAGTCTCTGAAAAGTTATGTATGTATATTGACAACCTGACGACCTGCTACGTTATCCCCAAGAAGGTGGGGCGAAAGGACTTAATTGTCTTGACCTCTGTCTACCCCAGTATTGGGAATGGCACGAAGATATTTTTTTTTCTTCTCTCGCTATTACGATCTTATGCGTACTATAGTTGCTCTATAAATAAATATAATTCTTTCGACATAAATACTCACGTCTTCAAGCATTATTCCTAATGGGACACCCAGAAAAAACGGATCCCCAAGGCCTGATCTTTGCCTACCTCTTTCGCTCAGTCATTATTTTCGTTATTCTCGTATATACGAATATTTTACTCTTCACGGTATCCTCATACTCTTAACTTTCCTTAGAGCCAAATTACTCAGAATACTTAAACATGAGCCTCATGCATTTCTCAACAAAGTAGTAGCCACAGTAAGGAAAAAAATCAAACTCGGATCTCCTGACTCAAATTCCGGCCACCCAACCACTCGGCTATCGTTTCTTCTTTAATTGTTTTTCTGAAATTTATTATTAATATATTAGTTACAAGATATTTTAATAAGTAGCCATTAACAGATCTTTCCCTACATTGTGAAATATGTGAAGATATTATTATTTGAAATTGCACGGAAAACAAACAAAATTGTTGAAGCAAGCTTTCGCGGCATTAGACACGGCTTCAACAGCGAACTATTACTGCGCATTGCGAGTCGATATCGTGTTACTCTCCTAATTGCACGACACTGGGCTTGGACACGGCTTATTGACACAGTTGGACACTTATCCAACTTTAACAACTATATTTTAGATAGTTAATTGACTCAGGCGTTACTTTGCGGAAATTCATTGTAAAGTTGTTATTGAAAAAATTACTTCGCAACCCTCCGCATGAAAATATAAAAAGGTATATGCTACCTGGTCCGAAGAGAAGAAGAGCACCACCCTCCCTCCCACAGATGCGTGCACCAATTCCACAGATGTGTGCACCAATTCCACTGTATGCACCACCACCACTACACTCAAACCAGGTAACACACACCACCACCGAAAACGCGACACGTGTTTCGCCTCATCCTCAAATCCTCAAATCCTTTGAGGATGCCTTGTTTTTCAATAACAACTTTAACTATATTTTAGTCGTTTACAAATATCACAAATGACAGAGGTTTGATCACGAGGCGACAAAACTAACATTAACAATACAAAAAAAGAAATTAGAAAGAAATATGTTTATTCCTGAACCAAATACAATATGAAGATAAAAATAAAAACCAGATAATAAATAATCTAGCTAAAACAGCAAAAACAATCCGTGCTGTAGCATGTGACCACGAAATGGACCGAACTCAGTTGCAGCCTTTTTTTCAACGTGGGGAAATCCATTATGGATACCTAGCCTCCGAAAAGAGAGCTGAGTTTTGTCGGACTCCCACCGACTAAAACCCCACGGTGATCACCATCAACGTTGAGTAGGGGTTCCAGGGACCTTCATTCGGAAAGCAACCGCCTCTCATTTATTTGGCTAAGATAGCTCCATCCCGGGATCAAAATCAATACCCCCAGATCAAAATCAATACCCCCAGAATCCCTGCGGTGTCTCAGTTGTAGCCAGAATGGGTTATTCTATGGGTTATACAGCCCTACTCCTCGTACTCGGTACTAAGACCTCTGACTACATTTCCACAATAACTCATGTTAGGCTGTAAAGAAGAAGAAGTCAGAATTTATAGTGAGCGAGAAAGAGACAGCCCTCTTGTCACAATTCCTTTAGAAACTGCATCGCGCGAAGATTCCATAGACCGATCGTCTCTATGGAAAATGGATATAGTCTTCCTTCAAAGACTCGTTTGGGTCACAAACTAGCTGCTTCTGATGCCGTCCCGGAACTTATCGAAGTACCATTGTTTGTTTTTTTTTATTTGGATATGAATATAAAAAATAACGAAATATCTTCAGGCCATTCCCAATGCAGAGACAAGACATTTTTGAGACAAAGTGACAGGTAGTGAGCCCGTTGCCGTCTTTATATCCAGGCCAATGATATAAATCGTACATAAGTTTTTCAAAAAACTCATTGGTGCAAGCCTTGAGGATCTAACTCGAGTCTATTTGACTGTTGATTTGTTTGGGAGTTTTGATAAACCATCCACTCGGCAATCGTGTATATTATTGTCAGATTTGAATAGGAAACTCAACGTATTCTGATAGATGCAGTAACTGCTGTAAGAGATATCTAAATAAAAATAAATAAATAAATAAATATCTTCACGCAATTCCCAATACAAGGGTAGACAGAGGTCAAGTCTAGACAATTAAGTCCCTTTGACCCACTTTCCACCGAAGATATTTTCGGGACAACGTGACAGGTGGTGAGCCCGTCGCCGCCTTTATGTCCAAGCCAACGATTAAATTCGTACATAAGTTTTTGAAAAACTCATTGGTACTGCCACCTGGGGATCGAACTCAGGTCTCTCGACTCGAAATTCCGACCACCGGACAACTGGGTTATCGTGACTTTTTAAGAGATATCTAATTGAAATAAACGCAGCGTAAAGAACTTTGTAATGTAAATGTCGGTCGCTCACGTGTAGAACCTGGTCAATTACACACGCATACAGACAGCCTGTCTATCGCCTGCATAATAATATCATAGGCCATAAATAAGCATACTAACCGCTTATGCATTATAGATTGCATGCTTAAAACCTCAGACTGATTGTCTAAAGTGCTAGCTGGAAATTCAAATGATGCCTCGGGAGCATAATTTGCATTATTCGTTTCTTTAAATGAATCTTAAATTCGTGTGGTTCATTTGTTGTTGTTGTTTTGTTATTTTGACGCATTTCCAATACTAGACATGTAAAGAATTTATTTTTTTCGACCCTCATTTCTCATTTGTACGTGGTAGGCGGTGAGCCTGTCACCGTCTATTATGTCCAAACCAACGATGACTATCGATAAACGAATGTAAATTCTTATATCGATGAATAATTGATTTGATTTGATACTTGCTGAATAATAATAATACTTGCTAACTCATAGGTTAAAGCTAAGTGCTGCAAAATTATTCACAAAATAGAAAGATGAAACTATATCTCTTAACATCACACAGCGTGTTGCAATCGATACCAGATGCGTCAATATGTGGTTGCCCTCAATCCCACCTAAGGGATCTGGGATGGGCAACAGTCTAATAACCAATCAATGTTGCGATAGCTGAGTATGATTGGAACTAGAGTTGAATGACCAGAGTTCGATCTCCAGGTGTTAGGCTCGTACCAATGAGTTTTTTTTTTAAACTTATGTATGATTTATATCGTTGGCGAGACAAAAAGATAGCGACTAGCTCACCACCTGTCACGACATCCCAAAGAACTTAATTGTCTAGTTAAACCTCTGTCTACCCCTGTATTGGGAATGCGATATTTTTAATATTTAAAATTACTCGATCTCCGTGGACATGTGTGTTTCATTATGCTGCCGGCTCTGAAGTTCGGGTTCGAGCCTCGAACGGGTCAATGTAGAAAATCACTATTTTAAATTGTCTAGGGTCTGGGTGTTTGTCACCGTCTTAGTTCCCGACTCCATGACACATACGCTTTAACTTCTTCCTTTAGGATATGCAATGTATGTGATGTTTTCCCTATGTGTGTATGTTAGTTGTTATTTTCTAATATCGTAATGGAAAACTATCTATAAGAAGTCACGATAGCCGAGTGGCTGGGTGGTCATAATTTCGAGTCAAGAGACCCGAGCTCGATCCCCAGGTGACAGGTTCGTACCAAGGGCTTTTTCAAAAACTTATGTACGAATTATATCGTTGGCTTTGACATACAGACGGCGACGGGCTCACCACCTGTCATGTTGTCCCGAAAATATCTTCAGCAGAAGGTGGGTCAAAGGAACTCAATTGTCTAGACCGCTGTGAATCGCTGTATTGGGAATTGCGTGAAAACTATCAAAATGTTTCATTCAACTGTTTTATTTGTGTACTGTTTCATGTATGTGTAAGTCTGTATTATTACCTACGATTTATCTCTAACAGTATTCTCGCTAAGTATCTAGCATGATAGTGAAGGGGCTTTAGATGTACCACGCTAGCGACGTGAGGCAGAGTTGGACTTAGTCAATACTGTTATATTGTATTAGGGCTGCGGATTTTTGCCGGGGTAAGATAATTATGGTTTTTATGTTAAATTTTCAGTTCATAGATATTAAAGAAATATTTTATGATAGGAAATTTATATATTAATTGAGTAGTTATTAATGAGGGGTTTAAATTAGCAGCCAAAACGTGTTGCCAGTAATGACATTTGGATCTGCGACGTGGCCCTTCACTGCATGATGTTTGAGGAAGCTCAAAGTTGCTCAGCACGCTATAGAAATTGCTTTGTTCGGTGTTTCTCTGCAAGACAAAATCCGTAATGAAGACATCGACAGTAGAACCAGGATAATCAACATAGCCGTAAAAATCAACACGTTGAATTGGCAATGGGCCGGCCACATAGCTCGTAGAACTGAAAGCCGTTTGGGAAGAAAGGTTCTCGAGTAACAAACTCGTGCAGGCAAACGTAGGGTAGATACCCCCCTCCACAAGCTCCCCCTGCACAATTTTGCAGACACAGGGTCGCGATCAATCAAATTGAAAAGAAAGTGGCAATCTTTGGGGGAGACCTATGTTCAGTAGTGGACTTCTATGATTCAGTGGTGGATGATTATGAATCAATGCTAAAAAAAACCACCAAATTTGAGGGCGATGGAAATTCATTAGTATTTTTGCAATTAATTAGTAATGAGGAGACTTAAGTTCGATCATCAGAAGGAAAGCTTGTACTAATGATTTTTTTGTAACTTATCTACGATTTATATCGCACTAAAACTGCGACAGTTGAAGGTTAGTTCACACTCATCTACGCTACAGCCTGTGTTACCACATAATCAAAAATGTTAATGAATAATGTAAAAATTAAAGATTCAATATTTCGAGGAAGAAGTCACGATAGCCAAGTTGTTGGGTGGTCGGAATTTCGAGTCGAGAGACCCGAGTTCGATCCCCAGGTGGCAATACCAATGAGTTTTTCAAAAATTTATGTACGAATTTCATCGTTGGCTTGGACATAAAGACGGCGACGGGCTCACCACCTGTCACGTTGTTCCGAAAATATCTTTGGTGGATCTTCGGTGGAATATCTTCGGTGGAAGGTGGGTCAGAGGGACTTAATTGTCTAGACTTGACCTCTGTCTACCCCTGTATTGGGAATTGCGTGAAAACTATCAAAATGTTTCATTCAACTGTTTTATTTGTGTACTGTTTCATGTGTGTGTAAGTCTGTATTATTACCTACGATTTATCTCTAACAGTATTCTCGCTAAGTATCTAGCATGATAGTGAAGGGGCTTTAGATGTACCACGCTAGCGACGTGAGGCAGAGTTGGACTTAGTCAATACTGTTATATTGTATTAGGGCTGCGGATTTTTGCCGGGGTAAGATAATTATGGTTTTTATGTTAAATTTTCAGTTCATAGATATTAAAGAAATATTTTATGATAGGAAATTTATATATTAATTGAGTAGTTATTAATGAGGGGTTTAAATTAGCAGCCAAAACGTGTTGCCAGTAATGACATTTGGATCTGCGACGTGGCCCTTCACTGCATGATGTTTGAGGAAGCTCAAAGTTGCTCAGCACGCTATAGAAATTGCTTTGTTCGGTGTTTCTCTGCAAGACAAAATCCGTAATGAAGACATCGACAGTAGAACCAGGATAATCAACATAGCCGTAAAATCAACACGTTGAATTGGCAATGGCCGGCCACATAGCTCGTAGAACTGAAAGCCGTTTGGGAAGAAAGGTTCTCGAGTAACAAACTCGTGCAGGCAAACGTAGGGTAGATACCCCCCCTCCACAAGCTCCCCTGCACAATATTGCAGACACAGGGTCGCGATCAATCAAATTGAAAAGAAAGTGGCAATCTTTGGGGAGACCTATGTTCAGTAGTGGACTTCTATGATTCAGTGGTGGATGATTATGAATCAATGCTAAAACCACCAAATTTGAGGGCGATGGAAATTCATTAGTATTTTGCAATTAATTAGTAATGAGGAGACTTAAGTTCGATCATCAGAAGGAAAGCTTGTACTAATGATTTTTTGTAACTTATCTACGATTTATATCGCACTAAAACTGCGACAGTTGAAGGTTAGTTCACACTCATCTACGCTACAGCCTGTGTTACCACATAATCAAAAATGTTAATGAATAATGTAAAATTAAAGATTCAATATTTCGAGGAAGAAGTCACGATAGCTGTTGTTGGGTGGTCGGAATTTCGAGTCGAGAGACCTGAGTTCGATCCCCAGGTGGCAATACCAATGAGTTTTTCAAAAATTTATGTACGAATTTCATCGTTGGCTTGGACATAAAGACGGCGACGGGCTCACCACCGTGACACGTTGTTCCGAAAATATCTTCGGTGGAATATCTTCGGTGGAATATCTTCGGTGGAATATCTTCGGTGGAATATCTTCGGTGGAATATCTTCGGTGGAAGGTGGGTCAGAGGGACTTAATTGTCTAGACTTGACCTCTGTCTACCCCTGTATTGGGAATTGCGTGAAGATATTTTTTTTCATTATTTCGAGGATGCATGAAATCCAGCCGCACTAAACCCACATGACTGACTACCAGTGGTTCATATACTGTGTATAAACACACCCGTTTTATATCCATCCATTTGGCAAAACTATATTGTGTGGATATAAAACCTTTTTTGAACAAAAAAAAAATATTAAAACATTGATATTGCTTGGAAAGCGGCAGCCCTAAGTGAGATTACTTCAGTGCAATCTATCACCGTCTTTGTGGTCTTTACCTCACTCTCCCCTGGGTAGGCTCGGAGGTGTGTGCATTTAATACAGGAGCCCATCAATAATACCTTCGCGAGCTTTAAGCTAAATTATCCGTTAATTTGCTTTAGGAGGTACATTAAATGAATATATTTATGATATAATTAATAAATAAATAAACATCTTCACGCAATTCCCAATACAGGGGTAGACAGAGGTCTATTCTAGACAATTTAGTCCAGGAGGTAGACTCAAACCATTGAGTTTTTTCAAAATGTATACGATTTAAATCGTTGGCTTGGACGTAAAGACGCGACAGGCTCACCAGCTATCACATGTGCACGTTTGTTAGTTGAATGGATTAAATTGTCCAAACTGATCTTGGGTTCAGAAATGCGTGAAAATAATATATACATACGTGAAACAAACAACCGTAAAATTTCAATTTCTCCGAAGTTGACACAACACAGAGTGTTCATTCAGGATGAGAAGGAATTGAATAACATAACAGTGCGAATGGAATTTTTAAAATTATAATCCTTCTGCAAAAAGGTGAACAGGAAAATGCTCATAGTGATCTTTTAAATGCACGATATTCACCGAAGTCATACATAAATGTAAGTGTAATCTCGCTTTTAAATTTCATGTTGTTGTTGAGCAAGAAACCAAGTAATTTGAAGTATTTCATCCGAGAAACTGAGTTTCAGTTTTGCGAGCCCGTGACTTGAACATGGGTCATTTACGTCTAAAGTGAATGCCCTGATCAGTAGTCTATAACGGATCTGAAATGATATATCGCAAAGGAATATATTTAAAAAAGTCACGATAGCGGAGTGGTTAGAGACCAGAGTTCGATCCCTAGGTGACAGGCTCGTACCAATGGGTTTTTCAAAAACTTATGTACGAATTATATCGTTGGCTTGGACATAAAGACGGCGACGTACTCACCAGCTGTCACGTTGTCCCGAAAATATCTTCGGTGGAAGGTGGGTCAGAGGGACTTAATTGTCTAGACTTGACCTCTGTCTACCCCTGTATTGGGAATTGCGTGAAGATATTTTTTCATTATTTCGAGGATGCATGAAATCCAGCCGCACTAAACCCACATGACTGACTACCAGTGGTTCATATACTGTGTATAAACACACCCGTTTTATATCCATCCATTTGGCAAAACTATATTGTGTGGATATAAAACCTTTTTTGAACAAAAAAAAAATATTAAAACATTGATATTGCTTGGAAAGCGGCAGCCCTAAGTGAGATTACTTCAGTGCAATCTATCACCGTCTTTGTGGTCTTTACCTCACTCTCCCCTGGGTAGGCTCGGAGGTGTGTGCATTTAATACAGGAGCCCATCAATAATACCTTCGCGAGCTTTAAGCTAAATTATCCGTTAATTTGCTTTAGGAGGTACATTAAATGAATATATTTATGATATAATTAATAAATAAATAAACATCTTCACGCAATTCCCAATACAGGGGTAGACAGAGGTCTATTCTAGACAATTTAGTCCAGGAGGTAGACTCAAACCATTGAGTTTTTTCAAAATGTATACGATTTAAATCGTTGGCTTGAACGTAAAGACGCGACAGGGTCACCAGCTATCACATGTGCACGTTTGTTAGTTGAATGGATTAAATTGTCCAAACTGATCTTGGGTTCAGAAATGCGTGAAAATAATATATACATACGTGAAACAAACAACCGTAAAATTTCAATTTCTCCGAAGTTGACACAACACAGAATGTTCATTCAGGATAAGAAGGAATTGAATAACATGACAATGCGAATGGAATTTTTAAAATTATAATCCTTCTGCAAAAAGGTGAACAGGAAAATGCTCATAGTGATCTTTTAAATGCACGATATTCACCGAAGTCATACATAAATGTAAGTGTAATCTCGCTTTTTAAATTTCATGTTGTCGTTGAGCAAGAAACCAAGTAATTCTGAAGTATTTCATCCGAGAAACTGAGTTTCAGTTTTGCGAGCCCGTGACTCGAACATGGGTCATTTACGTCTAAAGTGAACGCCCTGATCAGTAGTC
Organism: Sericinus montela; assembly: GCA_029286605.1. Lineage (NCBI taxonomy): Eukaryota > Metazoa > Arthropoda > Insecta > Lepidoptera > Papilionidae > Sericinus > Sericinus montela. Next base: position 4,010,646 of record JAGSMR010000085.1, on the reverse strand, counting down.
TATAACGGATCTGAAATGATATATCGCAAAGGAATATATTTAAAAAAAAGTCACGATAGCGGAGTGGTTAGAGACCAGAGTTCGATCCCTAGGTGACAGGCTCGTACCAATGGGTTTTTCAAAAACTTATGTACGAATTATATCGTTGGATTGGACATAAAGACGGTGACGTACTCACCAGCTGTCACGTTGTCCCGAAAATATCTTCGATGTGAGGTGGGTCAAAGGGACTTAATTATCTAGACTAGACCTCTGTCTACCCCTGTATTGGGAATTGCGTGAAGATATTTATTTTTATTTTAAGTAATTCCTACATTGACCCGACCGGGAATCGTACCCGGGACCTCAAAGCTAGCGACAACATAAAAACGCCACTCATCCAAATTTATTTAGAATGGTTCATTTCTTTATAATTTCGCTCCTACCTAACATTGTGTAAAGGCCAAAAATATATAGAACTTTGTTATTAAAAAGTTAGCCAGCAACAAAGCACTATAAGGTAAAAGTCAAAGTAAGTATAATATTACAAAAAATAATGTTATCAAAATAACTTCCAACTTACTTTCGCAAGACACAAAAGGATAAGTAATTTGGGTGGCTTATTTCGCGATCATTTTTTTTTTTTGGGCCAAGGCTTCACGATGAGGAAAATTACGAAATAACAAAATATAATTTTATATTTCCTCGAGGGCGTAACATCTCTTGTGCTGATATGAAATGGAGAACTTTCGAAAGTTTATTTTTCCCTTGGAATAATTTGTTTGTTCAATGTAAACATGGATTACTTGAGCATGCTTCTTGAATTTTTGAATTATTAACGGTATGAGCGATATTATATTATACTGGGTTCTATTCATTTTACATTTTTGCTACAGAAATAATGGTTCGTTTATTATATTTAGGTGATTCATAAAAATTTGGAAACATTTATATAAATATACTAACAAAATTAAGTTTTTTCACGATAGCCAAGGGTTCAGAAGATTGGAATTTGAGTGAAGACACCCTAGTTCAATCCACAGGTAGTAGGCGCGTATCAATGGATATTTTTAAATATCTATATATCGTTGGTTTAGACATAAAGACGGCGACGGGCTCACCGCCAGTCACGTTGTCCCTAAAATGTCCTCGATGAAAGGTGGGTCGAAGGCATTTAATTGTCAAGACTAGACCTCTGTCTCGCCTGTATTGGGAATTGCATGAAGATATTTATATATTCATTATTTATAATTATATCGTAAGCATCGACACTAAGATATCGAAAGGTGTAAAACATATTCTTTAGTTGAAATGTAGCTTGAATAAACTATACTCATTATATTAAAAAAAAAATATTTCAATTGACACGGGCGGGATCAAACCCCCTTTGCCGTACCGTGGCAACGCTCTTCCCACCGAGCCATCGTGTCTTTAATTTAAAAAAAAGTTCAGCATAACTTTTATGTTTTAAAATCAATACAAATTTCCTTCCTTCCCTCTAGCTTCTAGCTAAAGTCTTAGAACTACTTTCTAGCCCTCCGACCACCAAGCCAAGTATCGTGAGCCCACATTTGGGTGGTACCACAGCCATGGAAACGCTGAACGCTCATTATCTTCACCGCTACATACAAGTGCGGAGGTGTAGAATCGTTGAAATCCAAACGAGGTTTAATGCTCGTCTGGAATGACCATTTGGTAAGGCGTAATGATAATGACTGGACTAATCATTAATGACCTATTCCCTGAGCAAATGCGGGTCGTGAAATAAGTGCGATCAAGTAGAACGGTTTGTGAAAGCCGCAGGACGTGGCCTTTAAACAAGTTCAAAATATCTATCAAAGAAACACTGTATATAAAGTGTTATTTTCTTTTTCTTATTTCTTAAGTAATACTTTATTTACAGAAAAAATTATGTAAATATTTATAATACATATTAACTAAAAACTATTATAATCGTAGAGTCCTACTCCTCGTAGCATGGTACCAAAAACGCTGGCTGCATTCCCACGTTGAATGGCTAGACTTAACCGTTAAGCGAGAAAAGAGCCAGCCCTCTTGTCACCAGCGGCAACGATAAGTCGCGGATACAATTCCTTTAGAAACTGCATAGCGCGGGGACCCCAAAGACCGATTGTTTCTACGGCAAATGGAACAAATATATAGTCTTCTTTCAAAGACTCATATTTACGCCATTTACCCGATTCAGCTGCCTCTGATGCCGCCCCGGTTCTTATCGAAGTACCCTTGATATGAGAGGCCGCTAATGTATCGACGCAAGTTGCGTCCCACACAAGAACTTTGCCTCTCTCCCAAGGGACTAAAGTCAAGCCGTCGGGTCTTTTACCATCCTCCCTAAATATTCCACAAGGCTCTAAAACCGATGGAATATTTATGGAAACAAGAGCCCTTCGGATGATTTCATTCAATGAACCATGACGAAATAGTCTGCCGGCACTTTTTTGGCGTGAAAGTCCGTGGAGGCCTAACTCGTCGACGTCGCTGCCACAAGGACATCGATGTGGTTGACAAATCGATGCTCCCAATCGTATTCCTACAGCTGTTCGTACACTTTCGTTATCCAGTAATGTACCAAAGTTACTTGATGGTAAAGCATGGTAAAGCCAGTAACTGGATTCCTTTGTCGAAACACCTAGAAAGCGGGCGCGGTCTCTGTCACAGTTTTCTGCACGTTTTTGTGAGTTAGGTTCTAGTGGAATATCCTCGCCGGGACAGAGACGTAACCATGCTTCTCTTGCCTCGTTAGCAAAGGTCAAGTCCAAATCATTCTTAAGAATTTTACGTGACAAATCATGAACACTGTGTACGGAGGCAAGGAAAGCCGGCGGCGCAATATTTGAAACCTCTAATGTTGTATACATACGGATTAAAATTTAAATTTAATTTCCTTAATACGGAGTTTCTTCCGTCTGTTTCTTCTCCGTGAGAGTATTACGAAACGGTGGTAGTTTAAAAAATGACGATCGATGAAAGTAATGAATGTTACTTATATCGATAAATAAATTATTTTTGAATTGATTTGCTTTTATTACTTGTGACATCACGGCTGTTACGTTAACTCATATGACTTAGCTGTAAGTTTTGTAATGAAATAAAAATAAACAAAGTGTTGTTACAATATAAATGAATATATTAATGGTAGTAACATCTGGAAATGAGTCGATCGCTCCTATGCTATTTCTAATTTACTTAGTGTTAAATTTTGTTTTTCCTTTGTATACATACGAAGTTTCTTCCATCTGTTTCTTCTCCGTTAGAGGAACCGTATTACGAAACGATGGTAGTTTAAAAAATGACGATCGATGAAAGCAATGAATGTTACTTATTTCGATAAATAAATTATGTTTTGAATTGATTTGCTTTTATTACTTGTGACATCACGACTGTTACGTTAACTCATATGACTTAGCTGTAATTTTACTAATGAAATAAAAACAAACACATAAATGTTCATAGCACAATCGAGAAATTACATAGTTCCACACACTTTCACTCTCTACCCCTCTACTCCATCCCATTACGAGAGAACTTTCCTAAACTCTTTTCAAGGAAAAGGGTTCTCCTACTGATAATTCACCTCCGTGTCTAATTTGGGCTTAATGGGTCAAGTAGTTTTGAGAAATTGATCATTTGATTTTTTATATTTTTGATATATATGTACGGATATACTCTCCACCAGTCACCTTGTCCCAAAAATAAGGTCCACTGAAATTCAATTCAATTTTTCTTTATGTGCTCAAACATTGTTTGCTAAGTTTCTATTTGTTTTATTTTTTCTTAATTTGCTCAAAATGTGTGTCGAAAGGTCTAAATTTTTTAAGATTTCTTCACACATACATCAGATGATGTATGTATGAAGAAATCATATATTGTTAAGTGTCATTTATTATAATACGATAATATCACAAATATTTCACTATCACTTTCTTATAACTGTTACGGATATTAACGTAATAAATAGCGGTCGGTGACAAGACATCATTTCTCAGGCACATTTCAAGATGGCCGCCAATATGGCGCACACGTGGCGCGAAAATAATTACCGCACGTGGTGTTTAGCGATTCTATAATTAATTTAATGAAATGATTATTTCTTTGTGCCAAAAACGCCCTCGTTTTTATTTATTTAACGAAATGACCTGTCATATTTGAATAATTTTTTAAAGATTTTAATTTTTTATTAAATTGAAATTGATTTATAATATTATATAATTTTATAAAAAAAAACTTTAAAAGTTAAATAATTTGTTTGTGGTATCATCACGATGAGTGTATATTAAAATAAATAATCGTCTATCGATTATTGATTTGATTATTGATTGTTGATTTTTCTTTTATCTCCAACATAGTTTGAATCTTTTTTCTACACAAATTACTTGCGACAATAATCCTGTCAAAGATTAAACGTGGACAATTTAATTACTTCCTTATTGTTTGAGTGTTTGTTATTTGAACTAACGCGTTAAAGCGTTAGATAAGATTTAGTAATTTTATATGAAATTGTCAAGTGACGAAGGATGGGTGTGTTTTTATTGCCTCGTTTTTGATAGCCACAGTCTTCTGAGTACTAAATATCCTTTCTTTAGTACTTCCTCGTTCCTACTTTAGACACATAAAACAATGTTTACTAACTTGAGTCACACAAACAATTGTACTGTTCCACTTATTTTTAAACAAGTTTAATAGTACAGGTGTTCGTATGACCTAAATTGACAATAAAATTAGGGAACTTTAATTGCAGGAATTAAATACAATAATGGGTTTACAAAGAGATACAAGTTTTTTTTTATGCAGTAATAAAATAAATAAATATCTTCACGCAATTCCCAATACAGGGGTAGATAGAGGTCTAGTCTAGACAATTAAGTCCCTGCGACCCACCTTCCACCGAAGATATTTTCGGGACAACGTGACAGGTGGTGAGCCCGTCGCCGTCTTTATGTATAAGACAACGATATAATTCGTACGTAAGTTTTTGAAAAACCCATTGGTACGAGCCTGCCACCTGGGGATCGAAGTCGGGTCTCTCGACTCGAAATCCCGACCAACGAACCACTCGGCTATCGTGACTTTTTACAGTGTATGTAATATTTTAATGAATCAAAATATCAAGTAACAGGTACAAAAGTATACATAGTATTACTTTATACTAATCTGACAGCGATAAAAAAATTACAATCATCTGCGCGCATTTCTCAAAACAGCGGTAGCCAGAGATCCAAACACTTTAGAGCCTAGTTTGGAACAACGTGACAGGTGGTGAGCCTGTCGCCGTCTGAATGTCTAAACCAACGATGTAAATCTTACATAAATTTTTAAAAAACTCATCAGTACGTACTTCACTCCTGGAAATGGAACTCGCGTCTCGTGACTCGTATTCTGATCACCCAATCACTCGGCTATCGTGACTTATTATTTTTGCTATCAGAAATAGACGTGTTAGAGGATTAAATGTCAGCTTCTTTTAGCAAATGCACCAGCATGCCAGATGTAAGTGGATTTTTTAGATCCATCGCAGAAAATTGTGCTGGCTCCAAGGTAAATAATAAACAACCTTGACTTTGTTCGATCTCGTAACATTCATCATTGCAAGAAATAGAAATTTATTTCACGTCTGTCACTGGGAAGGTCATTTTTCGTCTCTTCTAACCGACTAAAAGAAATATCAAGACCACAGATTATTGAAACTGCACATGAAAATCTATTAGGGCTTCCAAATATATATAATTCCAAAAAAAAAAAAAACATAATTTTATAAGTGTATGTATGTATGTTTATAACGCCTATCTGTATTAATCGAATTGTAAACATTCTTTTTCTAGGATTATCATATATCAAATTAAAAGTAAAAAAAAAAGTCACGATAGCCGAGTGGTTGGGTGGTCGAAATTTCGAGTCAGGAGACCCGAGTTCGATCCCCAGGTGGCAGATTCGTACCCCGCACGTATCCCATAAATATCTTCCGTGGAAGGTGGGTCAAAGGGACTTAATGTCTTATGGACTAATTGTCTAGACTAGATCTCTGTCTACCCCTGTATTGGGAATTGCGTGAAGATGTTTATTTATTTATTTACTTCGTTTATACATAAAATGAAGGTAGCACTGTTTACTACTTAAGTGAAGGTTCATCAAAATATAGATATGTATATATATATATATATATATATATATATATATATATATATATATATATATATATATATATATATATATATATATATATATATATATATATATATATGTATATGTATATATATATATATATATATGTATATGTATATATATATATATATATATATATATATATATATATATATATATATATATATATATATATATATATATATATATATATATATATATATATATATATATATATATATATATATATATATATATATATATATATGATGGAGGCACTATGACCAAATGGTTGGAGATCTGTATTCAAATAGAGACCAATTACTCTTACGAAACTTATGTATAAATTGCCTTGGACACTGACAGCGACAGCCTCACTACCTATCCTCATTTTCATCAACACAACGGCCCATAAAAGCCCACTGCTGGACATGGGCCTCTCTCGTACGGAAGGGTTTACTATAAATGCCACGCTTGCTAAGCTAATTAGCGATCGTCCATCATGGGTCTGTCGAATTTAGTCAGGTATTTATCGAGATGGTTATTCCGCCATCGATAGCCAATTGCATGTTAAAGGCTTTTCCTACAGTCGCCTCTTACGGCACTAACGAGAAGAAAGGGTGTGGTATTATTCTTACGATGTTCCGTTAAAATATGTGGGACTAAATTGTCTTTACTTCTGACTACCCCAGTAAGACAAAAAAGTATATACAAATCAAAAAAAAAACAAACACTGTAAACATTTTCCCTATTTAACTCAATATGGATGTGAAAAACAAATTAAGAATTCATTTCCGAACGCAATTATAATCTATGCTCGGTTGTTTTTTTTTTTTTTTCAATTCGTTTTTTTTAATCATTAAACGTTGCGCAATTTCCACCGGCCGTTAAAAACAATCTAATCCAACATAGTTGAGCTGCGAAATTAATTCGCCATTAGCGGCCGTAAATCTCGTGTTTTGGGAGCGAACGGTTAAAAATAGAGGTTAGGAAAGCGTCGATGGAAGAAAAACAGTGCGTTGGCGTCGAGCCAGCTGCGCCGCTATTACTAGCTGAACTCGATGAACCCGCTCGATTATTGCAATGGATTAAGAGTAAAAATATTGTGCAATGGCGGAGCTAATTGGGTGTAATTTTGCGCTTTACGCTGATCTGTTATAAAATACTGATCTAGATATATAATACATAAATAAATATCTTCAGGGTAGACAAAGGTTTAGGCAACTAAGTCTTTTCGACCCACCTTCCATCGAAGACAATTTACAGGGACTTTGATTTTATGGGACAAGGTGGCAGGTGGTGAGCCTGTCGCCGTCCTTACGTCCAAGCCAACGATATAAATCGCACGAAAGTTTATGAAAAAAATAATATATCGTACATAGATAGGTAGACATCACATCTTAATGTGATGTAGTTCCACGTGTACGTACAATGACAAGAGCTTCTTAAACGTAGGTGTCATTGTAGATGAAAATTGTTTCATGTTTATTTATATATTTATTTGCTTGTGAATTACTGAAAATTATTTCATGTTTATTTATATGTATGTACATATAATTGTATGTGTATATATTGATTTTTGTATATATTGGTTTTTTTGTGTATATATTGAATGTATATATTGATTGATTATATAAATGTACATAACTACATAATTACTAACATACATTGTACATACATTGTTACTTGTTCTTTGTGGGCAATATTTATATGAAATTTCGTCATTCTTTTGACGTAAAAGATAATCTACAGTCGGGCTACGGTATGGTGCCGATCGAACGGGTATTCGCTAATTAATAATACCATAAAAAAAAACTTAAGTCACGATAGCCGAGTTGTTGGGTGGTCGCAATTTTGAGTCGAGAGACCTGAGTTCGATCCCCAGGTGGCAGTACCAATGAGTTTTTCAAAAACTTATGTACGAATTTCATCGTTGGCTTGGACATAAAAGGCGGCGACAGCCTCACTACCTATCCTCATTATCATCAACACAACGGCCCATAAAAGCCCACTGCTGGACATGGGCCTCTCTCGTACGGAAGGGTTTACTATAAATGCCACGCTTGCCAAGCTAATTAGCGATCGTCCATCATGGGTCTGTCGAATTTAGTCAGGTATTTATCGAGATGGTTATTCCGCCATCGATAGCCAATTGCATGTTAAAGGCTTTTCCTACAGTCGCCTCTTACGGCACTAACGAGAAGAAAGGGTGTGGTATTATTCTTACGATGTTCCGTTAAAATATGTGGGACTAAATTGTCTTTACTTCTGACTACCCCAGTAAGACAAAAAAGTATATACAAATCAAAAAAAAAACAAACACTGTAAACATTTTCCCTATTTAACTCAATATGGATGTGAAAAACAAATTAAGAATTCATTTCCGAACGCAATTATAATCTATGCTCGGTTGTTTTTTTTTTTTCAATTCGTTTTTTTTAATCATTAAACGTTGCGCAATTTCCACCGGCCGTTAAAAACAATCTAATCCAACATAGTTGAGCTGCGAAATTAATTCGCCATTAGCGGCCGTAAATCTCGTGTTTTGGGAGCGAACGGTTAAAAATAGAGGTTAGGAAAGCGTCGATGGAAGAAAAACAGTGCGTTGGCGTCGAGCCAGCTGCGCCGCTATTACTAGCTGAACTCGATGAACCCGCTCGATTATTGCAATGGATTAAGAGTAAAAATATTGTGCAATGGCGGAGCTAATTGGGTGTAATTTTGCGCTTTACGCTGATCTGTTATAAAATACTGATCTAGATATATAATACATAAATAAATATCTTCACGCACCCCAATACAGGGGTAGACAGAGGTCAAGTCTAGACATTTAAGTCCCTTCGACCCACCTTCCATCGAAGACAATTTACAGGGACTTTGATTTTATGGGACAAGGTGGCAGGTGGTGAGCCCGTCGCCGTCTTTATGTTGGACGTAAAGACGGCGACGGGCTCACCACCTGTCACGATATAATTTGTACATAGGTTTTTAGAAAAACCCATTGGTACGGCCACTTGAGGATCGAACTCGGGTCTCTTGACTCGAAATTCCGACCACCCAACCACTCGGCTATTGTGACTTCTGAAACATTTGTGTAATGAATATGTACTTGTACTCAACTCACAGACATTTATTTAAATATTTATCAACGTAAGTATATTGTACCATTGGTTTCGACACTAAGATGGGGTGAGCTCCCCACCTGTCACAAAGTCCTGCATAAGCTTCGGTCGAAAAGACTAAATTGGCTAAACCTCTATCTACCTATTCTATACTGTATCCATATTCCCTAACAAACTATTCTGTTCACGAGGAGGATCCACCCCGATCTCTAAGCAAGCGAATTAGCGACATTGATACCAAACCTCTTGCACCATAAACGCACTTGCCCGTCACCCGTCTACTAAATTTTGATATGTTCTTTTCAAGCGTTCCCTTACACGCAATTTATGACATTCACAATTAGATACCCACCCAATATTATTCGTGCACTTATACAAAACAAAATTACACAATAAAAATACTTTCTTCATCTGCCTCGAGACAATTACTACATGTTTTATAAACGGATAATCTAATTTACTTACAATAAAGACATGTAGAATAATCAAATTCGTTAAATTAACGAAAACACCTATTCACAAACGCCTACGCCATTTTGTGATATAAAAATAAAATATACACATAATAGCTGCCAGAATCGTGTGCTGAAAGGGAACACATTTTTAAAGCAAATTTAAGTATATTTTATGGCAACATTGATGTTTTGATAAGATACGTACATTTGCATTTTACTTATGTAAGATGGGACTGCAAATATAAAAATAAATATTTTCAGGACAACGTGACAGGTGGTGAGCCCGTCGCCGTCTTTATGTTGACGTAAAGACGGCGACGGGCTCACCACCTGTCACGATATAATTTGTACATAGGTTTTAGAAAACCCATTGGTTCGGCCACTTGAGGATCGAACTCGGGTCTCTTGACTCGAAATTCCGACCACCCAACCACTCGGCTATTGTGACTTCTCAAACATTTGTGTAATGAATATGTACTTGTACTCAACTCACAGACATTTATTTAAATATTTATCAACGTAAGTATATTGTACCATTGGTTTCGACACTAAGATGGGGTGAGCTCCCCACCTGTCACAAAGTCCTGCATAAGCTTCGGTCGAAAAGACTAAATTGGCTAAACCTCTATCTACCTATTCTATACTGTATCCATATTCCCTAACAAACTATTCTGTTCACGAGGAGGATCCACCCCGATCTCTAAGCAAGCGAATTAGCGACATTGATACCAAACCTCTTGCACCATAAACGCACTTGCCCGTCACCCGTCTACTAAATTTTGATATGTTCTTTTCAAGGGTTCCCTTACACGCAATTTATGACATTCACAATTAGATACCCACCCAATATTATTCGTGCACTTATACAAAACAAAATTACACAATAAAAATACTTTCTTCATCTGCCTCGAGACAATTACTACATGTTTTATAAACGGATAATCTAATTTACTTACAATAAAGACATGTAGAATAATCAAATTCGTTAAATTAACGAAAACACCAATTCACAAACGCCTACGCCATTTTGTGATATAAAAATAAAATATACACATAATAGCTGCCAGAATCGTGTGCTGAAAGGGAACACATTTTTAAAGCAAATTTAAGTATATTTTATGGCAACATTGATGTTTTGATAAGATACGTACATTTGCATTTTACTTATGTAAGATGGGACTGCAAATATAAATATTATTATATATATTACAAATAAACATTCTTACGCCTCTCAGGACCTTAGGACATAAGCCTCTCCCATTGGGAGGATTTGCCATAATCGCCACTGTTGACAGGCGATTTGGCGATCGCAGTAGCAAACCATTCGCACCTTAGACGCTGCTGCCCATCTTGGTCTGATTATTTTGGTCTGATATTTTTAGAAATGGTTATTCCGCCATCTATAGGTTGCAATAACGATGTTCTAGGCTGTTTCCCTCGGTCGCCTCTTACGACACCCACGGGAAGAGTTGGGCAGTTGTTGTAGCCAGGATGAAAGATGTGAGGTCGAAGTAGGCCGAGACTAACTTTCGAAGACCATGTGAGCAAATTGCTCGAAGACCGGAGGGTCAAGAGTACTCGGATACCTAGACGTGCATGTAAGAAGAAGATGATGAATCTGAATGATGCGAAAGAGGTATGTAAGGATCGTGCCACTTGGTGATCTGTTCTCTCTGGCTACCCCGTCAGGGATTGTGCGTGAAGATAAATAAAATAAATAAATAATATAACAATTATACCTTACAAGTTTTTTCGTCTGCGTAGTATTCCGAAAATCCCACGGGATTGCTGGATTGACTGAAGTAATTATATGTCCCGCATCCTGCCTTTGAATCCATCAATCATTATCAAAATTAGCTTTCTGATCTCTACCAGCGTAACCGTACATTATTCCGGAGTAAAAAGTAGTCTGTGTGCTATTCTAGTCTATAACCTATCTCTGTGCTTAATTTTATCCAGATCCGGTCAGCCGTTCTGACGTGATTGGGTAACAAACATCCATCTGTCCATCTAAATTTCCGCATTTATTGTGTAGACAGAAGTCAAGTCTAGACAATTAAGCCCCTTTGACCCACCTTCCACCGAAGATATTTTCGGGACAAAGTGAACCCCTCACCGTCTTTATGTCCAAACCAACGACATAATTCGTACGTAAGTTTTTGAAAAACCCATTGGTACGAGTCTGCAACATGGAGATCGCACTCGGGTCTCTTGACTCGAAGTTCCGACCGCCCAACCACTCAGCTATCGTGACTTCTAAATAGTTTGTATTCATTTTGTGAATATGTATATTAAGTATTTTTATTTAATTAACGTCACTCTCAGATTAATCTAAATCTCGTTAAAAAATTCTTCACGCAATTTCCAATACTGGGGTAGACAGAGGTCTACTAGACAGTCCTTCCCACCATCCTGCACGGAAGATTTTTGTTGAGACAATGGCGGTGGGCCTATCACCGTTATATGTATAAGCCATCGGTAACAATCTCATCCAAATCTCGTAGAATAACATATCAAAACAATCTATTTTTGAACTTCATATTTTTTGTTTTGAGCGTTTCATTCGAGACAAACATATTTTCGAGTTCGCGGCCAAAAATGCACGTCTGTCCGTTGAGATATGTCGCGGATACGTCATTATTTTATAGATGACGTCAATTGTACTTACTGTTGATAGTTCCTTTGGCTGGCAGCCATACTGAGCACACGCGCGGATATTGTCATAGGAAAAAAGATGGGGAAATAATGAACACACATAGATAGGGACCTTGCCGCTTTCTGATCCCAATTTAAGCAGCTTAAACACTCTTAATTCAGGCACGATAGCCGAGTGGTTGGGTGGTCGGAATTTCGAGTCAAGAGACCCGAGTTCGATCCCCAGGTGGCAGGCTCGTACCAATGGGTTTTTCTAAAACTTATGTACGAATTACATCGTTGGCTTGGACATAAGGACGGCGACGGGTTCACCACCTGTCACGTTGTCCCGAAAATATCTTCGGTGGAAGGTGGGTCGAATGGACTCAATTGTCTAGACTAGACCTCTGTCTACCCCTGTATTCGGAATTGCGTGAAGATATTTATCTATTTATTATTTATTTATAAACACTTTTTGAAATCAGAAATAACGAAGATACCGGACAGACCCAAGATAATATAGAAAAAAAATGTTCCCACTTTCACCCAACCGGTAATTGCATTCGGGACCTCGGAGCTGGCCACCATTAAACTGGTGTGTACGCCACTCGTCCACCGAGATCGTGACGTTTTGTTTTATAACGATAAAGGGCTAATAAGGGCTAAATAAGCAGTTAGGCTAGGTGTTTTTTTTTTAATTTTTTTACAATTGTAGACGACTCCTAATGTACCTAAGAGTTTCCAGTCTTTACGGGATACAGGACATTATAATTTAGTCCTCGCGGACTTTTTGAAACGTGGCAGCCTAGTGATCTGGGCGCTTGGCTTAAACACGAGCACTAAAATAGTTAAAAACATTTCTAATTGCTTATTGTACTACGAGGTATGCAGTAAAGGTTAACATCGTGAAGTAACATTAATAGCCCATTTCGAAATTTGAGAATTAATAGTCCATTTCGACGACCTCCATGGACGAGTGGCGTGCCTGCCAGTTTTCATGGTGTCGTCAGCTCTGAGACCCCGGGTTCGATTTCCGGACGGGTCTATGTAGGAAAGACTTTTTCTATATAGTCTCGGATTTGGGTTTTACTTTACTTGGCTGTACTTTCGACCTTCGTTGTTACTGATTCCATAACACAAGGGCTTGAGCTTCTTACTTTGGTATTATATAATGAACATATTGTCCCCATATATTTGTGTATTTATGTATTTCTTCTATAACAAGTAAATTTATTACTTAAAAGGAGTGCTCTAGTCGAAATTATTGTATTAACTACTTTTAAGTTAATGAAATAAATATTTTTTTTATCTATTTCTGCTACCAAATAATAATGTAACAAATATTTCCAACTGACTACATTTAACCATTTTCCCCTATTCTCACCCCATCATAGTCCATCAGTCGTGACGTCAAGCTCACCATAACAACAGACGACATTGTAAAGCCTGTCAACGCTTTGCTGGTATCAACTTACAATGGTCAGAACAAAAACCCTTTACTGGAACACAATATATCCATTAGCCGACGAGTGTTACATTTACTCTGATGCCTCGACCTCCACTTAGCTATAGGACAACAAAGGCCAGCGTAATCATAAATAGGACATGTTGCTATTAGGTATTTAACTAGCTGTTAACCGCGACTACACTCGCGTCTTGATAAAAAATTTTACTATTTCGACCTCTGTGGACTATTGGTACACACACCAATCCTCATGACGCCCGCTCTGAGGTATCGAGGTTCTCGTGTCTGGATGTTTGTGGTAACTACGTTGTTTTTGATTCCATGATACAAGTGCTCAAGCTGCTTACTTTGGGATCAGAGCAACGTATGTGATGTTATCCATGTGTATGTATGTATTTAATTTTATTATAATTTCTAAAACAGTATCATATTCTTATATAATATTATCTGGATATTATTTATTATGAAAACTTTGTGTGATATACAGCTAGAGTATTTGACGACCCGATACCAGAGTTGGTAGTAACAGCATTTTCGAAGCTAAGCGATACGGGTTCGAATCCCGCTAAAAGCAAACATTTGCTGGCTTAAGTCCAGCTGTGGAATATTACAGGTGTTTACGAGTATGTATATATATATATATATATGAATTTTTCTCTTATATCAACCAAAAAAAGTCACGATAGTAGTTGGGTGGTCGGAATTTCGACTCAAAAGACCCGAGTTCGATCCCTAGGTGGCACGATCTTACCAATTGGTTTTTCAAAAACGTATGTACGAATTATATCGTTGGCTTGGACATAAAGACGGCGACGGGCTCACCACCTGTCACCTAGTCCCGAAAATCTCTTCGGTGGAAGGTGGGTCGAAGGGACTTAATTTTCTAGACTAGACCTCTGTCTACTTTATTGGGAATTGCGTGAAGATATTTATTTATTTATTACCAAAATTGTTTAAATTTGATTGGTAACGTATGCCGCAGGCACGTTAGTATTAGTCTTCATGGGTTCCGATAATACATTTCTTTTAACATTTTCTACAGTTCATTAGTCATTGGTCTCAGTCTTCAAGCTTTGTCAAACCTTTCCAGTCTCGAATTACGAGAGAACGTTCCGATTTGTATTTCGTGTGGAGCACGCTCAAAGCAAAAGGGACCCCGCTGCGATGGGCCTGGCCAACAAGGCCGGGCTAGGCCAGGCGTGGCCGATTTACGTCACGACTCGCAAGCTCTTCATGGACCATTAATAAGTCGTGTTATTCCATAATAGTACTCATGATCAAAATTGTCAGTTAATAAAAGTAATAAAAAATATTCTCGTCCCGTAAATACAGCATGAAATCAATAAACAAAATACCCATACACAAATTAAAGGAAAAGGGATAAAAATTGGAAAATAAGTAAGCATAAACAAAAATGGTAAAATTAATTTTTAAAATAAATTGCTTAATCCTGATTAGATCAATGGTCTCCAGATCAGGTTGGAATTGGAATCTAATCTAGGGAAGTCTAATCAAATCTAGGGAAGTCTAATCTAATCTAGGGAAGTCTAATCTAATCTAGGGGGACCTGTCCCGACTTCCATCATGATGTGTAAATAAATAAACTACATAAACTTCACGCCATTCCCAATACTAAGGTTGAAAGAGGTATAAACAATTAAGTCCTTTCGACCCACATTCCAGCGAAAAAAATTTTGGGACAAGTTGACAGCTGGTGAGCCCGTCGCCGTATTTTATGTCCTAGTCAGCGATATGAATCGTAAATAGTTTTAAAAAAACTCATTGGTACGAGGCACCAGGAGATCGAACTCTTGACACGAATTCCGATCACCCAACCATGTGTAGATATTAAACAAAAAAATACACATATGATAACATACTTAATTTTATTATCACATCAATTTTCTTCATATTTTATATCTGTTCGGAAATATGCAATATAAAAAAACATAGAATAATATTCATAGTTAATAAAACTTACAACTTACACTCACATAGAAGAGGAGCTAAAACAGAGAAGAATACAAATAATTGAATTAAAAAACTGAATTAACCTAAATGAGGAAAACATAATCGCCAATAAGTGTTACAAGTAAATTTAAATCACAACTTGTGAATATTATATGAGATTAAAACTTACAGTTCGAAGCTAATATATTAGGCAAATCACATATAAGGTTTATGCATACGTCTGCTTTGACTATGGAATCAAGCTATGAGAAAACGGCACTTATCTACACTCTCTTTTTACTCTTAAGAGCATACAAAAATGATTGTGAACATAGAAGAAGCTAATCGCTGCAAACCTCATTACATTAAACACTGCTGTCATTAATTTGATATACATTTATTGAAATTTTTAAATTTGTACGATACTAACCAGATTTTTATACCACTCGTCAAGATATACCAACCAAGTACTCAATACGCGTAAGAAATAGATAATTGCTTCCAACCTCGCATTTAGCATTCATCCAGTGTCCTTGTTATGTCAATCAAAATGTACAACAAACTATTTGAACCACTGCTAAATGAAACGAACAATTTTATTTCTTTAAAATTAAAAAGTTACTTAGAAATAGAATCCACTATAGCGGTAATGGTCACTTTACCTGAAATAATACTAGAGACAAACAAGTAATTATAACATAAATAAAATTACTTAATAAAATATAACAATGTTGAATAATATTGTGAAACAAACAATAAAAGTCTCTTATCTTTTTTATTTCCTTCATATGCCGTCTCTCGTACCAGGTACCAGGACTCGGTTATAGGAGTATCGGCATTCTCCCTCCTTTAAGCATTTTTTTTTTGTTTTTATTTTAGCAACACCGTTCTCAACAATTCAAATATATTTCAGTGTACTGAGCTAAGTTCCGTGCGGTTCCTTATTTGGGCTAATTTTGATAGTCTGGCTTGTGTAATTATGTATATATTTACAATGCTTTACCTCGCCGCTACCAAGACAATGCTTTACCTCGCCGCTACCAAGACAATGCTTTACCTCGCCGCTACCAAGACAATGCTTTACCTCGCCGCTACCAAGACAATGCTTTACCTCGCCGCTACCAAGACAATGCTTTACCTCGCCGCTACCAAGACAATGCTTTACCTCGCCGCTACCAAGACAATGCTTTACCTCGCCGCTACCAAGACAATGCTTTACCTCGCCGCTACCAAGACAATGCTTTACCTCGCCGCTACCAAGACAATGCTTTACCTCGCCGCTACCAAGACAATGCTTTACCTCGCCGCTACCAAGACAATGCTTTACCTCGCCGCTACCAAGACAATGCTTTACCTCGCCGCTACCAAGACAATGCTTTACCTCGCCGCTACCAAGACAATGCTTTACCTCGCCGCTACCAAGACAATGCTTTACCTCGCCGCTACCAAGACAATGCTTTACCTCGCCGCTACCAAGACAATGCTTTACCTCGCCGCTACCAAGACAATGCTTTACCTCGCCGCTACCAAGACAATGCTTTACCTCGCCGCTACCAAGACAATGCTTTACCTCGCCGCTACCAAGACAATGCTTTACCTCGCCGCTACCAAGACAATGCTTTACCTCGCCGCTACCAAGACAATGCTTTACCTCGCCGCTACCAAGACAATGCTTTACCTCGCCGCTACCAAGACAATGCTTTACCTCGCCGCTACCAAGACAATGCTTTACCTCGCCGCTACCAAGACAATGCTTTTACCTCGCCGCTACCAAGACAATGCTTTTACCTCGCCGCTACCAAGACAATGCTTTTACCTCGCCGCTACCAAGACAATGCTTTTACCTCGCCGCTACCAAGACAATGCTTTTACCTCGCCGCTACCAAGACAATGCTTTTACCTCGCCGCTACCAAGACAATGCTTTTACCTCGCCGCTACCAAGACAATGCTTTTACCTCGCCGCTACCAAGACAATGCTTTTACCTCGCCGCTACCAAGACAATGCTTTTACCTCGCCGCTACCAAGACAATGCTTTTACCTCGCCGCTACCAAGACAATGCTTTTACCTCGCCGCTACCAAGACAATGCTTTTACCTCGCCGCTACCAAGACAATGCTTTTACCTCGCCGCTACCAAGACAATGCTTTTACCTCGCCGCTACCAAGACAATGCTTTTACCTCGCCGCTACCAAGACAATGCTTTTACCTCGCCGCTACCAAGACAATGCTTTTACCTCGCCGCTACCAAGACAATGCTTTTACCTCGCCGCTACCAAGACAATGCTTTTACCTCGCCGCTACCAAGACAATGCTTTTACCTCGCCGCTACCAAGACAATGCTTTTACCTCGCCGCTACCAAGACAATGCTTTTACCTCGCCGCTACCAAGACAATGCTTTTACCTCGCCGCTACCAAGACAATGCTTTTACCTCGCCGCTACCAAGACAATGCTTTTACCTCGCCGCTACCAAGACAATGCTTTTACCTCGCCGCTACCAAGACAATGCTTTTACCTCGCCGCTACCAAGACAATGCTTTTACCTCGCCGCTACCAAGACAATGCTTTTACCTCGCCGCTACCAAGACAATGCTTTTACCTCGCCGCTACCAAGACAATGCTTTTACCTCGCCGCTACCAAGACAATGCTTTTACCTCGCCGCTACCAAGACAATGCTTTTACCTCGCCGCTACCAAGACAATGCTTTTACCTCGCCGCTACCAAGACAATGCTTTTACCTCGCCGCTACCAAGACAATGCTTTTACCTCGCCGCTACCAAGACAATGCTTTTACCTCGCCGCTACCAAGACAATGCTTTTACCTCGCCGCTACCAAGACAATGCTTTTACCTCGCCGCTACCAAGACAATGCTTTTACCTCGCCGCTACCAAGACAATGCTTTTACCTCGCCGCTACCAAGACAATGCTTTTACCTCGCCGCTACCAAGACAATGCTTTTACCTCGCCGCTACCAAGACAATGCTTTTACCTCGCCGCTACCAAGACAATGCTTTTACCTCGCCGCTACCAAGACAATGCTTTTACCTCGCCGCTACCAAGACAATGCTTTTACCTCGCCGCTACCAAGACAATGCTTTTACCTCGCCGCTACCAAGACAATGCTTTTACCTCGCCGCTACCAAGACAATGCTTTTACCTCGCCGCTACCAAGACAATGCTTTTACCTCGCCGCTACCAAGACAATGCTTTTACCTCGCCGCTACCAAGACAATGCTTTTACCTCGCCGCTACCAAGACAATGCTTTTACCTCGCCGCTACCAAGACAATGCTTTTACCTCGCCGCTACCAAGACAATGCTTTTACCTCGCCGCTACCAAGACAATGCTTTTACCTCGCCGCTACCAAGACAATGCTTTTACCTCGCCGCTACCAAGACAATGCTTTTACCTCGCCGCTACCAAGACAATGCTTTTACCTCGCCGCTACCAAGACAATGCTTTTACCTCGCCGCTACCAAGACAATGCTTTTACCTCGCCGCTACCAAGACAATGCTTTTACCTCGCCGCTACCAAGACAATGCTTTTACCTCGCCGCTACCAAGACAATGCTTTTACCTCGCCGCTACCAAGACAATGCTTTTACCTCGCCGCTACCAAGACAATGCTTTTACCTCGCCGCTACCAAGACAATGCTTTTACCTCGCCGCTACCAAGACAATGCTTTTACCTCGCCGCTACCAAGACAATGCTTTTACCTCGCCGCTACCAAGACAATGCTTTTACCTCGCCGCTACCAAGACAATGCTTTTACCTCGCCGCTACCAAGACAATGCTTTTACCTCGCCGCTACCAAGACAATGCTTTTACCTCGCCGCTACCAAGACAATGCTTTTACCTCGCCGCTACCAAGACAATGCTTTTACCTCGCCGCTACCAAGACAATGCTTTTACCTCGCCGCTACCGAGACAATGCTTTTACCTCGCCGCTATCAAGACAATGCTTTTACCTCGCCGCCACCAAGACAATGCTTTTACCTCGCCGCTACTAAGACAATGCTTTTACCTCGCCGCTACCAAGATAATGCTTTTACCTCGCCGCTACTAAGACAATGCTTTTACCTCGCCGCTACCAAGACAATGCTTTTACCTCGCCGCCACTAAGACAATGCTTTTACCTCGCCGCTACCAAGATAATGCTTTTACCTCGCCGCTACCAAGACAATGCTTTTACCTCGCTACCAAGACAATGCTTTTACCTCGCCGCTACCAAGACAATGCTTTTACCTCGCCGCCACCAAGACAATGCTTTTACCTCGCCGCTACCAAGACAATGCTTTTAATTTCGCCGCTACCAAGACAATGCTTTTACCTCGCCGCTACCAAGACAATGCTTTTACCTCGCCGCCACCAAGACAATGCTTTTACCTCGCCGCTACCAAGACAATGCTTTTACCTCGCCGCTACCGAGACAATGCTTTTACCTCGCCGCCACCAAGACAATGCTTTTACCTCGCCGCTACCAAGACAATGCTTTTACCTCGCCGCTACTGAGACAATGCTTTTACCTCGCCGCTACCGAGACAATGCTTTTACCTCGCCGCTACTGAGACAATGCTTTTACCTCGCCGCTACCGAGACAATGCTTTTACCTCGCCGCTACCGAGACAATGCTTTACCCCGCCGCTACCAAGACAATGCTTTTACCTCGCCGCTACCGAGACAATGCTTTTACCTCGCCGCTACCAAGACAATGCTTACCTCGCCGCTACCAAGACAATGCTTTTACCTCGCCGCTACCAAGACAATGCTTTTACCTCGCCGCTACCAAGACAATGCTTTTACCTCGCTGCTACCAAGACAATGCTTTACCCCGCCGCTACCAAGACAATGCTTTTACCTCGCCGCTACCAAGACAATGCTTTTACCTCGCCGCTACCGAGACAATGCTTTTACCTCGCCGCTACCAAGACAATGCTTTTACCTCGCCGCTACCAAGACAATGCTTTTACCTCGCCGCTACCAAGACAATGCTTTTACCTCGCCGCTACCAAGACAATGCTTTTACCTCGCCGCTACCAAGACAATGCTTTTACCTCGCCGCTACCGAGACAATGCTTTTACCTCGCCGCTACCGAGACAATGCTTTTACCTCGCCGCTACCAAGACAATGCTTTTACCTCGCCGCTACCAAGACAATGCTTTTACCTCGCCGCTATCAAGACAATGCTTTTACCTCGCCGCTACCGAGACAATGCTTTTACCTCGCCGCTACCAAGACAATGCTTTTACCTCGCCGCCACTAAGACAATGCTTTTACCTCGCCGCTACCAAGACAATGCTTTTACCGCCGCTACCAAGACAATGCTTTTACCTCGCCGCTACCGAGACAATGCTTTTACTCGCCGCTACCAAGACAATGCTTTTACCTCGCCGCCACCAAGACAATGCTTTTACCTCGCCGCTACCGAGACAATGCTTTTACCTCGCCGCTACCAAGACAATGCTTTTACCTCGCCGCTACCAAGACAATGCTTTTACCTCGCCGCTACCGAGACAATGCTTTACCCCGCCGCTACCAAGACAATGCTTTTACCTCGCCGCTATCAAGACAATGCTTTTACCTCGCTGCTACCAAGACAATGCTTTTACCTCGCCGCTACCAAGACAATGCTTTTACCCCGCCGCTACCAAGACAATGCTTTTACCTCGCCGCTACCGAGACAATGCTTTTACCTCGCCGCCACCAAGACAATGCTTTTACCTCGCCGCCACTAAGACAATGCTTTTACCTCGCCGCTACTAAGACAATGCTTTTACCGCCGCTACCAAGATAATGCTTTTACCTCGCCGCTACTAAGATAATGCTTTTACCTCGCCGCTACTAAGATAATGCTTTTACCTCGCCGCTACTAAGATAATGCTTTTACCTCGCCGCTACCAAGACAATGCTTTTACCTCGCTACCAAGACAATGCTTTTACCGCCGCTACCAAGATAATGCTTTTACCTCGCCGCTACCAAGATAATGCTTTTAATTCGCCGCTACCAAGACAATGCTTTTACCTCGCCGCTACCAAGATAATGCTTTTACCGCCGCTACTAAGATAATGCTTTTAATTCGCCGCTACCAAGACAATGTTTTTACCCTCGCCGCTACTGAGACAATGCTTTACCCCGCCGCTACCAAGACAATGCTTTTACCCTGCCGCTACTAAGACAATGCTTTTACCGCCGCTACCAAGACAATGCTTTTACCTCGCCGCTACCAAGACAATGCTTTTACCTCGCCGCTACCGAGACAATGCTTTTACCTCGCCGCCACTAAGACAATGCTTTTACCTCGCCGCTACTAAGACAATGCTTTTACCTCGCCGCTACTAAGACAATGCTTACCTCGCCGCTACCGAGACAATGCTTTTACCTCGCTACCAAGACAATGCTTTTACCTCGCCGCCACTAAGACAATGCTTTTACCTCGCCGCCACCAAGACAATGCTTTTACCTCGCCGCTACCGAGACAATGCTTTTACCTCGCCGCTACCAAGACAATGCTTTTACCTCGCCGCTACCAAGACAATGCTTTTACCTCGCTACCAAGACAATGCTTTTACCTCGCCGCCACCAAGACAATGCTTTTACCCCGCCGCTACCAAGACAA
Organism: Sericinus montela; assembly: GCA_029286605.1. Lineage (NCBI taxonomy): Eukaryota > Metazoa > Arthropoda > Insecta > Lepidoptera > Papilionidae > Sericinus > Sericinus montela. Next base: position 3,988,260 of record JAGSMR010000085.1, on the reverse strand, counting down.
TGCTTTTACCTCGCCGCTACCAAGACAATGCTTTTAATTCGCCGCTACCGAGACAATGCTTTTACCTCGCCGCCACCAAGACAATGCTTTTACCTCGCCGCCACCAAGACAATGCTTTTACCCCGCCGCTACCAAGACAATGCTTTTACCTCGCTACCAAGATAATGCTTTACCCCGCCGCTACCAAGACAATGCTTACCTCGCCGCTACCAAGACAATGCTTTTACCTCGCCGCTACCAAGACAATGCTTTTACCTCGCCGCTACTAAGACAATGCTTACCTCGCCGCTACCGAGACAATGCTTACCTCGCCGCTACCAAGACAATGCTTTTACCTCGCCGCTACTAAGACAATGCTTTTACCTCGCCGCTACTGAGACAATGCTTTTACCTCGCCGCTACTAAGACAATGCTTTTACCGCCGCTACCAAGACAATGCTTTTACCTCGCCGCTACTAAGACAATGCTTTTACCTCGCCGCTACCGAGACAATGCTTTTACCTCGCCGCTACCAAGACAATGCTTTTACCTCGCCGCTACCAAGACAATGCTTTTACCTCGCCGCTACCGAGACAATGCTTTTACCTCGCCGCTACTAAGACAATGCTTTTACCTCGCCGCTACCAAGACAATGCTTTTACCTCGCCGCTACCGAGACAATGCTTTTACCTCGCCGCTACCGAGACAATGCTTTTACCTCGCCGCTACCGAGACAATGCATTTACCTCGCCGCTACCGAGACAATGCTTTTACCTCGCCGCTACCGACACAATGCGTTTACCTCGCCGCTACCAAGACAATGCTTTTACCTCGCCGCTACCGAGACAATGCTTTTACCTCGCCGCTACCAAGACAATGCTTTTACCTCGCCGCTACCGAGACAATGCTTTTACCTCGCCGCTACCGAGACAATGCTTTTACCTCGCCGCTACCGAGACAATGCTTTTACCTCGCCGCTACCGAGACAATGCTTTTACCTCGCCGCTACCGAGACAATGCTTTTACCTCGCCGCTACCGAGTCTTTCACGTATCAGTTGATATGTTAAATCTCTACAGTATATTTATTTCTATTTACAAATGTTCAACATGAAACCTTTTTTTATAAAAAATTTGTATCATAATCGAGTCAAATCAATATTCATCGATGTAATTAACACCTTACATCAATCGATCGTAATTTTTAACCTGCCACCGTTTTATAATGAGAAATGGAGAAGAAACAGGAGAAAGAAACTTCGTAGGTATTCTTTTTTTTAAAGGAAAATACAAAATTTTACATTATCATAATTAGACATAGTATGGAAACTATCAACTCATTCCCTGCGGTTACTACATTAATACATTGATTTATACTGCAAATAAATTATTCACGCCATTCCCAAAGGGGCAGACAGAGGTCCAGACAATTAAGTCCTTTCGACTCTACTTCCACCGCAGATATTTTTAAGCTAACGTGACAGGCGGTGAGCCCGTTGCCGATTTATGTTGTAATAACCCCATTTCTTACAGTATTTCGTTTATAAATGCCTCGAACCTGTATGTATTGCCTTTAGCATAATTTAGCTAACTACCAATTTAAGTCAACTAATTCAACAACACAATTAAGGGCACAATACCTTTAGTTCCATATAGTGTAATTTAGATAATTCACACAGTGGCTCAAACATTAGAGTTAATTCGGTTTAAAGCGCGACAAATTCACCTCCGTTCGTTATTGCTATAAAGAATTTTCCAAATGACAACAGTACATAATACTGCTTATTATTAATGCACTGTAATTAAACGAAGTGGCTCATAATTCTGTTGCGGTAGTGATTTACTTACAAATGGACCGGCGGTCGTTTGTAAATTCGGTAAAAGGAGTGGCTGATGAGAGTTGTATGGTATTAATTATATTAAAATGGCGCCATTAACGCTTCCTTTTTTAAATAAATTCGTAATTTAATGCGTATTATAGGCGCTTAGGGATTTCAGGTCGTTAATTTACAAATGGATTTAGTTATTTTTTTTAACATAATATTCGAACATAATTACTAACGGAGTCTTTAATGACATAATGGGAAATTAAAGTCACGTACTAAGCAACAACAAGAATCTCAAATTTGTAATAACAATAAATAAATTCATACATAGATAGGAACAACACATATATTGCTCTGATCCCATAGTAAGTAGCTCATGCACTTGTATTAAAGAAACGGAAACGAAGCACCTGCGGGGGATCTGGACGTTGCTCAGAGACAGGCTCTTAAGACAAAAGTGTAGGCAATTAAGTCGTTTCGACCCACCTTCCACCGAAGACAATTTTTGGAACAGTGAAAGATGATAAGCACCTCGCCGTGTTTATGTCCAAGCCAATGATATAATTCGTACTTAAGTTTTTGAAAAAAAAACCATTGGTACGGCATTGGTACAACTTGGGGATCGAACTCGGGTAACTTGACTCCTAATCCCGATTACTCAGCCACTCGGCTATAGTGACTATAATCTGAAATTATAAATATAAATAAATAAATATCTTCACGCAATTCCCAATACAGGGGTAGACAGAGGTCAAGTCTAGACAATTAAGTCCCTTTGACCCACCTTCCACCGAAGATATTTTCGGGACAACGTGACAGGTGGTGAGCCCGTCGCCGCCTTTATGTCCAAGCCAACGATGAAATTCGTACATAAGTTTTTGAAAAACTCATTGGTACTGCCACCTGGGGATCAAACTCGGGTCTCTCGACTCGAAATCCCGACCACCCAACAACTCGGCTATCGTGGCTATCGTGACTTATAATCTGAAATTAGTAATAATAATAAAGAAATTCATATATAGACAGCGTCACATACCTTGCTCTGATCCCAAAGTAAGCAGCTCAAGCAATTGAATTAAAGAAACAAAAACAACGAAAGTACACCATATACCGATAATTGAGAAAATGTTGAAAAAGTGTATTCTACATTGACCCGACCGGGAATCGAACCCGGGACCACAGAACTAGCGATACATTGACCACTGATGTTTACGCCATTCGTCCACCAAGATCGACAATTCCATTAATTTTATCTTGATAGCTGGCAATCTAAAACGTTTTAAGGAATTTTCTTCCACTCACAACTACTTTTTGAGTTTCTGAGTGATTACGTCTAGAGGACCTTTAAGTGGAGTGTCTATTATATTCTTTAATGTCAGCAACGCATTTGCAGCTCCTCTGATATTGAGGATTTATATGGGCTTTACTAACCCTCCATTCACACTATCACGTTTACCGTATGTGCGTTTGCCAACCTAATCCACAAAAAATACCACATACACGTAACCATAACTATTTATTTATTTATTTATTCTTAATATTTATACTTTCACCACTACCGGTCACGACAGCCGAGTGGTTTGGCTATCAGAATTCGAATCAAGAGACACGAGTTCGATCCCCGTGGCATGCTCGTGCCAATACGTAATACATACATAATACATAAGTTTAATGTACGATTAATTTCTTTAACTTGGGCATAAAGACGGCGACAGGCTCACCGCCTGTCACGTTATCCCAAAGGTGGGTCGAAAGAATTTAACAGTGTAGAACTCTGTCTATCATTGGGAACGGCGGGAATATATATTACTACTTACTGAAGTGGTTTGTATAGATAAAATGACAAATTGTTAAGATTCCTTTTTATTTTCCTGGAAGGTGTCAGATCTCATGATCTAATGAGTCTTAGAAAATAGAAGGCAATGAAAAAACAGGTTAACGACATTTTATTTAGTCGTTTTAAAATTATAGCATTGTGCTCTACACCCACTTGTGTAATAACATTAAATTTTGAATTGACCAATTATTAATTTTTCTATGTAGGTTATGTTGTTGTGGTTTATATTTAAATATGGTATTTTTAAGCAATACGTTTTGAAGAATCTATGTAATAATGCAGTTATAGTATTTCTGGTTCTTGAGAAATATTTGAAAGGGACGAAGAAAGATCGAAGTGTGAAATATGGGTAAATCAGGAATTTCTAGAACAAGTGAATGAATTGTATACTTGGGGAGTGCGTTTAGACGGGATGGAAGATATGATCTAGATGTGTATAGGCGTGTCGCTACCGGGAACAAAGTCAATGGTGCCCTGACTGCGTTAGTCAAAATGCAGGGCGTAGTGAAAAGTGAACTCCTTGCAATACATAACGCAGTGTTGGTTTTCGACTTTGTTATATGGCAGCGAAACCTGGGTATGCCAGAAGAAGCATAAAAGCCAATTTTCAAATAGTCAATCACTACATAAAAACAGTTGACGTGTGAACGTCCAAACGTAAATGATGCGTATATAACAGAGGCGAAGAGCAATAATTATTTATACAATGAAAAGATAGCGGGATAATCATTACTAAATACCCGACCAAAATAAATACAATAGGATTTGGTAGCTTATTATTTCTTGAGTACTACAGCTACCCGGAAAAGGGTGAAAAAGAAATTAAAAATTTTAAGAGAATTCCGACGTCTACAGACCTAAAGATCAGTTCATTTAAATTAAGAATATTATTACTATTTTTTTTGTGTAACCTAAGAAGTTAATTTATAAATGCTGGCCTTTTTTTCTCATAAGGCGATACCGGTTAAGAATTTACAACAACTAAAGAAAGAAATAAATATTGCAAGAATAATAAAATATGACAATTACTTACGCTTTTTAATTAAAACAAATAAAATTTTAAAATTGCATGCGTGTGGGTACTATTTTCGCTCGGCGTCGATGGATGGCGCTATGCTCAAATCTAAGCGTGGTAACGGTGTAAGAATATTGCCACTCCCTTTCTTCCCGTGGGTGTCGTAAGAGGCACAAAGGGAAACAGTCCAGAATATCATTATGGCAACTGATAGATGGCGTGATAACAATCTCTAAAAATATCAGACCAAAATAATCCGACCGAAGATGGGCAGCAGCGTCTGAGGTGCGAGTGGTCTGGTACTGCGATAGCCAATCCGCTTGCCATGCGTGGCGATTATGGCAAAACCTCTATATGGGAGAGGCTTATGTCCTGCAGTTGACTTCAATATACCGTATTTAATTACTTTAATAGGACTTTAATTAGTTATGTATGTATGTACAATTATGTATGTATTGTCAAATACAATTTAGAATTTATTTCATTTGTAAATAAAGGATACATCATGTGTTTTTAATAACATGAGTCACACTAAGATATAATTATAGTTGATAATGTATTTATTTATACTATCACAAAATATCAACGGCCTGTTAAAGTCCATTTGGGAACAATTGAAAACAATAGAAGCAATAAACACTCAGACCCGAGAGAATACAGAAAAATAATAACCTGTCTGAGAGTCAAACCCAGAGCCTCAGAGCTTACTAGGCACTGGGGTGCGTACGCCACTCGTCCACAGAGGTTGTCAAATGGCATTGGTGATTAATGAAAATTAGTATACTGAAAACTAGATAGTGTTCGAAACACATGGACGATTTGAATCTTTAAAATGTTTACCACGCTATTATTATTAATATTTAAAAAAAACGCTAAAAATCAACCAACCAATGCTCATCTTATTGGACAAGCTATTTGTAGTAAATCAGAAAGGAATGACACTGACTGTAAAACTTCGTCCAGGTCAAATAAATTATATCACGGAATTCTGTTTAATATAACGTAAGTCCGATTAAAACAGACAGACGTCAGTGCTGCAAGCGCGATCTCAATAAACAATCGTCTTTATATTTAAAAACGAATTATCTAAAACAACATGCAGCCGTAGCCAGCACAAACATGTGTATAAATTATTTAAGCCTGTCACAGATCTGTGTGATGTGTTTTAAAACTATTTTATTTACGTCAACATGGTCGTGGGATATACCTAATGTCTTGATAGAGATTCGAATGCATTTTGCATTTTTGCGTGAGAAATTGTTGTATTTGTTTGGCAGTTGTAGTTTGAATTATTTTAAATTTGGAATTGAAGATGCGGTATAGTATTTACTGTAATGAAATGGGTACCGTGTGGCAGATATCTGAAGATAGTACTACTAGAACGTAGTACTATCTTCAGATATACGTATACATAGTTCAGATATACGTACGTATAGTATACGTAGAACTCTAAGTCGATCTCACTAAGGTACAGTGTATACCGAGAATATCTACGCTAGGTTCTTTGATATGCTTTCTGATGAATTTCCTATGCTAGGATGGGCAGACATCTGAGCAATGAAGTCCTTTCGACTCATTTTTTACCGGAGCCTATTTGGGTCGTCATGACAGGTGGTGAGCCTATCGCCGGGCAACCAATCAATAGGAGGAGACGTCCTCCCCAGGTCACGACGGGTGACGGGCTCACCACCTGTCACGTTAAAATATCTTCGGTGGAAGGTGGGTCGAAGGGACTTAATTGCCTAGACTAGACCTCTGTCTACCCCCGTATTGGGAATTGCGTGAAAATATTTCACAATCATAATTCCTTGCTACGACTACGAAATCTATTCGTATATTAGAACAAATATTTGTCAAACGCTTAGAAACATATTCACGGTCAGTTCCTGACACGCCACGCGTCACAAATGTTGGAATTTTGTTCCCTTTGCGTCACTACGTGTTTCCGTGTTTGCTTTCTTTGTATTAATTTATTGAAGATATCATTTACGCGTTTCCTATAATATGGTAAACGAACACGCGTAATTCTTGTTGAGCGCCCTTAAAAGTTATGTCTTTGATCTAACAAGATCATCAATAAAAATGCTTGTAACTGAAGAAAAAGTTACAGAAATATAAACCGAATGCATGCAATATTTCGGCGTATGTCTTTTAAACTATTGCACAGATTTTTTTGAATCTTTCAATGACAAATGTTAGTTTCAGCAAATGTACACTATTATATACAAAAAAATCGCATTGATAAACTCTGTATTTTCAAAGTCGGTAAATAAAGAAATTTCCAGAAGAGGTAGAAAGAGACAGTATAATGATAGGCCTTGATCCATTTCACGTATGTATTAACAATATTATTTATAGTTACTATGTGGGTGTAAAGGATATACGAATGTATGTGACTATCGTCACTGGGTGGAATTCCAAAGTCAATTGGGGCAAATTCCATCTCTGTCCTGAATACAAAAAACTTCTCCATCCCAATCTCAATACTGGAGAGGTCTAGACAATTAAGTCTTTACGACCTATCTTCCATCGAAGACATTTTTTTAGCCGCGTCGCCATCTTTTTGTCAACGCCAAAGATATAAATCGTACATAAGTTTTTTAAAAACTCTTTTGTATGAGCTTGTCACCTGGGGATCGAACTCAGATATCTTGACTCGAAGTCCGATTACCCAAGCACTCAGCTGTCGCGACTTATTGCATACATATTTAGCTGCCTCTAAAATTCCACTGCAAACTTAGGCCACAACCGTAAATGAGGGGTTGTCATACTCGCCACTTGTAACAAATGGATTCTTGATCACAGCACTGGACACTTTACACCTTAGACTCTGCTGCACATCACCGGTCTTTTGAATTTCAGTCCATTAGTTTTCGTGACGGTTGTCCCTCCATCTATCGCTTACGAATTTCATTTTGGAAGCTTATCCGTCAGTTCCTTTCGGACGGTATATTCTAACGTCAAAGCCACACGACATGACGTACCCATTTATACGGTTCTATAATTTCGTAGCTTAAATTTACACATGTATGTGTATGCAGATAATAAAATGATGGTTTATTATTTATAAGATACACATACTTCTATACAAACACACTATTTCGATACAATTTTTACAGTGGTAGAGCCACGCATCAGCGTTTGTTGTTGCATGAATGGGCCGGCTCGACCGGGGAAGTACCACGACCACACAGAATACCTGCGTGAAGTAGAAGTCTAACAAACTCCTGCGTTTCGTCTGGTGAGTACAGATAACCTGTGGCCCACACATCCCCCTCCCCCAATTCTGGGCACTCTAAGGGAGGCAACGCATCTGCTATGCCTCTGGTATTGTGGGTGTTCATGGGTGGCGGTAATCACTTACCATCACGTGAGCCACCTGCTCGTTGGCCTCCCTTTTCTGTAAAAAAAAAACAATTACTAAAATGTTAATTTTGAAATTAAATATATTATGTTATTTATCTTTATATTTAGTAATTTTAGATAAAATTATGAATTATATTATATAAGTGCCACGATAGCCGATTGGTTGGGTGATCGGAATTCGAGTCGGGAGACCACAGATCAATCCCCAGGTGGCAGTCTCATACCAATAGATTTTTTCAAAGCCTTTGTACGATTCATATCGTTGGCTTAGACATTAAGACGGCGACGAAGAGACTTAATTGTCTAGACTAGACCTCTGTTTACCCCTGTATTGGGAATGGCGTGAAGATATATTTTTTATTATAAAATGTTAATTTTGATGTTAAATATGTTATGTTCTTTATATATACATATAGTAATTTAGATAAATTTATATTATATCGTTATAAGCTATGGAAGAGCGAAGTCGCCAATCACAGATATTTTTTGGTTACTAGGTGACGTCAGTCACAGAACTAGAAATGTAAACAACTATTTAACGAAATAAAATTATTATTTAGTAGAATTCACGATTGCAGAGTGGTGGGGTGATCGGAATTTGAGTCAAGAGACCCGATATCGATCCTCAAGGCTCGTACCAATGGGTTTTTGCAAAACCTTATGTACGATTTATATCGTTGGATATATAGACGGCGACGGGCTCACCACATGTCACGTTGTCCCAAAAATGTCTTTGGTGGAAGGTAGGTCGAAAGGACATAATAGTCTAGACCTCTGTCTGTCCCAGTATCAGCAATGGCGTGATGATACTTATTTATTGTTAAAGTATAAATAAGATTTCAATAATAAACAAAAACAAATTAATAGATTTTATTTAATTTTTATCATACACTGACACTTTTGTAACTTTAAATAACTCACTTAAGACATTCTTTGGTGATAAACATATTACAGAGATGTTATACGGAGATATAAATAACATTAGAAATTTCACCATACACCGCCAATAATTCAATATGTTTGCGCAGCTATAACATTAATAGCGGATCTATTGAAGTGCCGGATTAATTTGAACTGATGTATAAAAAAAAAAACATCGCACCTCAATATAAATATTTCAGCAGCGTTGAACTAGTCCGGCCCGAATTCATTAGGTACGTGAGTGTTGGGAATATAAAAAGAAAATTTCTTCCTTCGACTGCGGCCAAGTGGGCCACAGATAATGATAGTACAAGTGATAATTTATCGACGTGGGCATATGATCGGAGTGACCCAGTTGTAATCCACTAGATAACTGGACTAAATCAAATCATAGATAATTTTATTACAGATGCGGCAAACACAAAATACCACATAGTAAAATGTAAGTTGATCTTTTATCAGCTATGTCAATATTTTAAATACATAATTTTAATCGAGCAACTTGGGCAACAATTGATTCGATAATATTAAGAGAGCATTACTTCTTACACTTTAAAGATAAAATAAAAATAAATATCTTCACGCAATTCCCAATACAGGGGTAGACAGAGGTCAAGTCTAGACAATTAAGTCCCTTTGACCCACCTTCCACCGAAGATATTTTCGGGACAACGTGACAGGTGGTGAGCCCGTCGCCGCCTTTATGTCCAAGCCAACGATGAAATTCGTACATAAGTTTTTGAAAAACTCATTGGTACTGCCACCTGGGGATCGAACTCGGGTCTCTCGACTCGAAATTCCGACCACCCAACAACTCGGCTATCAGACAACACTTTAAAGATACAAAGATGATTGTTACTGTATTAAATTAATAAGTTCAAATGAGGAATTTTTCTGAATAAATTTCTCTATTATTATTACAAATTACAAATAAAGAAACTTTCAGTTACAATTTTATCTTCTTTTTTATTTTTTTTTTATTTATTTATATTCAGAAAAAAAAAACAAATTACAAATGAAAACAACAATACACTGTACTATAAAACCAAGTGTTTTTTTTTTTGTACAATGGAGTTCGTCCATACAGATAACATTATTTAACAGTTTACTTATTATAAACCAGATAGTTTACATTAATAATTACGAACATGATATATGAATTTTTAGTGAGGGTAGATTAGGTGCGAATGTTTTTGTCGTTATAATAATGACGAGCACATAAAAAAAGAAAAAGAAACAAATGCGTTCGAGTGTCCTACGGGTGTGTCAACATTATTATCAATTATTTCATATAATTATCATGTAGCAAAGCTAAGCAGTAGTTAGTTAATTTAGATTTGATGTTGTTTGGGTTTATTTCGTAACGTAATGCGGGTGGTAATTCGTTTATTAATTTTGGAATCATAAATTGAGTGTGCGTTTTCCATAGTTATTCTTATTATACACAGGCACATATAATTTTTATTAGAGATAGCGCGAGTACCTTTGCTATGTGATATTAGAGTTGGCAGGTCTTTGTTAAAAACTGTTCTTTAAGAGCACATATTTGATTTTGTCATGGATTGGAATTATTTTACAATACGCGAACAACGCAAATATGGTAGTTATTTTTATATTTACTTTTTACTTTAGGAGGGACGATTATCTTTAGAAACCTTAATTGAAGTTAAAAAATTTTGTCTATGTATGTTTTGAATGTGAATCCATAGCTACTTAAACCGTACGACGTTATTGATTCAACTAAAGCTTTATATAATAATAGTTTAATTGGAAAGTCAATTTTGTTTTTAATTAGTACAAATTTTGTCAGAATTGACTTTAGCCGGTCACAGACGTTACTTATATGCTTTTTCCAATTTAGTTGGCTATCAATTATGAGACCTAGGTATCTATGTTTGTCCGTATAAACTATTGACGGACAATAGCACATATAAAAACTTTTACTTTAATAATTTTACGGCAATGAAGAAAATAAATTCCTGGATTACAACTCTGATTCTGGACAATACAGTACAAAATAAATTCCAGTCTTGGGCATTTAATTGCACATTAAACCCATAAATAACGCATAAAACAAACAAATTGTAAAAGAAATAAGGTTAATAAATAAATACATACAATAGATCAACAGCACACACATTGTACTGATCCCAAAGCAAGTAGCGAAAGCACTTGTGTTATGGAATCGGAAACAACAAAGGTACCAGAAACATCTGTTTTCATGGACAGTCAACAACGCAGCATAAATGATTGATTGGTAAGAAATTCTCTCGACAATTTTTTTTCTGCAAAGCAGTGAGTCGAGTCGCAGGTGTTGTTTACTATTTTGGGTGATTAGATTGTACCAAATATTTTTGGTTAGTCGTAATCTAATAAAATTATATTACACAGCAACAAACTCCTTTATTTCACACAAAATTAAATTTCAGAACAAAATAATAAGTGATAGCCGAGTGGTTGAGTGATCGGAACTCGAGTCGAGAGACCCGAGTTCGATCCGCAGGTAGCAGGTTCGTACCTATGGGTTTTTTTTTTCAAAAAGGCTTGGGCATAACGGCAGCGACGAGTTTAACACCTGCAACAATGTCCCAAAAAATGTCTTGGTGGGTCGAAAGGACTTAATTGTCTAAACCTCTACCTACCTCTGTAATGGTATTGGCGTTAAGATATTTATTATTTATTAAATAAAAAGTAGTTTTATCAACCAGTAATCCACCAAATTTTATGTATGAATTTCTTGATATATGATATAAAGTCACGATAGCCGAGTGGTTGGGTGGTCGGAATTTCGAGTCGAGAGACCCGAGTTCGATCCCCAGGTGGCAGGCTCGTCCCAATGGGTTTTTCAAAAACCTATGTACGAATTATATCGTTGGCTTGGACATAAAGACGGCGACGGGGTCACTACCTGTCACGTTGTCCCGAAAATATCTTCGGTGGAAGGTGGGTCGAAGGGACTTCATTGTCTAGACTAGACCTCTGTCTACCACTATATTGGGAATTGCGTGAAGATATTTAATTCTTGATATGTCTCTAAGATGCTTAGACATGTTAGGCATTTAATAAAACAGTGACAAGCGCTATCTGGTTAGGTAATTAAGAACAACACTAAGGTGAAGTGTAACAAAGTAACAATAAATTGGAAACATTTGGCACTACACGGTCTGCGAACTCGTGTACCGGAATTTCGTTATTCAGAAACTGATATATTCAGTGCTGATGTCAAGCGCGAGGCGCGAACTGAGCACGTGGAGGTGGCTTACACGTTTCTGGGTCGAGCCGTGGTATGTGCTCGCGAAATATCATAAATCCCAGTGTTAATTGATTACGAAATTGTGTTTTCATTTCACTTGTGAAATATTAGTAAATAAATAAAATAGATAGATATCTTTACGCAATTTCCAATACAGGGGAAGACTGAGGTCAGTCTAGACAATTAAGTCCCTTCGACCCACCTTCCACCGAAGATATTTTTGGGATAACGTGAGCCCGTCGCTGTCTTTATGTCCAAGTCAGCGATTCGTACATAATTTTTTTTAAAAAACCCAATGGCACGAGCCAGCCACCTGAGAATCGAACTCGGGTCTCGAAATTCCGACCACCCAACCACTCGGCTAACGTGAAATACAGAAGTTGAGAATTATGAACACAACTGCTCCCCCCGTTCTCACCGCGACGTGTGTCTGTGTATTATCTCGAAAGTTTCGCTGGGTTTTTAATTTTCCAAAGTATAACTCATCCTATACAGACTTTCGATACATAAAATTTAAATTAACACTCTAACTAATATCAAATCAAATCTATTTAATCTAAAATCATGATTCTGACCACAACAGTAAAATGTATGTATTTTACTGTTGTGGTCAGAATCATGATTACACTTGTTAGTACACATTTGTAGACATTTACACATGAATACACATTTATGTGGACAACATCACATACACTGCTCTAACCCCAAAGTAAGTAGCTCAGACAATTTTGTTATGAAATCAAAAACAACCGAGGTACCACAAGCAACTCGAGAAAATAAAGAAAAAATGTATTCTACATTAACTCGACCGGAAATTGAACCCGGGACACCAGAGCAGGCGACTCCATGAAAACCACTCGTCCACAGAGGAGGAAAAAGGTATCAATCTAGTTTCTAGTTTAGTCGGGATGGAAGATGTGATTTAGATGTGGACAGGCGTGTCGCTGCCGGGAACAAAGTCAATGGTGCCCTGACTGTGTTAATCAAAAGGCATTGTGAAAAGTGCACGCCATGCAATACATAACGCAGTGTTGGTACCGACTTTGTTATATGGCAGCAAAACCTGGGTATGCCAGAAGAAGCATAAAAGCAGGTTGAATGCAGTGGAGATGCGATCTCTTCGTAAAATGTGCGGCCTTACCATGGCCGACCGAAAGCGAAACGAAGCGATTCGCAATATGGCAGGTTTGAAAGATGACCTTGTCTCAAAAATGGATTAGGGTGTGCTACGATGGTTTGGGTACGTTGAGCTAATGAGTGAAGACCAAATGGTGAAGAAACTATATAGCGCGAAAGTTAATATTAAAAGGTGTCGAGGTAGACCGAGACTAACTTTCGAAGACCATGTGAGCATATTGCTCGAAGAGGGGAGGGTCAAGAGTACTCGGATACCTAGACGTGCATGTATGAAGAAGATGATGAATCTGAAAGAAGCGAAAGAAGTATGTAGGGATCGTGACACTTGGCGATCTGTTCTCTCTGGCTACCCCGTCAGGGATTGTGCGTGAAGATATGTATGTATGTATGTAATCTATTTTTGAAATTATCTGTGTGGCAAATTTCTTTGAAAACACTTCAGCCATTGTTACGTGAATGATTAACAATCATATAAACAAATAACTATCATCAGGCCATACCCAATACAGGGGTAAAAATAGGTCTAGTCAATTCAGTCCCTTCGATTCCATCTAAAATATCTAGGGACAACGTGACAGTTGGTGAGCCCGTCGCCGCTTTTATGTCCATGCCAACGTTATGAACAAACAACATCTTCCATTTCGTTTATATTTCCGTATACTTCATCTACGACATTAGGATCGATAATGGATTTGGATCTCTTTTAGATCGAGGTTTTTTAGATTTATTTAGATTTAGATTAGTTTAGATTTGGGTTATTGGGATATATAAGAGACATTTGAAAAAATATTATTCTCACGTCTTAAAGAACATATTTTGCTCTATGAGGTTGTTTTATTCTAATAATATTTTATGTTTAAGCAACTAATTTGTTTAGTCTTTATCTTGCAATTTGAATCTATATTATTTTTTTTTCATTATTGTTTACGTGTTGCTATTTCTTAAGTATGTTGTTATTCTTTTATAAATACGAAGTGTCACCTGTGTTTGCTTATGGAAATCCTTGATATTTAACGCTAGCACCATAGGAAGGAAAACCTACCAAACAAGAAACATTTAAGTACAGACATTTCAAGTTATCCCACTCTGCGCACGACACCAAAGCCAAGGAAATTCCAACGAACTTATATACAAAATGGCGAGGTTCAAAGCGGTTATTATTTTTTACTTTAATTTTCAATTCTTTTTTATTTACAAACGTGTTTGTAACCAGTACTTGCTAAAGAAAAATATTTCTACTCTAAAAATAGACTCATTTTAATCCTTTTTTGATTTTTTTTGCATAAACAAATATATATGCAATGGCGTTTGTTTTTATAAACCTTGATGTCTCTAAGAATATATAAATATTACTGTCTTTTTGTATTCGTAGACTGCTTTTGCATTTCAAAACTGTGACGGAATTTCTAGTAACAATGTAGCACTAGAGCCTAGGTTCAAAATCAGAAATGTGTAAGAATTATTCAAATCATTAAAAATGTCTTATAATTTAAATTTATCCTTCTTGTCAGATACCAGTAAACACTGCAATTAAACGTATATAATCGTATCATAAAAAAACTGGAACCCATATAGCCGAGTTGGATGATCGGAACTCGAATCCACAGACTTGAGTTCGATTTATATATAAATACATAAATACATATATAGATAGGGACAACATCACATATATTGCTCCGATCCCAATGTAAGATGCTAAATCACTTGTGGTTTGGGAACCGAAAACAACGAAAGCACCATAAACACCCAGACCCGAGAAAATGTAGAAAAAGTGGTTTTTCAACATTGATCCGGCCGAGAATCGAATCCGGGACCTCGAGATGGCGACTCCTTGAACCGGATGAGTGGCGTTAACCACTTTATTTACGCAATTCGTCCACGAAGCTCGTCGATTTACAAGGGAAAGTCTCATACCAATGTGTTTCTTCTGATATAATGTACGTTTCGATTCGTTCACTTGGACACTAAGATGGGCAAAGCCTCACCAACTATCACTTTTTCCTATCTAAGGTTCCATGCAATATGGATGGAAAAAAATTAATTGTCTACACTTCCGACTATCCCTATATAGGGAACTTCGTAAAGATAGAAAAAAATTATTAAATAATATATAAGGCACTGAACCACTGAACTGAACACTGAATCATAAATGAATCTTCTCTACAGTGAAACCCAAAGATCATCATTAACTTCAAATATAGAACTTCACTAGAAATTACTTGTTACATGAAAGAAGCCATAGTTGGATCCTATTTAAAAATTTAAATAAAGTATACATATATAACATGGTACAATAAATAGATACATACATAGATAGGGACAGCATCACATACTTTGCCCCAATCCCAAAAGAAAGTAGCTAAAGCACTTGTGTTATGGAATCAGAAACAACGAAGGTCCACAAGAATCCAGACCCGAGACAAGTATAAAATATTAATGAAAGAAAAAAGTTATTTTCTTCATTAGCCAGTCCGGGAATCATTCCAGAACTCAGGCCTGGTGACGTGAAGTAAACCGGTTTTTCGCCAATATAAAATTAAATAATACAAAAATATAAAACATTTTGTTTAGTATTCCTGGATTACTATAAAACAGAGAGTATCATTAACTTTTAATAACAATGAAAACTTCGCGCCATCGCCGGAAACCCTCTTTACTCAAAGCTACAAGAGCTTTTAAAGAGTCCGAGTTTCGCCGCCCCGGGTAGTCGTTCAATTGTTTTTTTATCTCTTCTTCCGCTCAGATTAAATCTAAGAGTTGCCGAGTGGCGACCGAGTGGATCTGCTTAGCATATTTCACTAATTAAAGATAATGGAAAATATTTTCTTTTAAGCCCTAAACGGGGGAAAGACACACCCTTATAGGAACGTGCAATAGTCAGAGCTAAACTATTTGAAGCTATGTCTTTAATGTTTGATTGCTCTGTGATTACGACTTAAGAATGTACAGCTCCTTTCTTCCCGTAGTTGATATAAAGGGACTTGAGAGAAAAGCCTTGTAAACCCCATTGGCTAATGATAGTACGCGATAACTTTCTGAATATCTCCAATAATGCTAGACCGAACTTTGCAGACCGGGCAGTAAAGTCTAAGGAACAAGATGTCTGGTACTGCGATCGCCAATCCGCTTTAGAAGCGTGGCGATTATAGCAAACACTTCAATGCGAGAAAGACTAAATTCCTGCATTCAACTTTTACAGGCCGTCATTTATGTAACTATGTAAAAATCAACTCATTTTCTCAATCCGTCGGTAGACAGAGGTCTACCGACGGATTGATAACAAATTAAGTCCTTTCGATCCACCTATTGCCATCTTAGTGTCCAAGCCAACAGTACAAGATACTTAGATAGAAAAGAAAAATATTTATATGTGCATTTAAACTTTATAACTTAAGTATAAACATTCATAATGCAAACATTAACCCCTAGCGGGATTCAAACCCACAACCCATAGCTACGAAGATCACCACTATAGGGTCAAATCGGTGTGTATATAATTATCATAAAATCGCAAGCGATTAAGCGTAGCATTGCAAACACTAAACTCAATCCGAAGCTCAAGTGTTGACGTTTTAATGCCATTTAAGGCGGGGATCAAATTTATGTAAGTGCCTCGAGAGCTTTTATATAGGTCATGTTTGTGAGCGCGGCACAAAGGCTTCTGAACTTTACAGATACCCTTGAGGCCATCTGAATTAGCTCTTTTGTGAAATAAACGTATAATTTTTGATATCTATGGGAATGGGACCGTCAACCTGTCGCGGATCGAGTTGAAGGCTTTAATTGATAGAGATAACTTAAACGAAATCCACAGGATTATATTTATTGTAACTTAAAATTTCGCATTTAATAGTTAAATAGTAGTATAAGTTAGTAACAGTAGTATAATAGTATAAGTTAGAATAAGAGTAGGACAGGTTGTCTGCAGGAGTTCACTGCAAGATATAGCCTATTCCTGTAAAGAGGACAAGCCATGATCGCAACGCTTTGCAGGCAATTTGACGACATTAGCAGAAACCTCATACTTTTAGACGCTACTACCCATCATTTCGACAATTGGACAAAAGGCAAAAGGACTTCTTAGACTATTTAAACCATTGCCTACCCCAATGTCATGAAATCGAGTGGAGACAAAGTTATTTAGGACAACATGACAGGTGGAAAGCCTGTCGCCGTTTCAAAGCTTATCGAATTCGAGCCTGAAACTACCTGATCACGGGTTCGAATGCCAGTGTTAAAAAAAACTTCAAAAAAGCTACAGATCTTGGAGCTATGGTCATTATATCTATCGTAATTAGGAATGCGTTTTTTTATTATTATTTATCGTCATTAATCGTCAAATTTGGGTATATTAATGGACTCTAGCTTTTCTTGGACTCCTCAAATTAATGCAGTCTGCCGTAAAATGTTTGTAGCATGTGGTTTGCTCAGAAGGTTGACCTACTTTTTACCTATTTCCACCAAAATTACGCTCGCTCATTCTCTGCTGTTCCCTGTCCTCGATTATGCTGATATATGTTATCTTGACATCACCGAGGAGCGACTAAATAAACTTGAGCGCCTCCAAAATCTATGTATAAGGTTCATATTTGGGCTGCGTAAATATGACCATGTTTCAGAATATCGCAATAAGCTCAAGTGGCTCCCGATTCGTCTTCGCCGGAATACTCACATACTTTCTGCTCTATACTGCGTATAGGACGCAGTAATTTTAATACATCAAGTCCACCCTATTTGAAAGAACGCTTTCAATTTCTTTGTTCCTCCCATACCCTTTCTCTACGTTCTAATGAAAACCTCTTCCTCAAAAATCCTATGCGATCCTCTAATTTCTATCATAAATCTTTTACTGCTGTTGCTATTAATCTGTGGAATTCTTTACCTATGTATATCAAACTTGCTAAAAACATAGATTCTTTTAAAAAACAAGTCAAACAATATTATCTCTCTCCCTCTAACTCCTCTTTATGACAATATTTCTTTTCCTCTCATATTTCCCTTTGCCCTAATGATTACTTATAAAAGGTATGTTTTTTTTGTCATGTTATATGTACATCCTACCCATTAATTGTTTTCTTTTTGGTAAATTTCTGAGGTTGCCTGGAAGAAATTGCTATAAAGCCATAAGGTCGCCTTTTGTTATCCAATTTTTGTTAATTATGTTTTGTATTTTTTTTTGTCTTTTCTAATTTGGTGTGCAATAAAGAATATTATTATTATTATTATTAACAAACTTAAATTTACCTAACCTATTAAAGTCACGATAGCCGAGTTGTTGGGTGGTCGGAATTTCGAGTCGAGAGACCCGAGTTCGATCCCCAGGTGGCAGTACCAATGAGTTTTTCAAAAAACTTATGTACGAATTTCATCGTTGGCTTGGACATAAAGGCGGCGACGGGCTCACCACCTGTCACGTTGTCCCGAAAATATCTTCGGTGGAAGGTGGATCAAAGGGACTTAATTGTCTAGACTTGACCTCTGTCTACCCCTGTATTGGGAATTGCGTGAAGATATTTATTTATTTATTTTATTTATTTATAACAAACTTAAAATTACTTAAATTAACAAACTTAAAATTTAGCACTGGCATTCGAACCCGTGATCAAGCAACAGACTTTCAAGCAACAGACAAATGTAACAATTAAATCACCAATAAATAATAGCACATAAAATCTAACTAAACATTAAATCTAAAACATTTCCTTTATACCAACGAATTGAGGTCATCAAACAAATGGCCCCAGGACCTTGCTCCGATGGCCTCTGTTATTTTATAACACACTATTTTTAGGGCTTCAGGGTCATTTTTAAATGTAATGGGTTTGATAAGAGAAAAAAAGTATAATTACGAGTACTACATCAATTACTTAAAATCTAGAATGGTGTACAGTTAAAATCATCTTTGGAAGTAACGAGTGGGAAGAACGAGTGGCGTAACGTTCATGGTATCGCAGACTCTGAGATCCCAGGTTCGGTTACTGGTCTTGTCAATGTAGAAAAGCACTTTTTCTACACTATCTCTAAGGAAACTGTGTGCACTAGTCGCCAAGCTTGGCAAGCGGATTGACTTTCCAATCACATATTGTACTGTAGACGCTACTATCCTTCACTGATCTACTTAATTTGCTGCCATCTGTTGGTTGCCTTTGCCATTCACAAAGCTTTTCCCTCAACGCCTCTTACGACACCCACGGGAAGAGATGGAATAGTATAATTCAAACGACGACACCACGCAAATGTAGTTCATGACACATGTAGTTTATTTGTGTATGTACCTAAATAAGAATCTTCACGACAGTCATAAGTCACGATAGCCGAGTGGTTGGATGATTGGGATTCGGGTCAAAAGACCTAAGTTCGATCCCCGTGTGGTAGACTGGTACCAATGGGTTTTTTTCATAACTCGTCTACGATTTACACACCTGTCACTTTGTTACATAAAGTGTCTTCGGTGGAAGCTGGTTCGAAAAGTCTTAATTATCTACTTTGACGTGAAGATGTATCTAAATAAGATACTGCCTATCCCATTGACAATGTCAAGCGTAGTACAAAGTGAAGCTTTGTATCGCTGGGAGCATTAGCATCGCTCTTAATTGTTAGAGTCAGCTTTCGGCACGGTTTTTGAATTTATGGCGTAATAAACATCAATTGCTTCACTGGCCCACTGGAATACGCTTTGATCTGGACGACGATGTGCAACAGTGAGCCATTTAATTTCCATAGATACATACATAGATAGATACAACATAACATACATTTCTATATCTAAAAGTAGCTTAAATGATGAATAATAAGATGTTAGCTTAAATAATACTTAACATAGTTTAACACTCCACAAACTTAACGCGCAAATGACAAATAACAGGCGAAAATCTCTTTACGATGCGAAAAACATGTCGCTTATTTATCAGTAGTTCCGTATGTTACCTGGTGTCGAGTGTAGTGGTGATGGTGCATTCGGTAGAATATGAATTCATCTGTGACAGGGAGGAAGATGCTATTCTTCTCTTCAGGAAACATGTACCATAACAAAAGTAAACTTTACTTTTTTCTAATTTTATTGGTACTTCGCTCTCGAATAACATCTACATCCAGGCGTATACTCGTACAATAAATATAGCGAGACGTTAAAAGGGAGCGAGATAGCTTCGGCACTTTAAGCTCTATGGTTTATAAATAGTCAACCTTCACAGATATAAGTTATTATGGTATAGATACCTCATGGTCGAAACGTTTCTGTATCGCATCGTATTGCAATGTACTCGGAGCGGGTCTGTCACTATTTATAACTTCCAATGCCATAATTAAGATAAATATTTCTTCGTAAACCCAATTGTGCGAGATAGATACACGTGAAGTAAGCTGTTTATGCTAATGCGGTTTGATTGGAGTACGAATCTGAATTTATTTATTTATTAGACGCACAACTAAAATTCACTTACAGGTAAGTCTGTATAGGCGGACTTAATGCCAGCGGCACTCTCTACCAGTGAACCTTTAGGTTTTGTACAGATGGTATGAAGTAGGTGATGTAAAAAATCAATAAAACATATATACACATACATACATTTATTTAGATATATCTTTACCATGATATCGAGAGGATGAGAATTTTAAATGTGATATCGAGAGGTGCATTCCAAAGAATATTTTTATTTATTTTGCCTGTAATTTGGGTTGACGGCCATTAAGAGGAGTACCGAAGAGAGATTTAAAATTTCATCTAATGCACGTAGGACACGCTGAATAGATAAGTAACTCGGTAGGTAATAGCGTTGTCATGTTACGCCGGAGATCGCGGGTATCCCACCCATATCAGGTGCTATGTTCGATTTCTTATAATTTTGTAAAGGTTTTGTTTATCTTCACGTATTTTGCTATACTCTAGAAGTCAGAGAGTCAAGTCGTTTAAATAATTTGGTTCATTTGACTAACATTACAACGAGCTTTCTGATGTTACAAATAGAGAGCTGATCGCCGTCTTAATGTACAAATTCAAATTTATAAAATCATATAAAATTACTAAAGAAAACTTATAATTACGAACCTTCGCTATGGAGATCGAACTCAAGAACTCCGAAAACAAAATCCATCGTATAACACCCGTGGAAAATAATAAATAATGATTAAAAAAGTAATAGTTTTACAAAAGCTCTGTAGTTAGGTATCACGTTACACAACCTACGCTTTAGGGCCGGCTCACGCATAATTCAGTCATATTTCTATCGAATTTATGACGACTGGGCGACATTAAATGTTTTCTTATTGCATAGTAAAACTGTGTAAACCAGTGAGCACACACCAAGCCATGAACTGTTCCGTATTACTTTTTTTATTGGTTAAAAAAAGAAAATATGTTTATTGTTAGCAATAAAAATGAAATGAAACTAAAAACATATAATAAAATATATAAGACTACGGTCCAAAAAAAAGAGTAAAAGATAATTAACAATATTATATAAATATCATCACGCCATTCCCAATGCAGTGTCAATTGTCCAGACGATTGTCTACAGTCGTCTGGACAATAAAGTTCTTTCACTCACCTTCCACCGAAGATATTTTCGGGACCACGTGACAGGTGATGTGCCCGTCGCCGTCTTTATGTCCAAGCCATCAAATATAAATAATCGTACAACATCGTATACATAAGTTTTGAAAAACCTCATCAGTACTCCAATTCCATTCGCACACCCACGAGACTATCGTGACTACAACAATATTAAAATTTTAAATAAAATTAAAACATTTAATATTTATGCGTAATAAGAATACAGAAAAATTATACTTTAATAAAAATTACCAGTAAGTCTCCACACAGCTAAATGCCACGACGCTTATCTTCCGTGGATACCACGTTAATCTATCTTTAGGTTGGGAGTGAAGAATTACGTAACAGTCCCACTGACCCTAATGGCGTAAAAGGCCATAACAAAAAAGAAAAAGGTTTTTAACCACCGAGTACATAAGATGTAATGTCGCATAGCTTGTGAAATAGGTAAAAATGTGGTACTGACTCAGACGACGCCAAATCAAATAAGGAGAATCTTCTACTTTAATTTAAAAACTAGGCTCATCGGTAATTTAAAAGCTAGGCGGGCCAGCATCCATGTCGATTTAGTGGTACAACTCACTCCATTTTTCTCTGTTTAAGGTCGTTTCCTCTATAGATGTTGGGTGGTTGGACAATGGTTTCTGGGAAGAAAGTTTTCGGAACAAGAATTGTGAATTGAACACGTAATCATGCTTTCTCTGAGTCAGATTATCGTTACATGGTAGACTATCGAAAGTGGAGGAACACTTAAATAATTCTAAACGAGAAAGGAACCCTAAACCGTTACTAAAAACATCGTAAAACTAGCTATGAAGTTTCATCATGATAATTTGTTAAAAATGTCCATTGGATATCTGAACGATTATTAACATTTATGGCGCGCTGCCGCAATAGTGTCGATATCGAAAACAACATAAAAATGAACAGATATCTAACGTCTTAAGTTAAATGAAATAAGAAACATAGATAGTGACAACATTCGAATTCCGTTCGCTCAAACCCTCGGCTATAATGGTACATTAAAATGTACAACCTAAGTACCATTTTTATACGTGGGGAAATACCTAACGTATACCGCCCCAGCGGGGGCACGGACCGGGGATCTCAGGCTCGCACCCCACGGTACTACCTTCGGGACCGCTTTCGCACGAATGTGGGACCCCACCCACTCTGGTCGGCATAGGAAGCCCCTCCTCGGGTAAGAATTACTCCTCTCCCCCTCCTTCCTGGCTTGACTCTCCGGAACACGGACGCGCCTACCTCCTCAACGCGTAACCCACGGGAAGCAAAGTGGTGGTAATTTTTATACGGTTTTGGTGGCAGGTTTTTTATTAATTAAATATATTATTACTCGAAACGGTTTTTGTCGTCTGGTGTCGGATTAAAATGTACCACCCCCATTCTTACCATGAGTGTCGTCGGAGGCAACAAATAGAAAAGGCTTGGAAATGAAATTGGCTACCGACAGACAGCGTGACAACCATCTCGAGGATATCCGAAATCACGGCTAAAATAAGTTCTGACAACTCTGTTTCTCTTTTTTGTCTCTTGTTTGCCTAGGAGTCATTGGGGTCATTTCCTCGTTGTCAACTATTTCCGCTGTTAAATAGCAGTATAATAACTGTTGTGTCCCGGTTTGAAGGGTGTATAGAGCTACTGGAATTACGAGCTATGAGGCATTCCATCTTAGCCTTTGGATAACAACAAAATTACCACAAGGTACCACAAACAGCCTGACCCGAGAAAATGTAGAAAAAGTGTTTTTTATGTAGACCATCAAACCCGAGACCTCAGAGATGGCCTCAGAGACACGATGAAAACCGGTGAGTACACCACTAATCCACGGAGGTCGTCAAAACAACAACAACAACTACAACACACTTTATTGACACCAAATTAAATAAGCAAATTGCAGAAGGATAACAAACAAAAATACCTTCACGCCTTTTTCCAATACTGGGATAGACCGAGGTCAATACGATTAAGTCTTTTCGATCCACTATGTCCAAGCCAACGACATACATCATTAATAAATTTTGAAAAAACATATGGGTACGAGCCTACCACTTGGAAAGAGTACTCCGTTTTCTTGTTTTAAATTCCGGTCACCAAAACACTCGGCTATCGTAGCCACATATACCATATGTGATATGGTATACCAAAAGACAGCCCTATTGCTACACAGTAATCTCTTCCAGGCAACCCAAGGAAACTAAATAGAGTGGAGAGAAAGTAAAAAGGAACAACCTTTAAACACCTGTACGGTAAACTTTTTTTGAAATGTTTAGCAAGTGTTATGGGTTGCTGCAGTACATATCATCAGATAGTCTATTAGTTTCACCGTACTCCCATAAAAAAATCTAAATCTTAAAGCAGTATTTCAGCTTCATAAGCAAGTTTGTTGTTTTGGGTCAGTCCGACTATTAATTACTTCCTATATACACTAAAAATTTAATCAGGTTTGTACTGTTGAAAGAATGAATGAATTATTCATGATCAATGGGAGTTTAATATACGTGAGAAATATCATTCCATGCAAAATAAACCTAAATATCGAATATATTTTATTCTAGCGTCACGCAATTCTCAATAAAGGGGTAGACAGAGGTCTAGTCTAGACAATTAAGTCTCTTCGATCTACCTTCCACCGAAGATAGTTTCGGGACATCGTGACAGGTGGTGAGCCCGTCGCCGTCATTATGTCCAAGCCAACGATATTCTGAACACGAATTAAATATATCCGTTATTTGCTGGTCCATCCCCTCCCCTGGTGGAATGGCATATAAGTCTCAACTTAGATATATGATTGATTTATTTATTTTTATTTGACCAACTGTACTCAGTAGAATCAAGCTTCGAGAAGTGAGCAATAGATGGCGCTATTCTGTAACCTAAATAAATAGTGATTTCATCAATATTACACTTAGGTTATGAAAATCAATTTCTTTTCATAAAATTCTATTTAAAATAATAAATAAATAATAATAATAATAAAAGGTATCGTGTGGTAATGGTATAAGAATATTGCTACTCCCTTTCTTCCCGTGAGTGTCGTAAGAGGCGATAAAGTTAAACAGCCCCGAATAACATAATGGCAACCGAAAGATGGCGCGATAACCATCTGTAGAAATATCAGACCAAAATAATCAGAACGAAGATGGGCAGCAGCGTCTGAGTTGCGAGTGGTCTACTACTGCGATCACCAATCCGCTTGGGAAACGTGGCGGTTATGAAAAATCCTCCCTATGGGAGAGGACTATGTCCTGCAGTGGACTTTAATAGGCCATTATGTATGTATGTAAATACATACATACATATATAGAACTTGCATCACGGAATCAAAAACAACGAAGGTACCACTAATCTCCATAGCCGCGAAAATGTAGAAAAGATTTTTCTACATTTATCCGACCAGGAATCTAACCCGGGACCTCAGAGCTAGCGACACCATGAAAACCGGTGTGTACGCCACACGTCCACGAAGTTCGCCACTTAAATGTAAAATATAAGCCAAATTATTAGTTTTCGAGATACAAATGCACAATTTTTTATATTTTAGACAAGATTAGTTAACATAAAATAATAAGTTAAAAACCTAGAACATTTAACAGACCCTGCTAACATCCAAATATGTAAATTACGTGAGGAACGATTTGTAAGAAACGCCTTAGGTAACTTGACGAGCCAATATTGGCTCCAATAATTGCCTAATCGAACACATTGTCATTTATGTTTACAAAACTATATATACAAACATTCTAGTAGCATACGCCCAACATATTTGTTAATTAAACCACATGTTTTATATTTTCCCGACTTGCAATAAGATTGTAATATTTAATAAGTCACGATAGCCGAGTGGCTGGGTGATTGGAATTCGAGTCAAGAGATCCGAGTTCGATCCCAAGGTGGACTCGTACCAATGAGTTTTTTTCAAAAACTTATATGCGATTTAAATCGTTGGTTTGGATATAAAGACAGCGTCAGTCTCACTATCTGTCACGTTGTCCCAAAATATGTCTTCGGTGAAAGGTGGGTCGAAAGGACTTAATTGTCTGGACCTCTGACTCCTGGCTCTGCGCTGCACCCCAGTATTGGGAACTGCATAAAGAATTTTGTTTACAATGAGATTTTACTAAATTGGACAGAAAGCATTGTATTATTTTATTTGTATATTATAACAAATTATGTATTCTATATGTGACCACCTCCGGTTTCATTGTGTCGCCAGCTTTGATGTCTCGGGTTTAAATCCCGGACAGGTCAATGTCTGGGTGATTGATAATGTCTTATTCAATGACACAAAACCTTTAGCTACTTACTTTCAGGTCAGAGCAACGTATGATGTAGTCCCTATCTATGTATGTATTCATTTATACGACGGAGCAATGGATTAACGAACTTAAAGAAAAAGAACATACAAACGTATATAAAATCTCCTCTTTTTTTTTACTCGTAAAAAAAACTCAAGTAACTTCTCGCGGTATAAACGTGCGATCGAAAAACAGGGCACGTATGTAATGTCTCATCTTGATTACAGTTGAGTTCAGGCGTCACGGCCTGTCTGAACAAACATTCATATGCATTGCAATACACTGCTGGACCCCACATCTGAGCGCCCAGTTAATACTGGCATATTGCTGCTGCAAAACTACATAAAAAACATAGTTAGACAGATAAACAAAACACAATCTTATTTAATCATCTTCAATGGTAATCTGATCAAATTTGAAATTATTTGTTTTGATTTGATGGAGAAAACAATACATTGAATACAACTGAATAAAATCAAATTTTATTTCATCTTCTTCAGAAGCTTTTTCATTTCAGTAAAATAACAACAGAAGAAAACAATGAGCAATCTTGGCTTCTTAAAAGTAATAATTTTATAGAAGGTATGTAATGTAAAAAGATGCTGCAGTTTCTAAAAAGGTACTACATTGCTCTCATACTAAAGTAAGTAGCTAAAGCTATTGTGTTATGAAATTGGAAACAATGAAGATATCACAAACAACCAGACCCGAGAAACTGTAGGAGTGATTTTCTGCATTGATTCATCCTGAACCCGGGATCTCAAAGCTGATGACGCCAAGGAAACAGGTGTGTACGCCACTTATCCACGGAGATTATCAATTTTATTACACTACTACTCTTCGGTAGAAATGGTCAACTGACCCAGACGACACTAAGGCAGTAGAGGACCACGTTTGATAATCATTTAGATTAATATAAAGACACATAGAGAGTAAATAAATCCACACCATAGAGTAAATAAATCATTTATGGTGTTGTGTGTACGCTTCTACAACAAAATCTCGGTACGGCCTGCCTTGAAATGGGTTCAAGTTACGGGCTCATAAGTCACGACAGCCGAGTGGTTGTGTGATTGGAATTCAAATCGAGTGACCCGAGTGCGAACCCCAGGTGGCAGGCTCGTACTAATGTGTTTTTTCAAAATCTTCGTTAGAAGGTGGGTTCAAAAGACTTAATTGTCGAGACCTCTGTCTACCTCTGCATTGGGAATGGCGTGAAGATATAAAGTACGGGCTCACCACCTGTCACGTTGTCCGAAAACATGTCTTAGAAGGTGTGTCGAAATGATTTAATCATCTAGACCGCTGTCTACCTCCTTATTGGGAATGGTATGAAGATATTTTTAGTCTAAGTCTATTTTTTTAATTTTTTAACT
The DNA here is from genome assembly GCA_029286605.1 of Sericinus montela. Lineage (NCBI taxonomy): Eukaryota > Metazoa > Arthropoda > Insecta > Lepidoptera > Papilionidae > Sericinus > Sericinus montela. The sequence goes on along the minus strand of JAGSMR010000085.1, from coordinate 3,960,685 downwards.
ACAGAATCGCGGGGGTCATCGTATTCCGGCTGCGGTGTTTCCGCGTTGTACAAAACTTATTTATATCGGATAGATCCGGAACGAGGTTGCGCGTTAGCTTGATGCCACTCCAGATACCGTAGATTTAGTTTGTAGTTTGATTTCTTTTAATTTAATGTATGATTTGTTGGATGTAATTATTTTATGTTCGCGTTGGTGCATATTTTTTTCTTTTTCTATTTCGTTTTTTTAAATAATACTATCAATACGTGAATAGTTACGACTGCCGATGTTAATGTATACATAATAAATAATAAATATCTTCATGCAATTCCCAATACAAGGGTGGACAGAGGTCTAGTCTAGATATTTAAGTCCCTTCGACCCACCTTCCACCGAAGATATTTTCTGGACAACGTGACAGGTGGTGAGCCCGTCGCCGTCTTTATGTCCAAGCCAACGTAGCATTCGTAGATAAGTTTTTGAAAAACCCATTGGTACGAGCCTGCCATCTGGGGATCGAACTCGGGTCACTTGACTCGAAATTCCGACCACTCGGCTATCGTAACTTTTTGAAATTTATATATAAGTATATAATAGTATATGTTAGTATATATATTAGTATTTAATTAAGTTAACATATAAATGCATACCATTCATATTTTATCGTTAGCTTGGACACTTTTTTTACAGCAAAGGGAGGCAAACGTGCAGGTGACTCACGTGATTGTAAGGGCTTACCGCCGCCCATGAACACCCGCAATACCAGAGGCATAACAGATGCGTTGCCGGCCTTAGAGTGCCCTCCCCTCCAATTGGGGGAGGGGAGGGTGTGGGCCTCCGGTAACCTGCACTCCCCAGACGAAACGCAGAAGTTTGTTAGACTTCTACTTCACGCCGGTATTCTGTGAGGTCGTGGTACTTCCCCGGTCGAGCCGTCCAATTCATGCAATAACAAAAGCTGATGCGAGGCTCTACCACTGTTAGATTCTTCTCTTATATCAACCAAAAAAAGTCACGATAGCGGTTTGGGTGATCGGAATTCGAGTCGAGAGACCCAAGTCCAATCCTCAGGTGACAGGCTCGTACCAATAGGTTTTTTAAAAAACCTAATGTACGAATTATATTATTGGCTTGAACATTAAGACAGCGACGGGCTCACCACCTGTCACGTTATTCCAAAAATATCTTCGGTGGCAGATGGGTCGAAAAAACCTAATTTTCTAGAGATCTGTCTACCCCTGTATTGGGAATGGCGTGAAGATATATATTTATTTTGTTATACAGTATTTGTATTACATTTTTGTTTCTTTTTCCTCCACTTCTTCTTTCATATTCTTTTGAAGTCGACCGTCTATGAGGCAACTAAAAAGAGGTTGACCATCTCGAAATTTATGTTTTGAATTTAAAATAAATAATAGTTTAAAAAACTAAATAACACGCTTTTCAAACTAATTTTTTTTTTTACTTTTTAGTTTGGTTTATTTTATCAAATTAGTGTATTGTCATCGGTCCTCGATATGTCTACAAAGTTTGAACGAAATCTGGCCGTTTAAAGTGGGTCAAAATCGCACCCAAAGAAGCCGGTTACATACATGCAAATATACATAAAAACATAAAAAAATACAAAATAAGCCGACCGATGACGGCCAGCAGAATCTAAGATATCTGATACTGCGATCGCCAATCTGCTTACCGAGCGTGGCGATTATGGCAAGTCCTTACTGTAGATCCATATCCGATCAGTGGACTAAAATAGGAAATAATAAATACATATACAGATAGGTACAAAATCACATTCATTGCTCTAATCTCAAAGTAAGCAGCTAAAGCTCATATGTCGTGGAATAAGACACAACAAAGGTAACACAAACACCTACCCGAAAAAAATGTAGACATAATAGTTTTTCTACATCGACACATCTGGGAATCGAACCTCGGGACCTCAGAGATGGCTACACTTTGAAAACCGCTGTATACGACGGTCGTCCACGAAGGTCGTCTATTATTTATGAATAAATATAAGTGTATGTATGTTAAAAGATCAAAAAATGATGCAACGAGCGGATATTGTACCCATATTTTAATAAAGAGTCAATTAACAACTGCCCGCAGTTTCATAATCAACTTAGCCATAAACGGATTTAAACGTTTTGTGGGTTAGTTAAGAGTTTCATAAAAACTGACCTTGTGTTGTCATATGAATTTATTTTAAAAACCATAAAGGTATTGTAGTAAGGTTTTTTTTTAATATTCAAATATGAAAACGCACAGACGTTTGTTAAGTCACGATAGCCGAGTGGTTGGGTGATCGGAATTCGAGTCGAGAGACCCGAGTTCGATTCCCAGGTGGCAGGCTCGTACCAAAGGGTTTTTTCAAAACCTAATGTACGAATTATATTATTGGCTTGAACATTAAGACAGCGACGGGCTCACCACCTGTCACGTTATTCCAAAATATCTTCGGTGGAAGGTGGGTCAAAGGGACTTAATTGTCTAGACTAGACCTCTGTCTACCCCTGTATTAGGAATTGCGTGAAGATGTTTATTATCACAGACGTTCGAATTAAACTATTTTTTATAATTTTTTTTTTGTATTTACAGAGGCTAAACGATAGCCGATTATTAAGGTGCCTCAAATGCTGGACTAATCAGCGTCATAGGTGATGAAAGCTACATACCCGAAACCAAAAGACAATCTGATCCGCATGTGTAAAGATAGATGACAGAAACAGAAAAGTCAAGATGTAAAGTTGTCTCGTTCTTTGGTTGGAAAGGTAATATCCCAACATTTGTGATTGAAGATGTAAGAAAAAAAAATATCTTCACGCAATTCCCAATACAGGGGTAGACAGAGGTCGAGTCTAGACAATTAAATCCCTTCGACCCACCTTTCACCGAAGATATTTTCGGGACAACGTGACAGGTGGTGAGCCCGTCGCCGTCTTTATGTCCAAGCCAACTATATTCGTACGTAAGTTTTTGAAAAACCCATTGGTACGAGCCTCCCAACTGGGGATCGAACTCGGGTCTATTGACTCGAAATTCCGACCACCCAACCGCTCGGCTATCGTGACTATTGAAGATGTAAGGACTGGCGAATTAATTGTTGTTTGCTTGTAGTCATGGAAAATGTTCGACAGCAGTACCCTCGAGGCTGTCACCCTTCACCACTACAATGCTTCAGCGCACTCCACAAAATGAAGAATCACCCGCCGTATTGCCCGGACCGAGCGCCTTGTAATTCTCATTTATTCCAAAAAATATTGCCGCTCACTTTCTTCCCGTGGATGTCGTAAGTGGCGACTAACGGAAACAGCCTTTAATAATGTTATTTCAACCGATAGATGGCGATACCCATCTCTACTATCTGACTAATCTGACTAAATCTGACCCATCTCTACTAAAATAATCAGACCAAGATGGGCAGCAGTGCCTGAGGTGCGAGTGGTCTGCTACTGCGATTGCCAATCCGCTTGCCAAATGCGATTATGGCACATCCTCCGTATGGGAGAGGCCTATGTCCTGCAGTGGACTTTAACTGGCCGTTATGTATGTATGTATGTAAAGTAAGCAGAGGTCTAGACAGTGAAGTCATTTTGACGCACTTTTTACTGAAGCTTCGTTGGGACAATGGGATATTCAGGGGTGTTTCGTGTTCACAAAATTGATTAACTTCTGTATATATTGCCTAATAAGTTCTTACCTTTATACTTCTTATTCTTCTTAACAGCCCATCAAGAGTCCACTGCTGAACCTATGCCTCCCCCAAAGCTTTCTTAAATTTTAAAATCGATTTGTATTATTATACAAAGCTTTATAATAATTTGCATTTATTTACCAACCTCAAATAGGAGTCACGATAGCTGAGTGCTTGGGTGATCGGTCTTCAAGTCAAGAAACCCGAGTTCTATCCCCAGGTGGCGGGCTCGTACCAATGACTTTTTTGCAAAAACTTATGTCCGATTTATATCGTTAGCTCGGACATGAAGACGGCGACAGGCTCACCACCTGCCACGTTTTCCAACAAGAATATTGAGTGGAACGTGGGTCAAAAGGAATTGAATATCTCGACCTCTGTCTGCCTGTATAGGGAATGGTGTGAAGATATTATCAAATAAGAGCTTATCAATTCGACACCTATGAATATATTATTGGAACAGCAATATATTCTCATACGATAACCTCTTAAGGATTCCAAACAATTATATATAATGTTATTGCTGCATGTCGGTTTGTTTGTCCACGCAAGTCTTCGAAGCTAATTATTTATACTTTATTGTGACCACCTGAAAGTAAGTGCTGCAACGGGCGGTCTTGGTTACATTACAATTGATCGAAATTCAATTATCCCTTTTTTTTTCTTTTTAAAACATTTACATACTTTATTTACCATTATTTTATATTATACTATTTACCATTTGTTTAATTAACCTTATTATTTATGCACCTACTCGATTTGCTATGTTTCTCCACGCCCTGGGTTGACTGGCAGAGAATGCCAAAAGGCATCAAGTCCGCCCATTGTTATCCATTTGGTGTAACAATAAAGTATAAATAAATAAATAAATAAAGTGAAGAAATAACAAAAAATTTGTCTAAAACAATAATTTAATATAAGATATGGACCTAAATTTAATGCCAATTCTTGTTTATATTAGTTGTTTGTAGAACATACTGTAGAGTACAAAAAGTATGTAATTTTAGAAGTATTGTTTGACTTGATTGTTCACGGTCTTGACAAAGACTATTTATTCGAGACCTTAACTACTTATTGTATGAAAACGTCCTTATTCCGGATCTTTTAATTTAGTTCTAAAAGCTACCAATATTTGCTATTAAGACATTCAGAACTTTCTTTCTTTCAACATTTAGAATTTTCTATAAAAAGAAACTATCGAAGTCGGATCTCAGAACTAAATTGCATTGAGTAGCCAGCAAAGAGATGACAGGATCATCTCACGTTCGAAGGGTCATGTACTGCGATCGTCAGTTTAGCCGATTGCGTCAATTATAGGAATACTCCTTTATTCAGAGTAGTAAAGTTGTTGATAATAGCTACGACCGCCTAGTGGTAGGGTGATCGGAATTCGTATTATGAGACTCGAGTTCGATCCCCAGGAGAAAGATACCAATGATGATTTTCCTATGAATTTTGTATTCTAGAACTTTCCGTATCGTTTTACATAGTTTTCTTTAAAAGATTTTAAAATTTCATATCCCATTTACATAAATAACAAATTAACCGCGCCATGAAGTGTAAAAGACTATGTAATATCTGCGAACGTTATTTATAAAAAGAAGAAAGCTTTTAAATCTTCACGGCGAGAGCTGTAGGAGGTGAGCAGAGATAAGAGCCGGTCACGAGCGATGCAACAATGGCCGAACTGTGACCTCCGCTTAGGGTTACCACGAAAGAGTTTAGCTTTATCGTTTTTATGTAAGAACAATTACAATTCCGTGTGCTCATAAAAATAATTAAATAATACAAATTAAAAAATTAACAAATACATCACATAAATGACTGCGATCCCAAAGAAAGTAGCTAATGCACTTGTGTCAGTAATACATTTTCTATCAGTAAGAACGAGTTATTAGCTTCTTTGCGATTTAACATGGTTTATATTAATACTTTTTAGTTGTTGGTTTTCAACATGAATTAAATAAAATAAAATAAAACAACGATGGTACCTAAAACAATGATGGTGGTGGATGTGTGAATGTAGGTTACACTGACTGATAGGCTGCACTGACCCTTCTGGAAGTCGGAAATCGGGACCTCACTCAGACGGCGATAACATGAAAACAGGTGAGTTTGCATCTCGTCCACAGTATTCTGCCATTTTATATTCTTTTAATAGATTGTTTTATTCGTGTTCGAAGATTTTTTTGAAATCTTGCTCATTATTTTCGGATTCTGATTGGAAATGTATCCATTGTGAGATATGTGGAGATATAATAATGCTAATATGTTAATGATTGAGAAATGTACACGTTATTCCATACAAGCTTCGGTGAAAGGTATGTCGATATTACTTAATAGTCTGGACTTCTATCTATCTGTGGAATTCAAGTCAAGAGTCCCGCGTTCGATACCAAGATTTAAAAAAAATAAATACGATTTACATCGCTAGCTTTTACATAAAACGGCGATGAACTAACCACCAGTAACGTTGTTTCAAAAAATGTCTTCGGGTAAAAATGGGTTCGATTGGACTTAATTGTAGTTAGACTTCTGTCTGCCTCAGTATTGGGAATGGCGTGAAGGAATCTATATATTTATTCCATTTGACTACCGCAGTATTGAGAAAATGCGTAACGATAAATTAAAAATATAATAAACAAATCGTGTTGTGGTTCATTAATTATTAACGTAATTTTGGCAACCCTACACGAAGCTCAGGGAGACGTGGGGATTGTTTATTGAGAATTTATTTGTTTTTAACGAGCGAAGTCGCGTTGCCTCGTGACTTATCTCGGCAGTAAAGGGTTCTTTATTATAAACTTTATTACCTACGGATTATGTTAATTTTATTATTTTACTAACAGCAAATATAAATACGTGTAATGTATTTCTTAACTGTGTTTTCTTTACCCAACAAAGTTAAAAAAGTGTGCAGTTTCATTAGCGGTGGAAACCCTCCAGAAAAATATTAAAAAAAAAGATAATGAAAAACATATGTTCAAAAATATCTTCACACCATTCCCAAGACTAGGGTAAATAGATATCCGGACAATAAAGCCATTTCGACCCACCGTTCATCGAAGACATTTTGGGACAATGTGATGAGCCTGTCGCCGTCGTTATATCCAAGCCAACGATATAAATCGTACATAAGTTTTGAAAAAACACTTTAGTACGGTCTTACCTGCTGGGGAACGAATTCGCGTCTCTTGACTAGAATTTCAATCACCCAACTCAGCTATCGTGATTCTCAATTTTATTTTAAGCTTATTTCATTTTACGCAAATCCTCTACAGCGTAATTTTTTGGTCTAACATCCTCAGTTATGAAACTGTATTTAGGGGAATGGGTAATCAGGCTCCAGTCTTTTACAGTAAGCAGTTCACTAACTAATAAAATTAACAGTCTAGACCGACTTCTCGATGAGTTTTTTTCCATGGGAGGAACATGCCTACGGAAAAATTATTCATAATTTCCAATATCTGTGTAATGATTTCATTCGTATGCAAACCATCGATTTGACGCGTCAAAATATATTAATGATTATTTATGATTAAATGATGGTAATTTTAATTAAACTTTGTATTGGAACCCGGTTTCTACCCGCGACTATTCCGAATGTTGTCGTTCTGTTAAAACCATGAATATTTCTAATTAATATTATAGATATTGATTAAAAAAACTGAAACAGTGACGACAGCAGAGTGGTTGGGTAATTGGACTTCGAGTCAAGAGATCCGAGTTCGATCACCAGATGGTAGACTCGTACCAAATGGTTTTTTTTTAATTTATTTACGATTTGACAACTTATCGTTGGCATGGACATAAAGACGGCGACATGCTCATCACGTTGTCTTCGGTGAAAGGCGATCCGAAAGGACTTAATTATCTAGACCTCTGACTACCTCTGTATTCGGAATGACGTGAAGACAATATGCATTTACCTAAATAATCAGCAATAAATATTTTTGGCTTTTGTGATGATGATGATGATAATAACAGTCACCAGTAGTTAATAATATACTTCCATAGTCACGATAGCCGGGCAGGCTCGTACCAATGGGTTTTTCAAAAACTTATGTACGAATTATGTCGTTGGCTCCGACATAAAGGCGGCGACGGCCTGACCACCTGTCACGTTGTCCCGAAAATATTTTCGGTGTAAGGTGAGTCGAAACGACTTAATTGTCTAGGCCTCTGTCTAGCCCTGTATTGGGAATTGCGTGAAGATAGTTTATATTTATTTTAATAATATATTTCCCGTGTTTTCTCAACACTGGATAAAAATTATCTGTTGCCTCCCTTAGAGTGCCCCCCCCCCCAGAATTGGGGGAGGGGGATGTTTGGGATTCGTTAGACTTCTACTTTACGCCGGTATTCTGTGAGGTCGTGGTACTTCCCCGGTCGAGCCGGCCCATTCATGCAACAACAAAAGCTGATGCGTAGCTCTACCACGTTTAAATCTACGTCGTCTAGACAACAAGTACCACGTCTAGACAATTAAGTCCCTTAATATGAATGATATCTAAAATGATTTCATATTGTATATTTTCTGCGTTGGTGTGGCACAAAGAGTATTCTATCTATCTACCTGCTTAGGTAAAGGTATATCCTAGACATAAGCTTAGTAACCCCGGTATTTCTATTAGCTTGTCGTCGGCCTTAAATTTACCATCTATCAAGTTCTTGCACACAAGCTTCAGCGAAAAGTGGATTGAAAGGATTTAATTGTCTACCTCTGTACACCACTATACGAAAAATTGTGAAGGTAAGAAAAATGTCATAACAGCCCAACGCGTCTTAAAAACTTCACTTCAATAACTCACAAAGCTTCATATATTTTTTACTTTAGATACTCACTTAGAGTTTAATATCAAGTTATAAAAGTTCCTTAATAAAAAACAGAATCCCCTTGGCGAAGCCACGGGCAGCCATCGTTTATATACATTAACAAATGACTATATGTAATAAAAACTAACTAATAACTTCATGAACAAGGAAAGAAAAGTAATAAAAACAACGCAGAATTACTCCTCAATAAATTCAGTTGTTACCCCAAACATAGGCAATAGGAAGAAAGCAATATACTTGGTAATATGTAACGCAAAAACATGTTACAGAAAGTTCAAACCGTCCCGCTTAACAAGTTTTAGTAGGTTTATCAAAAGGGAGCTTTTTTTATTGTATCCTATCATTGATTGCATAAACGCTAGGCGGTCCATACGTTTTAGTTTCAACGAATTACTCGATGGTAAACTTTGTATCCATAGATCATAAACATAAAGCATCAGGCATTAAGTCCGCCCATTGTAATCCTTACTTTGAGGTGTCACAACAAAGAATAAGTAAACGAATAAATGAACAAAGTATAAATAACGGCCTTTTAAAGTCAACTGCAGGACATATGCCTCTGCCATAGGGAAGGCTTTGCAATAATCGCCACGCTTGAGGAGCAGATTACCGAATTTAGTATCAAACATATTTTTGGCTTGGACATAAAGACTCTGGTCGGTGTAATTGTGGTCTGGTCTTTTTCCAGCTGGTTAACCCACACAAGAAGAACTTCGTTTGACTATTTAATTGCCAGGGAAAGCCCTTCTAACGATTTATTCGTGTTCCACGCCTTTCCCAATACGGGGTAGACAGAGGTCGATTTTTTATAGAAAATGGAGGCAAACGAGCAGCTGGCTCACGTGATGGTAAGTGAGTACCGCCGCCCATGAACACCCGCAATACTAGAGGCTTAGCAGATGCGTTGCCTCCTTAGAGTACGGGCCACTGGTTACTTCCGTAATTTCACCAGACGAAACGCAGAAGTTTGTTAGACTTCTACTTTACGCCGGTATTCTGTGAGGTCGTGGTACTTCCCCGGTCGAGCCGGCCCATTCATGCAACAACAAAAGCTGATGCGTAGCTCTACCACGTTTAAATCTACGTCGTCTAGACAACAAGTACCACGTCTAGACAATTAAGTCCCTTAATATGAATGATATCTAAAATGATTTCATATTGTATATTTTCTGCGTTGGTGTGGCACAAAGAGTATTCTATCTATCTACCTGCTTAGGTAAAGGTATATCCTAGACATAAGCTTAGTAACCCCGGTATTTCTATTAGCTTGTCGTCGGCCTTAAATTTACCATCTATCAAGTTCTTGCACACAAGCTTCAGCGAAAAGTGGATTGAAAGGATTTAATTGTCTACCTCTGTACACCACTATACGAAAAATTGTGAAGGTAAGAAAAATGTCATAACAGCCCAACGCGTCTTAAAAACTTCACTTCAATAACTCACAAAGCTTCATATATTTTTTACTTTAGATACTCACTTAGAGTTTAATATCAAGTTATAAAAGTTCCTTAATAAAAAACAGAATCCCCTTGGCGAAGCCACGGGCAGCCATCGTTTATATACATTAACAAATGACTATATGTAATAAAAACTAACTAATAACTTCATGAACAAGGAAAGAAAAGTAATAAAAACAACGCAGAATTACTCCTCAATAAATTCAGTTGTTACCCCAAACAGAGGCAATAGGAAGAAAGCAATATACTTGGTAATATGTAACGCAAAAACATGTTACAGAAAGTTCAAACCGTCCCGCTTAACAAGTTTTAGTAGGTTTATCAAAAGGGAGCTTTTTTTATTGTATCCTATCATTGATTGCATAAACGCTAGGCGGTCCATACGTTTTAGTTTCAACGAATTACTCGATGGTAAACTTTGTATCCATAGATCATAAACATAAACCATCAGGCATTAAGTCCGCCCATTGTAATCCTTACTTACAGGTGTCACAACAAAGAATAAGTAAACGAATAAATGAACAAAGTATAAATAACGGCCTTTTAAAGTCAACTGCAGGACATATGCCTCTGCCATAGGGAAGGCTTTGCAATAATCGCCACGCTTGAGGAGCAGATTACCGAATTTAGTATCAAACATATTTTTGGCTTGGACATAAAGACTCTGGTCGGTGTAATTGTGGTCTGGTCTTTTTCCAGCTGGTTAACCCACACAAGAAGAACTTCGTTTGACTATTTAATTGCCCTTCTAACGATTTATTCGTGTTCCACGTCTTTCCCAATACGGAGTAAGAAAGGTCTAGAAAATGAAGTCCTATACACAAACAACAATTACAATACGACCATGCAATAAGTCATGGTACGAGCGTATCTGGGGATAGAACTCGGATCTTCTGACTCGAATTCCCACCACCACTGGGCTTTTAAGAAATGCATTTTATACATTTATAATGCTGTCTGTCCGGCTAAGAAATCTAATTGTGAGTCGTGAAAATATTAAACATGTAGTTATATTAACTAGTGTGTAATAAAAGACCTAAATTCGTTTTATCGTGACATATGAATCAATTCAATCATGCTAAACAAATTCACGATAGCCGAGTGGTTGGATGGACGGAATTTCGACTCGAGAGACCAGAGTTCAATCCTCAGGTGGCAGGCTCGTACCGTCAAACTTATGTACGAATTATATCGTTGGCTCACCACCTGTCACGTTGTCCCGAAAATATCTTCGGTGGAAGGTGGGTCGGAGGGACTTAATTTTCTAGATTAGACCTCTGGCTACCCCTGTATTGGGAATTTATTTAAACAAATTCACCCTACTTCCATCGTCACCGATCCCAGAACCTTTATATACAATGGTGAACCTTCTATATTCGTATCCAATAACCAATAACGGGCGATAACGACAATGAAATACACCCCGCAAGCCTCCGCAGCGTAGTACCCATTAAGCGCAGCCGAGCCGGTAACGACCGCGTTATCGGCCCTAACGACCCTTGTTTACCGTTTGCACTTGTTTTTTTTTTTTTGTAACTTTCATACCATCGGAGTGTAATCCTTACACACGGATTAACGTCGTTTCGTTTAATTTATGCTGTATCCCTTTCTCACATCGCGGCATAGTTAATTTTGTCTCTTTTTATGTTATGTGTATTATCTTTACACCATTCTCAATACTGAGGTAGATAGAGGTCTAGGCAATTAAGTCAAAATGACAATACTATTCGTTTCTTTCGCCTGTTTTTTCTCCGTTACATGCACTGCATTAGGAAACGGTGGTAGATAAAAAATGACTACTGTTAAACGAATGTAGGTATATTATTATTTCTATTTGTAAATGATTTAATTTGATTTGATTCGATTTGACACGTGCCACTCGGCTATCGTGTTACATACATTGGAGAAAAGAATATAAAGTTCCCATTTGAAGTTCTTAAAAATTTGTACACAGCCTGAAAGAGTACATAATTAATTATAATATTATATAGCCTGAAGTAGTAGTAGTTTGATTTTTGTTGATATATATTTCTATAAAGTATATTATAAATTAACTAATGATTTCATTTATTTATATTTAAATAGATTATTAGATTTAAATAGATTTATTATTATTTAAATAGCTTTTATTTAAATAGCTAGCTTGTAGCTTTGCTGAAACATCACTAAAAGGGCTAAACAATTTTTTTATTCAGGTGCAAAATTATTCTCCGGAATTTAAGCCGCCTTCTTACAAAATATTATCTAAATCCGTCAAGCGAATTAGTTGTGAAAGCGTAAGATATAATAGAGTTACGTTCATACTTAAAATATTAATATGATTGTTAGTTTATTATATTTTTTTTATTTTCTCTTCATGCAATTCCTAATACTGGTCACTAAGTCATCTTCTCCCACAGCCACTAGCGAGGTACCCAGTGAGAACAGATCGCCAAGTGTCATGATCTTTACATAACATTTTATTATTACTTGGAAATTTAGGTATCCAAGTACTCTTAACCCTACTCTCTTCGAGCAATTTGCTCACATGATCTTCAAAAGTTAACCTTTAACATTAACTTTCGCGCTATATACTTAACCTTCACTTCACACACTAACTTAAGTGCCCAAACCATCGAAGCCTGTACTTATCAATTTTAGTCACAAGACCATCTTTCAAACCTGCCATTCATTTTACAGATCCAGAAAATTTTCTTCTTTCGTACCACCATTCAACCGAGCTTATTCTGGATAACCAGACAGATGGTGAGCCGGTCGACGCACTTACAGTACAGCGAATTATATATATCGTACGTAAGTTTCGACTAAACTTATTGGTAATTACACCTTCCTCGTTGGAATCGAAATAGTGTCTCCTCATCCGAATTCCAATCACCGAACCCCTCGACTATCGTGGTATAATATTACATTAAAACAAGTTACAGTAAATTAATCTAAATTCATTGTAACTTAAAAAAAGGTGCCGCCATCAAGAGATAATTCAACTAAATCTAATATCGAATACGACTCATAATTACATAGGTACCTAATAAAAACAACCTTCACCAGCGCTCTAAATTACAAAACTCGAACCCTCGTACAGTCCATCGCCTTGAATAAATTGCCCTGCGTCTCTATCGCCGAATAGAACGTATTCGCTAGATAAATTACATGGAACCCGCAAGCGATATTCGACCTTAACGCAATAGTATACTTTCACGTTAACTGTACAGAAGCACAAAACTTTCAAAAAGATTGAAGTATATAGAGTTATAATTTAAGAATACTTTTAAATAGAAACATTGAGAATTTGATGCATATCGCAGAATCAGCAATGGGATTCGGCTAAGTAGTAATAAACAGCAATAAGTTGTTTATTTCAATGCGGCCGAGCCTTGACTGGGATCGAACCGACTTGCGCAACCAGCGCCGGTTGACTACCGAACTACACGCTGTTGCTATGGGCTATAGAGTAACGTAATGCAGATGTGAAAAAAGGCAGTTCATGTTTTTTTTTATTATCCGAATGGCTACAAACTGCCATTCCAATAATTATTGTAGTACTTGCTGCACATACAGAGGGGGATTTGGGTGTAAAGTGTACGTACATTTTTGGGATGTATTTTTATTAATTTAATATTATAAGATCACATTCTATTAAGTTACCTTGCAAATAAAAAACTTTGAATGCAATTTACATGTAATTGAAATGAAATCTTTAAAAAAAAGATGTATTCATTATCTGCGGAGCGACAAATATTTAGCACTCCTTGATGTTACTATTCCTGAGTCCCTTTCTCTCATTGTTTATTTATTATTGACTTAACTTTTTAAAAAAGGCTTAAAACTTAATGATTTTATTTCCTATCAATCAACTCTAGTGGACGGAGAAAACTTAATGTTAATGTAATGTGAGCAACTATGACATTAAATATATAGTCCTATATGAGTAAATTAAACGCATTTTTAAAACTGTATGTGCTCAATACATAAATAATTTATTAAATAAGTATCTTAAATCATTTTGTCTCTTTTTAGTATGATTCTGTTCTTCGTTTATTTACTGTTTCAAATCACAACGATCTAAAAGAACTTGTGCACTTCTGAAAGACTTTATTAAAACCGTTCAACTTATTTTTGGGGTTGCGTTACAGCAGAAAATTACACATTTATACGTTTCACTAATTCTTTAAGTTTCTTCTTGTGTCCATCCAAAAAATGCAGCTATTTTATTTAGAAATGATTTCACATGAAATGTTTTACCAAATAGAGAAATATGTAGCATCATATACGAATACAGTATCACAATTAAACATTGAATCGCTTGAAATCTACGGTATAGGTACAAAAGTATACAACAAAAAAACATAGTCGCGCCTGCAAGCTCTCTGCTGTCTAATCTGAGCGAGTGTCATCGACCCTTCGCTCGAGGCTGCGGCTCACTCAACAACAAATAACAGCTGAGCTGCACTCACACAACCGCAGCACAATTGCATCAGTGTGCTGTCGCGTATAAGTGCCCACTTGCAAGGGGCTTGCCTGTACGTAACACTGCTTTGTGTTTTAGTAAGCAAAAGGTTACAAAATGTGTACACGAGCATAAAGTATCTTTGTTGTATAAGATAAACACTTGAATAAACTGTAGAATGGATCGTTGCTTAAAATAATGTTACATTATTTATTTTTGCCGTGCGTTATTGGCGTAGGAAAAACGTTTGAAATTTTATTAGCTAACAGATGGTGAGATAATCACTTCGAAGAAAATCATGATATAAGTTTCCAGTGATGGGCAGAAGCGTCAAAAGGCAAGGTGTCTGGTTCTGCGATCGCCAATCTGCTTGCCAAAGTTAGTGATTATGGCTTACTGAAGAAGTCTCTAAAGGCAGTGGACTTTTACGGGCCCGTTATGTATGTATGTACGTACGTGTTCCATAATAATATAATATCGTCACGGCTTTTCCAATCGCCTGTACTGGGAATACCGTCAAGAAGTCTAGAAAATTATGTCCTTTCACTTTCCATAGAAGATCTTTTGGGACAACGTGAGAGGTGGTAAGGCTGTCGCCGTCTTTTTGTCCAAGCCAACGATATAAATCGTAGCTAAGTTTTTGAAAAATCCCATTGGTACGAACCTTGGGTATCGAACTCGGTCTCTTGACTCGAATTCCGATCACCCAACCACGATTTTCTCTTAATTAGAAGAAACGGTCCACTCTCTTCGTTTGGTACAACCACGATTTTCTCTTAATTCGAAGAAACGGTCCACTCTCTTCGATAAGGATTAATCATAATGGAGTCAAAACATTCAATCACAAAACGAAAGGACTTAATTGTCTAGAATTCTGTCTACCCCTGTACTGGGAATGGCGTGAAGATATTTTGATAAATGATGGTATTAACCATCTCAATAAATTTCTGTCTATAATTAAGCAGCCTGGTGATGAGTAGCAGCGTCCGTAGTGCTCGATGACGCAATCGTCAAACCGCTTACCGAGCGTGTCGATTCCAACAGATACTCACACACACACACACACATACTCATGCACATACAATGTTTTAAAATAATTAGATTTACAAATTTGTCAGTAAAGTAGTTTAGTCATAGTCGTAGTTCTTTTCCTAGTATATGTTATGTAGATTTATGCTTAGTAGGTATTTAGCAGTAAAATAGTACCTTTTGTATTTATAGTTGTAGTTTCGAGAGTGTTATCTCAAATTAATGCTTTATGTTTATGTTTATTTGTAAAAAACACTTGTAATAATTTTTATGGAACAGCGGGGCATTCTGGCACAAGTAATTATTTGCTTAAAAGGATGTCCCAACAATGGATAGATTATTGTAATATGTTTTTATGCAAATAAATTATTCTTATTCTTATTTCTTAAGCTATAAGTTAAGGTAATAAATTATACTATATATTTGGTTTAGTCCAATTCACTTAAGGATTCTTAACAAGTAATCAATTGGATTCGAATATGAAGACGCTAAGTCCGAGGGCGACAGGCTCTCCACAAGTCAAGTTATTCCAAATAAGCTCCGGTGAAATGCGGGCCAAATGGACTAAACTGTTTATACCCATGACTCTCGCGATATTAAAAAAGGCATGATGATAAAGAAAGCAGTATATTGTTTAGTTTCTACTTAATATTATTTATTACGTTAACATTTTTTTTCTTTCTCTTTAATAATTTTATGGAATATACTTTGATCGCCTGTGAGATTATTCTTTGACACCATCATCAAAATATTGTACAAAAAAAACGGCTTGGACAAAAAGACGGCGACAGCCTTACCACCTCTCACGTTGTCCCAAAATGTCTTCGATGGAAAGTGAAAGGACGTAATTTTCTAGACTTCTTGACGGTATTCCCAGTACAGGCGATTGGAAAAGCCGTGACGATATTATATTATTATGGAACACGTACGTACATACATACATAACAGCCCGTAAAAGTCCACTGCCTTTAGAGACTTCTTCCGTAAGCCATAATCACTAACTTTGGCAAGCGGATTGGCGATCGCAGAACCAGACACCTTGCCTTTTGACGCTTCTGCCCATCACTGGAAACTTATATCATGATTTTCTTCGAGGTGATTATCTCACCATCTGTTAGCTAATAAAATTTCAAACGTTTTTCCTACGCCAATAACGCACGGCAAAAATTAATAATGTAACATTATTTTAAGCAACGATCCATTCTACAGTTTATTCAAGTGTTTATCTTATACAACATATAAGATAAACAATTGATATATATATATATATATATATATATATATATATATATATATATATATATATATATATATATATATATATATATATATATATATATATATATATATATATATATATATACATATATATATATATATACATTTTTTAACATTTATATCTTCTCGTTGTTCCCAATACTGGGGTAGCCAGAGATCCTAACAATTGAGTCCCATCGACCCAACTTTTACCGAAGACATTTTTTTGGGGACAACGTAATAGGTAGTGAGCCCGCCTACGTCCATACCAAGAATATAAACCGTACATAAGTTTCACCCACCTTCCACCGAAGATATTTTCGGGACAACATGACAGGTTTTGAGCCCGTCGCCGTCTTTATGTCCAAGCCAATGATAAAATTCGAACATAAGTTTTAAACCCATTGGTACGAGCCTGTCACCTGGGAATTCGGTTCTCTTGACTCGAAATTCCGATATTGAACCACTCGGCTATCGGCTATAGACTTCATTTATTTATTTATTTAAACATTGCTAAAAATAAGCTACGTTTGACTTCAACATAATCAGAAAAAAAGTCTTTTTAGTATTTTTAACATCAACGCGAAAATGAATGACACAATATAACGCTACGCAAAAGCTGGAGAAGAGTTAAATGATGCTGAAAATTTGCTGCCTTCGCTGAAATTTGTCATCATGACAGGCTTTTAACAACATACTGTGTTATACCAGTCCTTGTACGTTCATGCGTACATAACAATTTTGTAACGACTTTGTTATATTTATATTAGAGTCACACAGCGCATGTGTAACAGAAATAAATAAATATTTTCACACATTTTCCCAATACAGAGGTAGACATAGTTCTGGACAATTAAGTCCCTTTGACCCACCTGTCACCGAAGACTGTTTGAGACAATGTAACTGGCCGTGGGCCTAACGCCATCTTTATGTCCAAGCTAACAATATAAATCGTAAGTAAGTTTTTGAAAACTCATTGGTACGAGCCCAGCATTGGGAACTCTCGACTCGGATTCTGACTGCGCTGGATACCTTTGACGCTATTGTCTATCGTCGGTCTACTCAATTTGGCTAAGCTTTCCGTAAGTTGCCTCTTAGGGCACCCAAAGGTAGAAAAGAGGTTACAAACCCTCATGCATATTCTCACATACATCGGAAAGCAATGCTTAGAATACTAGAGACTACTAAAAATACGGTTTCCATGTGGTAACGGCGTAAGAATATTGCCACTACCTTGATTCCCGAGGATGTCGTAAGAGGCGACTAATGGTAACAGTCTTGAATATCGTAATGGCAACCGATAGATGGCGGGATAACCATCTCTAAAAATATCAGACTAAAATTATCAGACCAAAGATGAGCAGCAGCGTCTGAGGTGTGAATAGTCAGGTACTGCGATCGTCAATCCGCTTGCCAAGCGAGGCGATTATAGCAAATCCTCCATTATAACAGTGGTAGAGCCACGCATCAGCTTTTGTTATTGCATGAATGTGCCGGCTCGACCGGGTAAGTACCGCGACCTCACAGAATACCGGCTTGAAGTAGAAGTCTAACAAACTTCTGCGTTTTGTCTGGTGAGTGCAGGTAACTGGAGGCCCATACACCCCCAGCCTCCATTCTGGGCACTCTAAGGCCGGCAACGCATCTGCTAGGCCTCTGGTATTGCGGGTGTTCATGGACGGCGGTAACCACTTACCATCACGTGAGCCACCTGCTCGTTTGCCTCCCTTTTCTATAAAAAAACATGGGGGAGGCCTATGTCCTGTAGTGGACTTTAACAGGCCGATATGTATATATACTAAAAATAATTAGAATACTCGCAACTAAGCAAAATCAGAAGAAATCTTAATCAGTTACGATAAATCCTTTGCCAGTTTACAATAAAAAAAAAATGAATATAGTTCCCACTAATATATTTCACGATAACACATTCAAACTGAAACGCGTGTTGTTCTTACCCAATTCGCCTCTAGTGTTTAATCGCGACTCATTATCTCCATAGATAAAAGGACCTATTTCAAAGGAGCTTCGTATAACAGTCAATAAAGCATCGGAAAACATAAATATAAATAAAACAAGCCATTAAAGTCAACAAATCCTAAAAATACGGGTGTCTCGTTAACACTGGCCGCCTATTAGACGGTCGCGTAACTTTAACTGAACCTCATATCGTCCTTGTCTAACAGCATATAAGATTCCACTGTAAGATCACTACCGTAAGAAGCATTTTCCATAGTTGTCACGCTTGGTAAACGAATTCGCGATCGCAGTACCAGATAATTCGTACCTTAAACGCTTCTATAGTCAAGATAGTCGAATGGTTAGGTGACCGGAATTCGAGTCCAGAGACTCCAGTTCGATCCCGTGGTACCAATGGTTTTTTTTTTCAAAAACCTACGTACGATTCATGTCTTGGACATTCGGTGGAAGGTGGGTTGAAAAACTTAACTGTCGAGACCTCTGCCTATCTTTGGTATTGGGAATAGCGTAAAGATATTTCTTTTTAAACACTTCTACCCGTCACCGGATTTTCTGTTGTCTATCACCTTCAGGTGTTGAGGATAGAATTTTTATTGCGTTTTATATCTCCACGCATACACTGGGTAAATCGGTATAGCCAATTAATAATCCATCCAATCTATTCGATTTGTGATAGGTGGCGAGTCTGTCGCCTGTCGGTATTATATTTTAAGCCAATAATAAGATTTGTACAAAAGTTTTATTACATACAACATTGTACATTGATACAAGTAGCTCTTACCTACTCATACCGATACCTTACCCACTCGGTCTGAAATATACAATTTGTTTGTATGAAAAAGATCATGACTTGACATGACAAACGGGTGAAGGAAAGAGGTCGCTTTTGAGGTTCTGTAGAAGTGGTGATCCGGTCCTGGTCTTTTGACCAGAAATCCGATCATCCAACTACTCGATGATCGAGAATCTTCAAAGGAAATGTATAATTCATAAAGAATTACGTCGCTACTACACGTACACAAGATTAGGCCCAATTATAGAACCTCTGGGTTGCCAGTTATCTGAATCTTATTCATCATTTTACGAGATAATAGGTATTTTTATTATAGAGATGGCAGCTGATAAATAGGGTACCTATATACAGTAAAAAATAATATCTTCACGCAATTCCCAACACAGGGGTAGACAGAGGTCTTACTCTAGACAATTAAGTCCGTTCAACCCACCTTCCACCGAAGATATTTTGGGAAAACGTGACGTGGTGAGTCCGTCGCCGACATTTGGTCCAAGCCAACGATATGAATCGTACATAGGTTTTTGAAAAAACTCATTGGTACGAGCCGGCCACTTGGGGATCGAACTCGTCTCTCGACTCGAATTCCAAGCACCCAAAAACTCGGCTATCGTGACTTATATATCGTACCTATAAATAAATACTTTCATAGATTGGGACGCCATCACATACATTGCTGTGATCCCAAAGTAAGCCGCTTAAGCACTTGTATTATAGAATCAGAAACCACGAAAGTACCACAGACACCCAGACTCGAGAAAATATCGCAAATGTGTTTTCTACAATGACCTCAAAGGGAACAGAACCCGGGACATTACAGCTAGCGACATAATGAAAAAGGGTGTGTACACCACACGTCAACGGTTTGATAACCGGTCAGTGTAAAAAACACATCTATGTTTTCTCGGGTCTGGTTGTTTCTGGTACTTTAAATATTTCTGATTCCATATCACTAGTGCTTAAGCTGTTTACTTTGGGAGCAGATTAATGTATGTGATATATATTTGTATGTATATACCCCTATATATGTATGTATTTATTTATTTATTCAGATACATAAATGTCACCAACATATCAAATCCATGTTACGATCCATGATCAGGTTTCGTTATCAGCATTATCGCAGTTAACAAACAAGAAAATTTAAGTACCAACACTAAAAGTATTTTATATTCCCTCAAAACAACACAAAACTTTACCCGATTGGACGGAAGATATTAAAAAAGAGTTATTTTTGTAGAAATTATTCCGAGGACCGGTTCCGTCAGAATATAAAAAAACTAAAGACATTTCGTTATCGATCCCAAACAATATGGCCAATGCGCATGAGTCACACCGTTGAATCGAATGTAAAAAAGATGTTTTTATTGAATCAGGCTGTTTTAAACACACGCATATGCATTTATATCACGTTGGAGAACATGCGTCTAGAAAAAGACCGTGTATTCGATTTCTTGTCTCCGTAAAGGCATTTTAAAAACCAGATATATAACTATTCGGGTTACAGAAACGATTACGAAAAACGAAGAAAAAATCAGAAGGGTGACTTCAAAAGAACAGTCACTCTTCTAAATATGAGGAAACAAAATATCGTCTAGCGGTTATAACACGGTGTGATTGCTGCAGTTAATTTGTAACACAAAAATAAACATAACTGGAGTCATGTGGTTTTTGGAAAGCCGCTCAAACAAGTTCGTGCTTATAGTGACATGTCGCGGCCGCTCGTGACTGCACGCAGGGCTGCCATGGTATCTAGGAATATTGGTTTATATTAATCTTTTATCTATATTACATCAATTAATAACCACTTTGAACCAATAATCTTTTTCAATTTTCATTATCATCATTATTATTTCAGCCTTTCAAAAGTGCACTGTTGCAGGAAGTCGATGGATGCAAGCGGCTGGGGACCGTTCGTTGTGGAAAGCTTTGGAAGAGGCCTATGTTCAGCCGTGGACTCTAGATAGGGTGTAAAGAAGAAGAGTCCACTGCTGAAAATCGATCACGCCAAAGACTGGCTCAGAGAACGTTCCAGAGCCACTACCATCTAGCGATCTCCCACAATGTTGTGAGGGTCGTCTCTCTAACTTATCGGTTCGTCAATTCACTTCAAGAATAGGTCTATCTTATTATTAGGATTTACTACCATCGCCACAATCGACAACCTTTTGGATACTGACTTTATCGCAAGAAAAGCAATCCATCATTTCAGTATCTATATGTTTAAATCGCTTACAACGATAATTACCGAATAAAAAGGATAGTAAAATAATTAACATTTATTTATAGCAGATATTTTGAACGTTATGCAAGTCTTTTTAATTAACATCAGTTCTGTTAGAAATAAGCCGAGTCTTCGTAAATAATAAACAATGCCGGATCACGAAATAAACCCTACAGAAATCTTTTCATTATAAAATAGGAATTGAGAGGCGAGAGAACTATAACGAAATCGTACATAAAAGTAGGGACTTAAGGTTACACAGGGTATCTATCCTTAATCTCTATATTCATCCTTAAGGAGACAGGTGTGACGTTTTTGTATGTATATCTATACGTAAATGCGAAGTGAAAAATAGAATACAGAATTCGTGATGCTATACTTAAAACCATTTTATAATATCTCTCAAATCGTCGGCAAAATATCGCAATGAATATCATCGGGTAGAAATGGGTCCATCAAGGGTCGACAATCGGACCATTCTTGTTCTGAGTCTACTTAAATGATTTTCCCAACATGGTATAAAACTGGCTCAGATTGTTTTCGTTGCAGACGATACCCAAAGCAAATAATGTTCTTCTAAATTCAGAAAAATTACAAAGTTAGCAATTTTTATTGTCACAGCTTTCTTTGTGATTGTTTATTAAAAGGTCTATTCTTTTTTATATCTAATGTTATTAATATATCTTAAATATATACAAGGGAATTCCTAAAAACTTATCTTAGCTGACATTTCCCTCTTGTATGCCATCTTCGTGCCAAATTTCATTCATAGGTCCAGTGGAATTACAGAATTCTTGTCTAAAATTTGTCAAATTATGAAAGAGAGATCTTTTGTTTTATAAATATTAAGCCGTTGGTATAACAATTTACCACTTTTAAATTGTCCGTCATCAAATCTGAGAATAGCCGTAAAACTTATTTACAGTGACACGCTGTGTTATAGCTGTATAACACTCCTTTAGCTATATAACACTCACAAACGGTATCACCTGTTTTTCTTTATGGAGACATAAACGACAAAAGACCATCGTAACGTCTACCGTGTCTTGATAAAAAAATTCAACTTTGCAACACTTTTTGCAAAACAATAACAATAAAAATTGTGAGAACTGAAAATATTTAAATATCAAGTTAAATATATTTATGAAAAATAATAAAAATCAGAATTTTAATAAGTGTTCAAATATCATTACCCACTACTGCATAATGGCATCACTGAAAGGTCGATCAACTCATCGATTGCTTTAGCAAAAGCGTCCATCAGTTTAAAATTATACTCGACAAAGCCTTAGTGAGACACGGGTCTAAGGGACTTTATTTTCTAAAATAAGTGAAAAGAAAGTAGCGACTAAGAAAAGATCTAAAAATCTCACAGTCTAAGGCGCAAGGTGTCTGGTACTGTGATCGCCAATCTGCTTGCTAAACGTGACATCTTCACGCAATTCCAATTACAGGGTTAGACAGAAGTCTAGTCTAGATTTTAAATCCCTTCGACCCACCTTCCTCCGAAGATAATTTCGGGCCAACGTGGTGAGCCCGTCGCCATTTTTATGTCCTAGCCGACGATGTAATTCGTGCAAAATGTTTGTTTTTTTTTAAAATGGTATGAGCCTACCACCTGGGGATCGATCTCGGGTCCCTTTTCTCAAATTCCGGTACCTCAACCACTTGGCTATCGTAATTAAACTGAGGATATAAATATAAGAAAATAATATTAAAGTGAATAATATAAACACTAAAATATTAAACAAGTGCACCTTATTTAGTAATTCTTTACAACACGAGATAAAATAAATTGAAAACATTTTTCTTACATCACAAAGGCGATAATATTTTAACTATAATATGAGAATCTTTAACAAAAAGGCACATTTACGAATAAAGGCAAATTGGATTCATCGCGTTTTTCTGCATTTTGTTCTCAAGGTGAAGTAGAGGCCTCATAAAATAAATGTCCTTGAATTAAATTTAAAGCCGGGTAAAATGTAATTTGAATTCGAAAAATGCGCAAAACCACCTTGTTTTATTTGATTAAAATGTGTTAATGAAGTGTAATGTAGTTAATGAGATTTTTTGTATCTATTTTTGAATACATGTGCGTTTGAAGCGTTGAACTAATTGAAGAACAAATGATGAAGAAAATATACAGCGCATTGGTGAATAATAAAAAAGGTCTAGTTAGTGTGTATGATACACATTGCTCTGATCAGCAAAAGTAAGTAGCTAAAGCAGGTTGGAGCAATTTCTATGGAGTTGGAAAACATTAAACTTCCACCACTCTTCACACTAATTCAGATCACCCAACCACTTAGCTATCGTTATCATATATAAGTCATATTATAAGCATATTTAACAGTGGTAGAGCCACGCGTCAGCTTTTGTTGTTACATGAATGGGCCGGCTCGACCGGGGAAGTACCACGACCTCACAGAATACCGCCGTGAAGTAGAAGTCTAACAAACTTCTGCGATTCGTCTGGTGAGTGCCGGAAACCGGAGCCCCCCCCCTCCCTCTACAGGAGGGGGCACTCTAAGGGAGGCAACGCATCTGTTAAGCCTCTGGTATTGCGGGTGTTCATGGGCGGCAGTAGTCACTTACCATCATGTGAGCCACCGGCTCGTTTGCCTCCCTTTTCTATAAAAAAAAGTCTCTATAAGAATCCATTCCAAGATATATACGAGTAGCGCATACACCGATTTTCATGGTGTCGCCAGAACTGGGGTCTTTGGTTCGATTCCCAGACTAGTTAATGTAGAAAAATCCATTTTTCTTAATTGTCTCAGATCTATTTAGCTTATTGTGGATTTAAGAAATATATTCTGTCCCTATCTATGTATTCATTTGTTTCTTTTCCTTTAGTCGCCTCTACAACGTCCACGGGAAGAATATATAACCCGTATATTCTTACGCAGTAACAACACGGTACAAATAATTCACATTACATATTTCCGTTATTTGACTATCTGTAATTTATAACATCACGTGACGCGTAACATATCTCGATGTGGTACGTACCAATTCATATACCCGTCCGGCTAACCGGCGTCACAGATTGTAAGTAAACAAAGCAGTTAGCATCTGTAATGGGCGAGTTATTGTTATTCCGAGCGGACCGGTCCGACGGCTCTTACCGCTATTAGAACCTTGGTACACGGCGCCCACAAAATATAATGTCGGCTTCAATTTGAGTTGTACTAGTTGTAAAGTGTATCTTATTTAAACTTTATTGCTTAACCTTTAATATGAAGGTAAGAAAGGGCGGATTTAATGCTAAAGGCATTCTGTGTCAGTCAACCAAAGTGTTGGTGAGAAATTGTTATAGATGCAACAACAAAAGATATAAAGAGGACTTAAATCACAAATAAATTTTAATAATAATTATACAATATATAGAAAGACATATATACATACATACTTGAACATAAATACATAAACACATAGAGTAAATAAGGAAGCATAAATATTTATTAAACATTTCTACACTCATTATAAAGATCTTTAACTAAATGCCTACAAAGGAACTTAATAATTGTAAGGATCTCAACAAACTGGAAAGTACCTTTGTTAAAAGGTACGAAAAGAAAAAAG
Organism: Sericinus montela; assembly: GCA_029286605.1. Taxonomy (NCBI): domain Eukaryota; kingdom Metazoa; phylum Arthropoda; class Insecta; order Lepidoptera; family Papilionidae; genus Sericinus; species Sericinus montela. Next base: position 3,935,395 of record JAGSMR010000085.1, on the reverse strand, counting down.
TATATAGAAAATGTCAGCTAAAAAAAAACAAAAGTCGATTAAATTATTCAACGGTTAAGTCTAACCATTCAACGTGAAATGCAACCAGCGTTCTTGGTACCATGCCCTACGATTATAATAGTTTTTGGTTAATAAGTATTGTAAATATTAACATAATTTTTTCTGTAAATTAATTTGCAGATTTTTATGAATTAAATGATTATATTAACGATAAGTCACGATAGCCGTGGGTTGATGTGATGGTAATTCGGGCCAAGAGACTCGAGGTCGATTCTCTAGTTGTATACCCATGAGTTTTTTTCAAAAGTTATGTAGTATTGTAAATAATTGTAGTCTGTCTACTACATATTTGGACTAGAGCCGAGCAGCTGCTCTTACTGCTTCTGACTTGGTACCATACTGTCACAGAATATCAGCGTGAAACAGATGTATTGACCTAATTTTTATCCGAGGATGAGTTGATTGGAAGCTATCACTTCCAGGACTGCTTGCTCGTAGACCACTAAGACGGCGACAGGCTCGCTACCTGTAATGTCCCAAATAAGATCCGGTGATTTCTGAAAGGACCAAATTGTCTAGATCGCTAACTGCCTTGTTGAAGTTACAAAACTATTTTAGGATACATGTGAAGATATAAAATGAAGTCGTGTACATACATACATACAAAGATACAAACATACAGAACGCCCTATGAAAGACCACTGCAGAACTGAGGCCTCTCTCCTAAGCAAGTGGATTGGCGATTGCAGTATCGGACATCTGGCACCATCACGCTGCGTCGCGTCACAGTTTTGTTGAAATTTGGTCTGGCATGCCAGTCATTTTCATAGCGACACCTCTTACGACACCCACGGGATGAAATGGAGAAGTAAATATATGTCGTAAGTAGAGTTATACTTAAGACGAAACTACACAGTCTAAAGTCATTTACGACCTCCGTGGACGAGTCGGGTACGCACCGGTTTTCACGGTTTCGTTATCTTAGAGGTTTCGGATTCAATTCCTGGTCGGGTCAACGTAGAAAACATTATTTCTAAATTTTTTCGGGTCTAGGTTTTTGTACTTACATTGTTTCTCATTCCATACTACAAATGCTTTGGGATCAGATCAATGTATATGATGTTGTTCTTATCTGTGTATCTATTTATTTATCGAAAACACCTATTAAAAATAGTATATACCTATAGTGTAAACGTGTAAAATGTACGTAAAAAAATAAACAATCTACCATACATATCATGAGATAAGAATCATTTCCGAGTCCAAATTTAAAGCACGAAATGTAAGCAATTGTACAAACTATAACAAAGGTCATTACACACGTACTGTCCAAATTATACCACAAATCTTGAACGTGCCATTCGCGTTCTAAATAGTACAAACAGTGCGCCGTATCAGATAAACAATGTTATTTAAAAGCCGACGAAATTATACAGTTTTTGCTATTGGAGCTGCTTTCACAAACAAGCGTCGAACCCGCGACCTTTCGCTCATTTACAACGTACAATACGGCACGAACCGATAGCAACAAAACAAATTATAAATGGCGATTCGAGAATGTTTCCATTGCACATAGATTAGACGAGATTTGTTTGTATTAATCCGATGCGACGAACTCCATGAATGAGTGGGTCTCGGGTTCGATGTAAAATAATCCCTTTTCTAACATTTTTCTTGTCTGGATATTTGCGGTACTTTGATTGTTTCAGATTTCAGAACGCACGTGATTTAGCTACTTACTTTGGGATAAGAGCAATATGTATCACATTGCCTCTATTTTTTTTATCGAGACACCTTACAGTACAGCTACAATGGGCAGTTTTAATGCCTGATGGCATTCTCTACCAGTCAACCCTTGCAATGGTGAAAAGTAGATGGCAAGTGCGACCCAAGGAATAAACCCGTGAAAATAATACAATTTATATGTTGTACAACACATAATTCCTTACATATACATAGCAGTACAAACGATACATATAGAAAACATAGGTATAACGAATAGAATAGAAAACATAGTAACGAATAGAAAACATAGGTATTTTAAAGTATACTTAAAAATACCTAACAACTTTTTCTATTCTATTCCATGCGTTATTCGGACGTTTCTTCCTCTTTTTCTTTACAGCCTTGTACTACTGAGACAAAAACAATGAAGGCACCACATAAACCAAAAAACTCACGATAGACGAGTGGTTGGGTGGTCGGAATTTAGAGTCAAGATCCCCAGGTAGCAGGCTCATACCAATGGGTTTTTCAAAAACTTATGTGCGAATTACATCGTTGGCTTGGATATAAAGACGGGCACGGGCTTACCACCTGTCACGTTGTGCCGAAAATATCTTCGGTGGAAGGTGGGTCGTAGGGACTTAATTGTCTAGACTAGACCTCTGTCTATTCCTGTTCTGGGAATTGCGTGAAGATATCTATTTATTTATTTATTTTACCACATAAACAGAAACCTGAGACAATGCAGTGGTTTTCTACACTGACCAGTCCTGGCATCAAGTCTGGGACTGACGACACCATAGAAATCGGTGTGCACGCAACTCGTCCAATGGACACGCATTAAACCGGACACTTTATGGTAATAAGAGGAGTGGCGTAGGCGTGTTCGCGTAAGCTGACCCGCACTAATTGAACAACACAGCACTTTGTTCGACGCTGCGTATACTAATTTTCTGATAGAGTTCCAGACGAAAATTTCGGAATTAAATTTTGATTTTAAATCGATTGTGGTTTGTTAAATGATTACATTTATCGATTTAGATATTATGTGAAATTTCTTCACGCAATTCCCAATACTGGGGTTAACAGAGGTCTAGACAATTAAGTCTTTTTGAACCCATCTTCCACCGAAGACATTTTTGGTACAACGTGATAGATGATGAGCCCGTCGCCATCTTTATGTCCAAGCCAACAATATAAATCGTACATAAATTCCGAAAAAACACTTTGGGATCGAACTCGGGTCTCCCGAATTGAATTCTAAAAAAATACAGGGGTAGACAGAGGTCTAGTCTAGACAATTAAGTCCCTTCGGCCCACTTTCCGCCGAAGATAAATATCTAATCGGGACAACGTGACAGGTGGTGAGCCCGTCGCCGTCTTTATGTCCAAGCCAACGATATAATTCATACATAAGTTTTTGAAAAACCCATTGGTACGAGCCTGCCACCTGGGAATCGAACTCGGGTCTCTCGAATCGAAATTCCGACCACCCTACCACTAACGTGACCTTTTTGACTTTTCTTATAAATTTAAATAGCTTGGGAGCAATCGTTTCATTCCCAGTGGTTGTCATCATTTACATATTCTTTTATATTATAATTACCCCTTTTACAAAGTTTTTCTTAGAACTATTAATTGCAGACTCATTTATATTGGAATACTGTTGTAGAAGCATATACACCGCCTCGAGATTCAGTTACTTACTCTATGGAGTCTAGTAACTGGCGTTGCAAGCTTGTGCGCTTGTTTAAATTAGGACACTCTGTATTTGATTATTACCCGTGCAAATTGTCGCTGCTTGCTTCCCGTCATCAGTCTGCTAAATTGTGGTCTAGTGTTTTTCGGAATGATTACCCCGCCATCTGTTCATAGCAAATGACATTTTCAAGGGTTTTCTGTTTTGGAGGATAGGGATTGGTATATCCTTAAGACGAAATCACACTCTCCACGATCGTTAACAGTTCCACAATATTTTGTACAGTCTATGCACAGTTGTTTATTGTTAATAACTTAAAATAAGTAGTACAAAATTACTCATTACAAATAAATAAATAAATACATGGAATAGGGACAACATCACATAGCTCTAATCCTTAAGTAAGTAGCTAAAGAATGTATGTTATAGAATCAATAACAACGAAGTTACCATAAACACCTAGATCCGAGATAATATTAAAAAAGTGGTTTTCTACATTAACCTGCCCAGGAAGCTAACCTGGACCTCAAAGCTGGCGACACCATGAAAACTGTTATGCATACAAACACACACGCCACGAAAGTCGTCAAATAAAATAAATAAATATGCTGATATTTATAATAAATCGACCCTTTTCATGTATTGAAGGTATATGAGTTAGAAAAAAGATATGAGTTAGAAAAAATAAACAAAATATAAAGAAAAAAACTAAATTGACTCCAGAGAGTGGGAATCCTATTCCTCTTCAATCCCCTTGCACCCCACTTGTTTAAAACTTTCTAAGACAATGTATCAAACAATCTGAGAAGGGACTTCGTTACGCAGGAATCAATTTCGTGGTCTGGCTGAATTTGATTAATCAATTTAAGTTATGCTACAGTTAAAGCCCACTTATTTTTGAGCAAATACAAACTCAAAAAGAATTTCCTTGGAGTTTCTCTTATTGGAATTTTCAATTCAATTTGAAAAGTTAAGATAGCAAAGTGCTAGGGTGATCAGAATTCAAGTCAAGAGACCCGAGTCCGAGCCCCAGATGGTAGACTCTGTACGAGATTAACTTACGTTTAACATCTCGTTTGTGTTTATTATCTCGCCGCGTCACGTAGACTGGCATAGATTTAGAAAGAAGAAAGAATCACATTTATTATTTATATTATGAGTGGTTGAGTGATCGGATTCGGGTCTTTTACAGGCAGTTAAGTAAGTGAAATAGTACAGAAATCCATTAAGTTAAGATTGATTTTCAAATACGGTCCCGGGCGATTTTGTAACCCTTAAATCATACGTACAACACTCACATACGTGTATGTCGATGAAACCTTCAAGTGTTTATTCATAAAATACTCAAAAGAATTTTTCACTTCATAAACTTTCCTTAACTTCTGGGATTTCCATACAGATACCCATTTTCAAAAGCGTATAGAAGTGTCTGCCTTAAAATAAGTACCGCTCAAGCCACTTCAAAACTATTAAAACACTTTCGTCCAAGTAACTTTTCACCTGGAACGGGTTAGTTAGCATCGCCACAAAATCGCACGCCGGCTGAATATTAACTCGGCGATTGTTTACAGACCGGCCGGCCGACGCGCGGCTGAGCTTGAATACTTAGAGCGAACCACCCGACTGGACTCGCTCTAGGAGCTAGACTATAAATCTTATTGATTTTAAAAACTGGACAGTCTTAATTCCCAATGCAGACAGAGGTCTAGTCTAGACAATTAAATCACTTCGACTCACCTTCCACCGAAGATATTTTCGGGACAACGTGACAGGTGGTGAGCCCGTCGCCGTTTGTATGTCCAAGCCAATGATATTATTCGTACATCAGTTTTTAAAAAACCCATTGATACGAGCCTGCTACCTGGGGATCTAACTCAGGTCTCTTGACTCGAAATTCCGATCACCCAACCACTCGGCTATTTTATTTTATTTTATTCTTGAAGGAAAGATTACAGCTAATACAGAAAATATAAATTAAATTACAGTAAAGCAAAAAGCCCATTTAAAAGCTTCCACAGTTACTATCGTGACCATAATAATAAATACATACAGAACGTATCGTGACTATAATAATAAATATATACCATACAGAACAAAATCAAATACATTGCTCTGTTCCCAAAGTAAGTAGCTTAAGCACTTGTGTTATGAAAATGAACACCCAGACCCAGGCTTTTCTTCCACGGAGATAATCAAGATACAACCGAGTGTTAAAAATTAATAAATTGCAAATAATTATTTATTTTAATCCATTACAAGTTTTTCATTCTGACGGGGTAGGTTGAAAGAACAGATTGCCAAGCATCATTACACTTACGTACCTATCTTGCTTCTATGAAACTCATAAGTTTTCTATACCCGCATACCCAGACGATGTATAGTGTAAAATGTATATCGTCTGGGTATCCGGGTATTCTCGATGCTTCCCATTTCTTATATAACTTTTACACATTATATGTTAACGCACCGAAGAGGGTGTGGTGACGACACAGACGACTCTTTGGCAAAGAAGAAGTTTTATTGTAAATATTGGTCTGGAATTGTTGGAGGTAGTCCCGCCATCAGTCAACATTAGCCGTATTCTTACAACGTTACTATACAGTAGTTCAATATTAACAATAAATAAATAAAAACATGTATACATACATAGGGACATGGCATACATTACTCTGATCCAAATGTAAAGGACTTGTGCTATGGAATCAGAAACAACGAAGGTACCATAAACACCCAGACCCTAGACAATGTAGAAAAATTTGTTTTCTTCGTAGACTTGTCCGGAAATCCAACCTGGTACCCCAGAGCTGTGTATACACCACTTGTATACGGAGGTCGTCGAATAATCACTATTAAATTGAATAATCACTATCAAAGGGACTTAGTTGTTTAGACAATACCTCTGTCTACCCCTGTATTGGGAATTGCGTGAAGATATTTATTTATTTATTTTATTTTAAAACAAAACAAATCCTAGCTCCTGGACTATGTTAACTTATTCTCTGCGCCGCTAAACCGTGTATTGAATATGAATGGAAAATAATATCAGGGAGTGACTGGATTAAACAAAATGATATACATACATTATGCTGCGCGGCGGCCGGTTTCGTAAGGCCAAGCGGCCATTGAATGTCTAATGAGGTTTAAACCTATTTATTTGATTATAATTGCATTATTTATAAACAAAGAATGATAAAAGTTTTTTCGAACGCTTGCTTTGTGATGGGTGGGTTATTGATGTTAAATACGCACCTGTTTTTAAGGACACAGATTTTGGTAATTTCACAATAAAAATAGATTGAATACTAGTGAAACTAAGGTTCTGATATTTGTTTATTTATGGGTAAATCTTGAATTTCTAGACTCTAGAATAAATGAAATTGTACGGCATTATATGGCAGCAAAATCTGTGTCGGCCTGAAGATACCTAAAAGCAAGTTGAATGCAGTGGAGATGCGATCTCTTTATAAACTCTCTTTATAAAGAAAGAGATTCGCAATATGGTAGGTTTGAAAGATGATCTTATTGGTAAATGCTTAAATGGATAAGGGCGTGCTCCAAAGGGAGGGTACGTTGTGCGAATGAGTGGAGATTAAAAGTTGAAGAAAATATACAGGGCTAAAGTGAATACTTAAAGGGCTCGAAATAAGCCTTCTAGAAAGTATAGAAGACTATGTGAGCAAATAGGGGAGGGTGTCGATTATTTGGATACACAAACGTGAGTGTATAAAGAAAACGATGAATTAGATAGATTATTTCACTATCGGTATGAAAGGTTTATGACTCTTGGTTATCGTCTGTATAAATATACGTGAAAAGGTAGATAAAGCCATGATAGAAACGTCACGATAGCGTACTGGTTGGGTGATCAGAATTGGAGTTAAGAGATCCTAGTTCGATCCCCGGGTGGCAGGTTCATACTTATGGGTTTTTTCCAAAACTTATGTACGATTTATAATATCGAATTCCGTTACCTTGGGTCAGTGATCCAAAATGATGGCAATGTCGACCGGGACGTAAAGAATAGAATAAATGCGGGATGGATGAAATGGCGACAGGTCTCGGGAGTAACTTGCGATCCACGCATGCCTCTTAAACTTAAGGGCAAAGTTTACAGAACGATCGTGAGACCTGTTGTATTGTACGGATCAGAGTGCTGGGCAACGAAAGTGACGGATGAAAGAAGAGTGCATGCTGCAGAGATGAGAATGTTGAGATGGATGTGTGGAGTGACTAGAAAAGATCGCATAAAGAATGAGTATATAAGGGGAAGCTTGAAAGTAGCACCAGTGACAGAGAAAATGAAGAGTGGTAGGTTAGCATGGTTCGGGCATGTAATGAGGAGGGAAGAATGTAATATAGGCAAAAGAATGTTAGAGATGAGTGTGGATGGACGAAGAGCTATGGGGAGACCAAAAAAACGATGGATGGATTGTGTGAAAGAAGACATGAGAAAGAAAGGAGTGAGTATTGACATGACGGGAAATAGAGGAGAGTGGAAGAAGAAGACATGAGGTACTGACCCCACAAAGCATGGGATAAGGGTAGGAAGAAGAAGATGTACGATTTATATCGTTGACTTGGACACAAAGATGGCAACGACATCACCACCTGTCACGTCCCAAAAATGTTTTCGGAGGAAGGTGGGTCGAAAAGACCTAATTGTCTAGACCTTTGTGAGACAAAGGTATGGCTATAAAATTTGGAAAATGAAAAAAATTTTTGCTTAATTCGTTTAACTCATTTCTGTGAAATTCTTTATGACGGGCAAAGCAAGTAAATTAATAAAAGAACCTTTTAAGTACGTCATTGCTAATTTTTTCAACATTATGCATAACATTATCACTCCACAATAGTCATTTGCATTTTAAATCATTTAAGAAATAAGATAAGCATTCAAAATGCCCAATTGTACGTGTATGAACTCATTTTAATGCGGCCGTGTTTGTGTTCATTTGTTTAAATAAGCAATATCCATCTTGATGTGGGAATAAAAGCCTGTTTAATAAATTCAATTAAAATTAAGCTCTTAAATATATATAAAAGCATTTTAGTGGAACAGTCGACGGACTCCTGAGATTATAGAAGTATGATATTGTTTACAGAATGGCCACTCTGCAAGTTAGAGATGACGGCAGAATACCTTACATCTTAATACATTAAAAAGAAATTAAGAAAAAAAAGCAACCCATACGGGAGGAAAGACTGTTGGGTTTTTAAATTTATCATTAATTTAACAACAAACATTCTCACACGACTACGCTATTAAAATTTCAAAGTAAGAGCTTCTGTTATGGAATCAGAAACAAAAAAGTACCAAACGCAACTGAATATTTGTAATAAGTCTCGACAACTGAATCATTACAAGCATATAATATATGTAATAACTCACGATAGCCAAGTGGTTGGGTGATCGTAATTCGATTCAAGAAACCCGAGTTCGATCCCCAGCTTCTAGTTCCCGAGTCCCGTGTTCGATTCGGCCGGCTCGTACCAAAGCGTATTTTTTTTTTCAAAAGTTATGTACGATCTTACAATACAGACAGAGGGTCTGTATTGGAAATGGTGTAAATATATAAGTCCTCAATAGCCAAGCGATAATAGTCCTTAGGACAACATCACGACCAGGCTCTAACCAGGTCTTGATTCTTATTGATGATATTACGCATTCAATACACGAACACACAACACCTGTTGATTAGTAATTCTTGGCACCAGAACGACATTTAATCAAAACATCTATAATTATACTGCATCGCTACCCATTTAACAGATCATCAAAATGGCGATGGATTGTGTGAAAGAAGACATGAGAAAGAAAGGAGTGAGTATTGACATGATGGGAAATAGAGGAGAGTGGAAGAAGAAGATGTACGATTTATATCGTTGACTTGGACACAAAGACGGCAACGACATCACCACCTGTCACATCCCAAAAATGTTTTCGGAGGAAGGTGGGTCGAAAAGACCTAATTGTCTAGACCTTTGTGTGACAAAGGTATGGCTATAAAATTTGGAAAATGAAAAAAATTTTTGCTTAATTCGTTTAACTCATTTCTGTGAAATTCTTTATGACGGGCAAAGCAAGTAAATTAATAAAAGAACCTTTTAAGTACATCATTGCTAATTTTTTCAACATTATGCATAACATTATCACTCCACAATAGTCATTTGCATTTTAAATCATTTAAGAAATAAGATAAGCATTCAAAATGCCCAATTGTACGTGTATGAACTCATTTTAATGCGGCCGTGTTTGTGTTCATTTGTTTAAATAAGCAATATCCATCTTGATGTGGGAATAAAAGCCTGTTTAATAAATTCAATTAAAATTAAGCTCTTAAATATATATAAAAGCATTTTAGTGGAACAGTCGACGGACTCCTGAGATTATAGAAGTATGATATTGTTTACAGAATGGCCACTCTGCAAGTTAGAGATGACGGCAGAATACCTTAGATCTTAATACATTAAAAAGAAATTAAGAAAAAAAAGCAACCCATACGGGAGGAAAGACAGTTGGGTTTTTAAATTTATCATTAATTTAACAACAAACATTCTCACACGACTACGCTATTAAAATTTCAAAGTAAGAGCTTCTGTTATGGAATCAGAAACAAAAAAGTACCTTACGCAACTGAATATTTGTAATAAGTCTCGACAACTGAATCATTACAAGCATATAATATATGTAATAACTCACGATAGCCAAGTGGTTGGGTGATCGTAATTCGATTCAAGAAATCCGAGTTCGATCCCCAGCTTCTAGTTCCCGAGTCCCGTGTTCGATTCGGCCGGCTCGTACAAAGCGTTTTTTTTTTTTCAAAAGTTATGTACGATCTTACAATACAGACAGAGGGTCTGTATTGGAAATGGTGTAAATATATAAGTCCTCAATAGCCAAGCGATAATAGTCCTTAGGACAACATCACGACCAGGCTCTAACCAGGTCTTGATTCTTATTGATGATATTACGCATTCAATACACGAACACACAACACCTGTTGATTAGTAATTCTTGGCACCAGAACGACATTTAATCAAAACATCTATAATTATACTGCATCGCTACCCATTTAACAGATCATCAAAATGGCGATGCACAGTTAGCGCTACCATCTATGGTAGGAACTAATTGATAATTAAATGCACGGATCGTAAACAATTGGTGAACATCAGTGCCTGTACAAATGTGGCGTGATCAGAGAGTATAAAACGCGTTCGGTACAGAGTGGTAGCGGGTCAATTGGGTCGGGCCACGCATGGTTAGTTAGTGTGTTGGCTTCGTGAAACAAATTTTATGACGTAATTGCTTTAGAAATTGGTTTAGGTGAAGCGATAAAATATAATTTTACCTCTGTTACAGATCGTGAAGTAGTATATTAAATTTTTAAGAGAATTCTGAACTGAGAATCATAATGATTCTCGAAAAATTTTACGGAGTATGTCCAATTCAGAGCTTCAATTTTATAGTGCGACGACCTTATAGCCTGGTTCTTAGTAATCCTGACTTCGGAGCGAAGGATTGCGGGTTTGGATCACGCTAGGCAAAAACACCCGCGTGGTCAGTCATGGATGTTTATGTTTAGTGTTAATAGAGATGATGATATGTATCTTAATTCTAGCATATATAATCATAAAGTTAAAAGAACTAAGGATTAAATTGACTAGGCTTTAAGCTATCGCAGTGTTGGGAAATGCGTGAAGATAAACAATTTATTCCCTTGAATTCTCTGTAGCGACATATATATTAACAAAAAACTCCGTGAATAAGTGCCGTACACACTGGTTTTGAGGGTTCTGGCTGTTGCCAGCTCCGAGATGTGATCTTCATATTAATGTAGAAAACACTTTTTCTACGTTTTCTTGGGTCTGGTTGTTTGTGGTACTTTCGTGTTTTGTCGGTGTCGTGTTTTCATTCCAAATGCATAAGCCACTTACTTTGGGATCAGAGCAGTGTATGTGATGTTGGCCCTATATGTATGTGATGTATGTAAAAAAATAAATAATAAAAATATCTTCACGCAATTCCCAATACAGGTAGATAGAGGTTTAGACAATTAAGTCCCTTTGACACACCTTCCACCGAAGACATTTTCGGGACAACGTGACAGGTGATGAGCCCTTCGCAGTCTATGTCCAAGCCAACAATATAATTCGTACATAATAAGTTTTTGAAAAACCTATTGGTACGAGCCTTGCTACCTGGGGATTGAAATCGGGTCTCTTGACTCGAAATTCCGATCACCCTACCACTCGGCTATCGTTACTTACATCTATGTATGTATTTATTAATTATTTAAAACTTTGTAGAAGCTTTATTTAGAGGCTGTCAAAGACTAACTACAATATTTGAAGTATTTCGAATTTTTTTTAACCAAGTCATGCCTAAAATAAAATTTCGAGTCAGTTACCATTTTTTAATATCTTATCATTACCCAGATTTTATTATAATAAGAGAGTCGAACGCGGGAAGATATCGAGAACGCCTCGAGTCAAAGTTATAAATACTCCTTACGTAAATAGCAACCAACCCGTTTTAGATATTAAATACCGGTTCCATCATATCCGAAATAACAGCCCACGGCGCTGCGGTGCTGCCATGTTCAAATACAACCGGTTAAGCGCAAGAGAGTCCAGTGCATGCGGGTCCCGTATACGTCTTTGATATCTTTGTTTGTCTGCGCATTTCGTTCAGAAAAACCACTTCTTTCTACCTGCATTTCACAGTAACTTATTTTACTTACTTATATTCACGCCATACCCAATACGGGAACGTGACAGTTGGTGAGCCCGTCGCCGTCTTTCGGTCCAAACCAACGATATGATTCGTACATAAGTTTTTGAAAAAATTCGTTGGTACGGGCTTTGGGGATCAAACTCGGGTCTTGATACACCGAACCACTCCGTTATCCAGAAATTATTTTTCTATCTTAGTCCCTGACGGAGTAGCAAAGAAAACAGATCGCCAAGTGTTACGATCCTTATATACCCCTTTTGCTTCTTTAATCACGATCTCCTCCGTAAACGAGTGGCATACACTCCGGTTATCATGTCCCAGGCTCCAAGAAGGCTTCAGGGTTTGATTCCTAGCTGGGTTAACGCAGATAACCAATTTTTCGATATTGTCATGGGGTGTTTGTGGTAACTTGGTTTTTTCTAATTTCATAACATGAATGCTCTAGCTTTGGGAGGGGAGCAATTTATGTGATGTTGTAATGAATGTATGTATGTATATATTTATGTATATAGTGTAAAATTTTAAGTATCTGAGCCTCGCAGAGCCTTTTGATAATTAATGAGAGATTTTTTAAAAACACGTGATACTTGTGGGATTGGAACCTGCGAAATTTGCTTTAACGTAGTAACCACCATGTCTCACCAGCATCGGTTAAATTTATTCAAATTTATTACATTAAATAATAATTATAATTTTTTAACGGTACCTTGTAAGGCCGTGATATTAAACCGATGTAAAGCAAACTTTTGTAATATATTACTTCCGCGAGGAACTCTAAAACATACAAATATAAAACCTCCTATAAATGCTGTAATGCTGAGTGCATTTAAAACTTTTTAAAGGCATTATTTTTTAACTCTATTAACGTTATGTAAATTAATAACACTATAGATGTATAATCACTTTTTGTACTGTGCAGTCAAACTAAAATAACTTTTTCACGTGGACAGGATACATGTTAAAAATGTGAAAGTTTGTGTGTTTGACAAACATGATGTTTGGATATTTGTTCCAAATATTGTGTTTCAATGTTTGACTGGATGAAACACTGGATCAACAACACCGATGCTGTTGGGGAGATCTGAATCATGTTTTTGGATAAATAGAGGTCCGCAGAGAGACATGACTTTTTCTTCCGTAGAAATTTCTAATTAATACGTGGACCAAGTTCGTTTAATGATTTGTTTCTTAAATAATCATTTACATAGTCTTAAACGATCAATCATTCAATAATCATTGAAAAATAATATCGACTTGGACACTAAGACATGCTCACAGCCTGTCACGATGTGCGAAATAAATTCCGAGGAAATATTATTCGATTCGAATTTTATGGGTATTTCTTCATTTCGCTATAAAGAAGTAGGCAAGAGGTCTAGATAATATAGTTTATATTATCTAGACCTCTTGCCTACTTTTATAGCGAAATGAAGATATACCCATAAAATTAACCATCGTGCATTGGAAGATTCGTGGTCACGGGGGGACAAAAAGAACCGGTGAATTCTTATAGCTTTAATAAAGATCGACAAAACGACAAATTATTGTAGGGTTTTTCTGGATATTTTATGATTTTAAATGTGCATGTTATTACTTTGTGATATTAATTAAAATTTATTTAACTGTCACGGTAGCCGAGTGGTTGGGTATATGGGATTCGAGTCAAGACTTCAAACATCAACAACAACAAACTTCAAACTCGGGTCGAGTTTGAAATTCTGGTAGTAGGTTCGTACCAACGAAAACGTATGTACGATTTATATCGTTGGCTTGGTCGTAATGGTGGTAACACGCTCACCACTTGTCACTTTGACCCAAAAAATGTCTTCGGTGAAATGTTGTGATTGTGTGAACCGTAGTCTACACCAGTATTGGTAGTAACGTGATTTTTTACTGAAGTGTATTAACGAAATTGTGATTTTTGATTTTATTCAAAATCGTTATAATATATTTCAGATATTGAATATTTGTACTTGAATCGTGGATGTTTAAATGTATATATGAATATTTATCTATGTAAATTCATATGACATATTGTCAGTCAAACAAAATAATGTATAATATACGATTAGCTTTGATAATAAAACGGTAACAGGCTTATCGCCTGTCATGTTGTCCCAAATAAATTTCAATGAAACTTGGAATGAAAGGTCTTAATTATGTCTCTGCCTGCCCCAGTATTAGAAAATTGCGTGAAGATAAAAAAATCTATATTAGATTAGGAGACGGGTAGAAATAAACAATTGCCCCAAAACTTGAAATCCTAACCTGAACGCGGGTTAAAGCCGGCACCAAAGTCCTGACTACTCATCACTACTCTGAACACTTTCCACGTGGTTTCACATTACCCATAAGTGTCTTAAGAGGCGATTAAGGGAAAGTCTTTGAAAATGATAATGACTGACGACAGATGAGGGGATAAACATTTAAGAAGAAAAATACATGTCCCTGCCGAGGTAGCCAGTTTGAACAGATTGCCAAGTGTCACGATCCTTGCATACCTCTTTCGGTTCTTTCATAAATAAATTAAATAAATAAAGAAATATCTCCACACAATTCCCAATACAAGGGCAGACAGAGGTCTAGTCTAGACAATTAAGTCCCTTCGACCCACCTTCCACCGAAGACATTTTCGGGACAACGTGATTTTCGGGTGGTGAGCCGTCGCCGTCTTAATGCCCAAACTAACGATACAATTTAAAAACCATTGGTATGCGCCTGCCACCTGGGAATCGAACTCGGGTCTCACGACTCGAAATTCCGATCACCCAACCAATCGGCTATCGTGCCTTTACTCGCTTCTTTCAAATTCATCAAATACCTCATTTCCTCATTATTTTATTATTTTAATCTCATTACTCAATTTAACAAATACCACACCAATGAAACTAAAACTATAATAGTTTTCGTCTCAATAAAAAAAAATAATAAACTTTAGTACTATGGTCAATAGTACGTACGTATATAATCAAATAAAAAAAAAAAAGCTTTTTATATTTATACTAGTTAGAGAAACGTTATATGCACACGTCAAACACGTTTAGTTGATTTGGGAAGCGAAGTTGTTGGGCAACCTTCATCTGAACAATCCTTCCATAAGTTTACCAGACTCATTAAAAAAAACTACACGCCGATATACACCGAATGCTTATAGAAATAAGTATTAAAACACTCTGTATTTCAAGAGATGTTTTGTAGATTACCTCAGGGTTGTACACTTGGCCTTCTTTTTATTCTATTGGTCGTTTATATGATAATCACTGGTATACATTTATTTTTAAGCTAGTTGGCGCCGTTAAAAAAAACGTAGATAGGGAGATTTTATGGCGTAAAGTTTTTCGACGTTGAAAATAAACGTTGGACTGTTATTTCCGATCGTGTCCCATTTATATTCGGAGTACTAAAAGCTTATGTTTTCTTAACGTAATTCAACATGTAATAAATTTTTGTTAATAGTTACCTGCACATTATGCTAATGTGAGAAGCGACAATTTACGTCTATTTTGATATACTTGTTATTTTAAAGTAGCAATGATTTTTTTTTTCGAAACTAATGAACATTTTGACTAGGCTTATTTAGACACAATACGGTAACATATTCACTTACACTGTTACGCCGGTCCAAATAAGCTCCGATAAAATATTATTTCTTCTATTTCCTCTTACTAGCCTATCAAGAGTCCAATGCTGAACATAGGCCTCCTCCAAAATTTTTTACAAAGAAAGATCCTCAGCCACCTCCATCCACCAACCTCCCGCACCAATTTGCAAATCGTCATTACGACTCACAGGTAGTAATCCATATTTTTAAATTTTACTTAAAAGTGTTAATAATGACGATAGCTAAGTGGTTTGTTGACCGAAATTCGAGTCATCGAGACACCCGAGTTCGAAACCTGGTGATAGACTGGTACCAATGGGCATTTTCTAACCTTATGTACAATTTATGTCGTTGATTTAGACATAAAGACAGCTACAGACTCACCACCTATCACGTTGTCCCAAATAAATTTCAATGAAACTTGGAATGAAAGGTCTTAATTATGTCTCTGCCTGCCCCAGTATTAGAAAATTGCGTGAAGATAAAAAAATCTATATTAGATTAGGAGACGGGTAGAAATAAACAATTGCCCCAAAACTTGAAATCCTAACCTGAACGCGGGTTAAAGCCGGCACCAAAGTCCTGACTACTCATCACTACTCTGAACACTTTCCACGTGGTTTCACATTACCCATAAGTGTCTTAAGAGGCGATTAAGGGAAAGTCTTTGAAAATGATAATGACTGACGACAGATGAGGGGATAAACATTTAAGAAGAAAAATACATGTCCCTGCCGAGGTAGCCAGTTTGAACAGATTGCCAAGTGTCACGATCCTTGCATACCTCTTTCGGTTCTTTCATAAATAAATTAAATAAATAAAGAAATATCTCCACACAATTCCCAATACAAGGGCAGACAGAGGTCTAGTCTAGACAATTAAGTCCCTTCGACCCACCTTCCACCGAAGACATTTTCGGGACAACGTGATTTTCGGGTGGTGAGCCCGTCGCCGTCTTAATGCCCAAACTAACGATACAATTTAAAAAAAAAAACCATTGGTATGCGCCTGCCACCTGGGAATCGAACTCGGGTCTCACGACTCGAAATTCCGATCACCCAACCAATCGGCTATCGTGCCTTTACTCGCTTCTTTCAAATTCATCAAATACCTCATTTCCTCATTATTTTATTATTTTAATCTCATTACTCAATTTAACAAATACCACACCAATGAAACTAAAACTATAATAGTTTTCGTCTCAATAAAAAAAAAATAATAAACTTTAGTACTATGGTCAATAGTACGTACGTATATAATCAAATAAAAAAAACATAGCTTTTTATATTTATACTAGTTAGAGAAACGTTATATGCACACGTCAAACACGTTTAGTTGATTTGGGAAGCGAAGTTGTTGGGCAACCTTCATCTGAACAATCCTTCCATAAGTTTACCAGACTCATTAAAAAAAACTACACGCCGATATACACCGAATGCTTATAGAAATAAGTATTAAAACACTCTGTATTTCAAGAGATGTTTTGTAGATTACCTCAGGGTTGTACACTTGGCCTTCTTTTTATTCTATTGGTCGTTTATATGATAATCACTGGTATACATTTATTTTTAAGCTAGTTGGCGCCGTTAAAAAAAAACGTAGATAGGGAGATTTTATGGCGTAAAGTTTTTCGACGTTGAAAATAAACGTTGGACTGTTATTTCCGATCGTGTCCCATTTATATTCGGAGTACTAAAAGCTTATGTTTTCTTAACGTAATTCAACATGTAATAAATTTTTGTTAATAGTTACCTGCACATTATGCTAATGTGAGAAGCGACAATTTACGTCTATTTTGATATACTTGTTATTTTAAAGTAGCAATGATTTTTTTTTTCGAAACTAATGAACATTTTGACTAGGCTTATTTAGACACAATACGGTAACATATTCACTTACACTGTTACGCCGGTCCAAATAAGCTCCGATAAAATATTATTTCTTCTATTTCCTCTTACTAGCCTATCAAGAGTCCAATGCTGAACATAGGCCTCCTCCAAAATTTTTTACAAAGAAAGATCCTCAGCCACCTCCATCCACCAACCTCCCGCACCAATTTGCAAATCGTCATTACGACTCACAGGTAGTAATCCATATTTTTAAATTTTACTTAAAAGTGTTAATAATGACGATAGCTAAGTGGTTTGTTGACCGAAATTCGAGTCATCGAGACACCCGAGTTCGAAACCTGGTGATAGACTGGTACCAATGGGCATTTTCTAACCTTATGTACAATTTATGTCGTTGATTTGGACATAAAGACAGCTACAGACTCACCACCTATCACGTTGTCCCAAATGTCTTCGGTAAAAGGTGGGGTGAAATGACGTAATTGTCTAGAACTTTGGACACAACAGTATTGAGAATGGTGTGAAGATAGGTAAAAGTTTCTAAAGTAGTACAGATTTTTTTCTTTAACATAATTAGTAAATTTCATTTGGCGATATTATATTTTTTTATTTTTTACCTCGACAAAAGATAAACACGACGGAGAAGTAGTATGACTATTGGAATCCTGTTTCTCAACTTTTTTTCCTGTCCATTATTTGTGTAAATATAAGAAGGCATATAATTGTGTGCGTGTGTGTATGTATCTAAATTATTCTTGTAAAAGTATAAGAAAAGTTAATTATAGGCTTTCTGCTAGACATTTTTGAGACGTGTTAAAACCGTCTAGAAACCCCACAAGACTGAGTAAAAACAAGCAGAATATTGTGGGAAGTAAATGGATGATGGTATTACAAGAACGGTTTTTGTTCTGAACTAGTAAGGTCTACGTTCAGTAGTAAACTGATAAGCTGTACAGAAGAAAGAAGAAGAGTTTCAAGTTCATGTGATGTCTGTGTAAGAAATTGCCACTGCCTTTCTGTATGTGGCGACCTAAGAATGACTTAATTCTTTACAATTACATAATTTATTGATTTATTGTTATTTCATTAATTATCTGTTACAATCGCCTTTTTTTTAATAGGAAAAGGGAGGCAAACGAGCTGGTGGCTCACGTGATGGTAAGTGATTACCGCCGCCCATGAACACCCGCAATACCAGAGGCTTAGCAGATGCGTTGCCTCCCTTAGAGTGGGCCCACACCCCCCCCCCCCGTAATTGGGGAGCGAGGTGTGTGGGCCACCGGTTACCTGCACTCACCAGACGAAACGTAGAAGTTTGTTAGAATTCTACTTCACGCCGGTATTCTGTGAGGTCGTTGTACTTCCTCGGTCGAGCCGGCCCATTCATGCAGCAACAAAAGCTGATGCGTGGCTCTACCACTGTACTACGCCTAATTTATTAATTGATAGAAAGATACCAACTTGAGATATACATTTAGACAGAGATCCGTAGGTGAAGCTTAAGTCTTTTCGACTCACTTTTCACCTATTTGGGACACCCAAACCGACTCAAATTGGTAGTAACACTGCCTCTGAAGCTAAAGGTTGCGGGTTTGAATCCCGCTAGGAGCAAACATATGTTTAATGAATTCTACATTACAGCTGAATCTGGCTAAGGAGGTAAAACTTACTTGGAGGTCTATCACGGAGGGCAACAAATATATATTCGTATTTGTTAAAATAAAGTTACTGATTTAGGATTTGATAAGAAAAAAGTCTCCTGCTAAAGAAAGAAAAGGATCATTCAAAGAAAGAAGTTTTATCTTTATTTAAGGAGGACCCTCTGTAAACCCTATATCAATATACAGAAGAACTATTTTAAAAAAGCACATAACCAAAAAAGAAGTACTAATAATATTATAATCAGTGGGTAAACAAAGAAAGCAAAAAATCGAAAAATATCAGCATCTTAATGTCCAAGCCAACGGTACAATATACTGACATAAATATATTATTTACATCGGTTCATTACATTACATAGATTCATGTATACATTTAAACATCCAGGACTCGAATACAAACATTCACATTCATCATACAAATATTTGCCCCTAACTGAATTCGAACCCGCAACCCTTAGCTTCGAGGGCAGGGTCACCACCAACTAGGCATAAAGTCGTTAATTTTACTTAGATATTATCTTCAATGGAAGGTGGGTCGAAACAGGTCTAGTCCAACTAACTGTCTAACCTCTGTCTTTTTTTTTAGTACTGAAATATATTTATTTCCATCTTATACTGTTAGTCAAGATAGCCGAGTGGTTGGGTTGTCGGAATTTCCCGGCCCCGGTCGGAGACCCGAGATCGATCCCCAGGTGGCAGGCTTATAAACGAATTACGAGTATATCGTTGGCTTAGATATAAAGACGGCGACCGGCTGACCACCTGTCAAGTTGACCCGAAAAAATTGTCGGTGGAAGGTCTGCCAAAGGGACTTAATTGTCTAGACTAATTCTCTGTCTACCCCTGTATGGGGATTGCGTGAAGATATATATATATTCAATTTATTTTTTTATACTGTTAGTGAGAACCTTTACCTAACTGTCTAAATATCTTAAAAAAAACCCCCACCTCATCTGAATAACCAATACAATAAATATAACACGAGAAATGTGTTTACAAATAATAAGTTGCAAATTTGCTTACACATTTGGTTGCCTTTGTAAACATATTGAATTTCCACCGCACTGTAACATTAAAGGTGCTAATTTAAAACTCATGTTTCGAGTGAACATGCTTTGCAATCGATACTAAAATAAGTATTTTTATCGATAAAACTGCAAACATTTTTGTCGAAGCACCACCTCTAGTGTTTATTACCATGTTTTTACTCCGATAACTTTTAATTAATCCGAACAAGTTATGAAGTTGAGTGTTCAACGAGAAGGGGTAGGTGGGTGGGTGTAAATGGGGGGTGGATTGTTGGTCCGAGGGTGGGGTCTTCAAATAAATTAAGTCTGTAAAAGTACGGCCTCGGAGTTCAACCTTAAAATAAATTAGTTTCGGGTAATGTTCTGTTGCGATAATTTTTTTTATCAAGAATGTTCAGACCGTGTTTATTTTGGGAATAGAAATCTTGATCCATGTTCTCAGAACGTGACTTGTTAACTTGCTTGTTTTTAGTGTACAGAAAATTTATTTTTAGTATACGTAAAGTTTGGAATATGTTGTTTACAGATTAGGTACTGACTTAACGTTCTGTAATAATCCATTTTTTTGCCTTTATCGCCACACTTGACAAGCGAATTGGCGATCGTTTTTCCAGATACTTATTCAGCGCTGCCCGTCACCGGTCTATATGATATTTATCTAGTTTTGGATACAGTTATAAGCCCTGTGGCACTAGCTAAACTAGCACTAAATCCACCACCCACTTTCTTCACGTGGATGTCGTAAGAACCTTGAAATTTCATTTGCTACCGTCAGATAACCATCTCGACCAGACAGATAAGACTAATAATAAGTTTTTGAAGAAACCCTTGGTACGTGCCTACCACCTGGGGATCGATCTCGGGTCTCTCGACTCAAAATTCCGACCACCCAACCACTCGGCTATCGTGTCTTACAAAGTGGGTTTTTGGAAGTTTTTGAAAAACCACAAAAAAATAATCTCTAATCCACAATATCATAATTATGTTCTATATATTAACTATTTTGTATGTTTGTTTATTTTGTATCAGATTAACTCGATCAAAGAAATTGAATGACGACATCCGTGGACGAGTGGAGTAAACACCGGTTTTCAAGATCTCATCTCGAGGTCCCGGTTTCGATTACCGGTCGGGTCAATGTATAAAAACCACTTTTTCTACATTTTCTCGGGTCTGGGTGTTTGTTATGCCTTCGACGTTTCCGATTCCCATACCAAAAGTACTTTAACATCTTACATATAGGATCGGAACAATGTATGTGATGTTGTCCCTATCTGTATACTTCTTTATGTATCTTTATATTTAATAAAAAAAAGATGTTATATATTCATAATATTTATTTCAATCATTTAGATGAAAAACTTTGACAATCGACTGTTTCTTATCATTCGAATTTTCATTTCGTCTCCCAAAGGCATTTAATCATCGATCCCAGAAATAATATTCAACGCGATTCATTCAAACTTAGCCCCCCTCCCCTCCCCCCCGACCCACACTCACTCCGACACCCGACCGGTGCTGATAATTCACTTGATAACGTTTCGTTACTCGGAAACTTTGTTCAAGTTGATGGGAAAGTGATTCAATTTCCGTAATACAAGATTCGTTTATTCAAGGGGAATATTTTTGTTGAGGTAAGAAGTTATCTTGGATGATAAAATTGCGTTAGGATGATTAATATGATTTTTGTGGCCGAGACTAACTTTCGTACATTGTGTGAGCGAATTGCTCGAAGAGGGGAGGGTCATGAGTACTCGGTGCGTGTATGAAGAAAATGGTAAGTTTGTAAGAAGCATATGAAAAAAAAGAAGATATAGTCACGATAGCCGAGTGGTTGGATGATCGGTATTAGGAGTCAAGAGACCAGAGTTCGAACCCTAGGTGGCAGGCTCGTACCAAGGGATTTTTTCAAAATAGTTTTTTGGAAAAAGTAAATAGTTTTACGGAGATGACATGACGAGACGAAGTACAGAAACCCAAACCTTAAACCGATCGGGATTTTAACTTCTGTACATCGTAAAGTTGTGATCTATACATCGTTGAGATTCTGTATATCGTACCAAATCGGCAATAATATCCCTAACGGACCGTATGTCATAGGGAAAATAAATAAATAAACATCGGCAATCGGTATATTATAAGAGATGATGCCAGTAGCAATAGGAGTCATAAGTACTTCTTATCTAGACTCGCAACACCTGAAACTGCAGATGACTTGCCTACTCTAAAAAATGAATGAAAGCAGGAAAACAGTAAAAGCTTACCTAATCGGAAGCAGTACGAAACCAGGAAAAATATGTCTTTTCTTCACTCTTGCTGGTACTCCACGAAGACGATGGATAACCAACGTTGCCGAGTGACTTACACAACAGATTTAATGATTTAACTAGCTATGAGGTTCTGAAAAATTAACGACGAATCAATTTAAAAAGCAACTTTTCTGTATTATCTCGGGTCTGGATGTTTGTTGTTTGTGGTTACAGAATCGAAAACAACTTTCGTTGTTTTCGATTCTGTACTCCAACTGCTTAGGCAACTTACTTTAGGATTTCAGCAATGTGTGTGCAGTTCATATCTATGAAAAAAAATAAAGAAAAAAAGTATGTATTTGTTTATTGTTTTGTCACCCTAATTATTTTTCTAAAATAAAAGTAGCCTAACTTACTCCTTATAAAATCAGATATCTACTGTGAAAGTCCCGTTAAAATATGTCTAGCCGTTCCAGAGATTAGCCTGAACAACTATATAAATAGACAACAATGTACAAAATATTATGTATATATAAAATATACATAATATTTTCATGTAAATACAGGGTATACTTTCATATTTAGAATAAACAAGACTGTGGCACAATTTAAAAATGTTTTAAACTTTTTCAACCAAGGACAGAAGTCTTTACAGTTATGTTTGTTAAAAGATTTAAAATAAAAACTTTATATGCTCCGTTTACGTTTCAGAGAATATTTGTGTGAGCCTCAACCCGAGTACTTGATAAACAAGCGAAAATACGGAACCAAGCCAAGTTCTCCACAAAGAAAATCTACCGCAAGCTCCTATGCTTGTATTTCGCGAAATTCATGCGTTTATTCCAAATTATGATGATTCCGTTGAAAGTTTAGCCGGCTGCGCACGTGTGTGGTGCAAGCGACAGTATAAAGAGAATGTTTTATTTAAATTTTTAAGAAAAATTAAAAACAACAATGACCTTAATGATTTCTTGTATTTACGCGAATACATTTAATATAAAACGATTTTCGGATTTTATCGCGTTTTTAAATATTTTTGTCAGTGGTCACGGGGGGACTGACCACGGAAGCTATAAAGCATCCAAAACGTCGGGAAGTAAAAATAGTTTGTAAAAAAACAACTATATAAAAACGCGATAAAATCCGAAAATCGTATTATTTAAAACAATGAACTTTTTATTTATGTTACCATAGGCTTCGTATCTAAGGATTACGCGTTCGAAACCCACTAAGGAGAAACATTTTTGTATTAAATATGAATGTTTGTACTCGATCCATGGACGTTTATATGTATAATATGGATATCTATTTATGTAAATAAATATCTAAGTACGTACATCCTACCGAAGGCTTGAAAAATAAAACGGTTACGTTGTCCCGAATAGGCTTAGGTGAAAAATAAAAAAATCTTTTCTAGACAATTAAGTCCCTTCGAGCGACGTTCCACCAAAGATATTTTCAGGACAACGTGACAGGTGGTGAGCTCGTTGCCGCCGTCTCTATCTTCGGTGAAAGATCGGGCAAAAGGACTTAATAGTTATAATTCAAGTTGGAATGTACGTCAAAACGAAAATACTCAGAACGATTCAGCAGTAGGTTCTAAAAAGCCTAGCATCTGCAACTGCAACACGCTTTGCATGGAAATTCCCTAGGAAAATATGCTGCCATAATTTTTCAGTTAAATATATACATACTTAAGATAATATCTATATAGACATTTGAAAGATATCATGAAATAAAAAACATTGATAAATCTCGAGCAAACTGTGTGAGAGATTGTAAACGTTTTGCATTTTAAATACTATATGCTAATAGCAACGCTAAACAACTATACTAGTATTTCTTATGATAATCTGCATATGTTTGTTTGCGTAATTTCGGTGGACGAGGCATTGTGTTTTCTCTGGCTGCCCCGTTAGGGACGACATCAGAAATTCGAATAAAATATCTTTATTTTAAAATGAAATGTCAAATGTTATTTTTAAATTGACACCGTATTCTAAAATAAAATTCATCATAAGAGAGAAAAATATCAATGATTTCAGACCCGAGATGATCAGCCCTCACCAGCAGCAACTGTTTACAAGTATGAAATATGAGATAGCTATCGCCGTCGTCAGCCATGTTACAGAGAGAGAGAGAGAGATACTAAAACAATACTCATACTATTCTAAATTAACGAAACAAAGAATAAGTAAATAATACAAATTAGTAATATTACATATTGGTTGTGCTTATTATTTTTTTTTAATTTGTATTACATTATTTCCTTTAATAATATTTATTTGTTATAAGATTTGATCCAATCAGGGTCTTCTTCAAGCTTGATCCTCGTAGGATTCAGGACTCAAGGTAAACCTCTCTTCTCGGGGGTCTTCTCAGGGGGCTGCTGCTCCCCCGGTCCTGGGTACCACTATTTCTATGGTATGTGGTTGGTGTGTTGCGTATTTCACGCCTAATGTCGGGACTTGTCGCGCATGCCCGACCCCTCCCTGGTCGGGTGGCGAGCAGATGATACCACGTGGAGTCGGTCGCCACTCAGGTGGGCGTGCGTGGAGTGGTAGTAGTTTCTTGACGGAAGCTAGGTCATGGAGGTGCTCATGCGGCCCGTTGACGGCGCGATCGAACATCTTAGAATTGTGTAATAATAATTGTGAGTGAATTGAACTGCGGTCCCGGAAGGAAAAATACATGGAGTCAGGAGCATTCGCCTTCTTTTATGCAGGTACGTCCGGCTTAAGTACTATTGTCCTATTACTAGCCTCGAGTTGTATCTATCAGTACCTAGGTTAACTACAGTCCTAATTTAAGTATTCTCATAACACCATTTTTACTTTACCCACCACATATTAAAGGAAAAGTGGAGGATCCGCTATATAATGCCGCCACAAGCAAAGGCCTTTAAGTCAAAATAAAGGAGACATAATAATTGTATGTAAGATCTGGAGGATGAAGTCCGGTAGGCTTAGAAAAACGCTTGTCGCTCATGATTCGGCGCCCGCAACAGTGTCGCAATGTCACAACTTACTCCAGCCCATTTGGCAAGTCTCGTACGAGCTCAACTTTAGCGAAAACCTCATACCACGCCTTCCATAAATGTCTCAGGATAACGCATATGTTAGTATACTAATGTAATAAAGAGATAGTGAATTTAACCACAGACGATTTACTTTTAAAGTTATGATTTCTATGTTTTAGTATTCTAGAATATTACCGTATATACATACATACATAACGACCTATTAAAGTCCTCTACAGGATATAGGCCTCTCCCATAGGGAAGATTTGCCATAATCACTACGCTTGGCAAGCGGTTTGGCGATCGCAGTAGAAGACCACTCGCACCTCAGACGCTGCTACCCATCTTCGTTCTGATTATTTTGGTCTAATATTTTTAGATATGGTTATCCCACCTTTATCGGTTGCCATAACGATATTGAAGGCTACTCGCCTCTTGTGTTTTCTCGCACTAGAAATTCTAACACCGTTACCACGCGGTAGCAATATTACCAACGTAGAAAAATTATAATGATTGCTATGAATATTCTTAATAAAACACTATTTTAAGTAACTCAGTTTTAAATGACGAATAAGTGTTAAAGCATCTTACTTATAATCAAGGTCTTCACTGAAAGGCAGGCTTATCTTCAAAAAAGCTCTAAGCCGTCCATATGTTTACATCAAGTGCCTGACAGCCTGCCTATTCGCTTCTGATGAACTTTGCAAATGGTACTAAATAATCACAAAGTCCACCGCTGGACATGCCCCCCCCCCCCATAAACCATAAGCCACAGAGTTCGATCCAGAGCCATCTGCATCCATCGATCCTCGCAATTAGTGCAGGATAAGTCGGATCGTCGTCTTTGCAATCTTCCTGCGTAGTGTTTGTCTTTACAAGGTTGTCATTGTAGATTTCTCACCTTTGAGGAAATCTAAATAAATAATAAATAAATATCTTCAC
Source organism: Sericinus montela (assembly GCA_029286605.1). Lineage (NCBI taxonomy): Eukaryota > Metazoa > Arthropoda > Insecta > Lepidoptera > Papilionidae > Sericinus > Sericinus montela. Next base: position 3,908,884 of record JAGSMR010000085.1, on the reverse strand, counting down.
GCAATTCCCAATACAGGGGTAGACAGAAGTCTAGTCTAGACAATTAAGTCCCTTCGACCCACCTTCCACCGAAGATATTTTCGGGACAACGTGGTGGTGAGCCCGTCGCCGTCTTTATGTCCAAGCCAACGATATAATTCGTACATAAGTTTTTGGAAAACCCATTGGTACGGGCCTGCCACCTGGGGATCGAACTCAGGTCTCTTGACTCGAAATTCCGACCACTAAATTATGTAAATGCCACAACAGCATGTTGATTCTTACAGCTCCATGTTAATGTACTCTGTTGATACCCCGCCATACCAATCTGGAATGTATGAAGACCGAATGAAATTCGTCTTCATTTATTCATTATAAACTGAACGTACCTAAACTATGAAAGCACTTCTGAACGGTATCATCATTATAGTACTATCATCATTCAAAACTGTAGATTTAGAATGTAGAGAGTATCTACTCCAGTAGGGCCACCACACTTTTTTTATATAGGTAATTTATGTTACACTAAACGAAGTGTGCTATTATTAGTCAACTAATAGAAGGTAAAGTCATCGACAGTGTGCTTTTTCAATGTATTTTCATAGTCCAGATTTAAACATGCATCCGCATTGGTTTTACGACTCATGAAACTCTCATCAGCTCGCTAGGTGAGTGTAAAACTCGATGTTTATTGGAGACAAATGGTAGATGAGAATAAATTGGATTATGTTACAGTATTTATAAATGCAACCCATTCTAATGAGACGTTTTTATATACGTCACTTCGGCTGTAAAATCGCGCGAAGCTTTTTTTTTTTTTGTTGAAAACTTAGAAAATAATGTTAGACATTTATCACAGGCATCGGAAGTTCTCTTATTTGATAAAGAAAAAACAATCAAATAAAAAATATCTTTACGCCATTCCCACCTACCACCGAAGACATTTTTTGGGACAACGTGACAGTCGGTGAGCCTGTCGCCGTCTTTATTTCCAAGCCAACGATAATCTTCGCAATATTAATCAGACCGATAACGAGCAGCAGCGTCTCGGGGTCGAAATGTATGTTACTGCGATCTTCAATCCGCTTGGCAAGCGAAGCGATTATGGCAAATCCTCCCCATGGAAGACGCCTATATCCTACTGATGACTTAAAGAAACATTTTTGTGATAATGGGCGCAATTTGTCCCCTTTAAAATATAAGACTGTTAGCATTTTTAAATGGAGCTAAGTCATAAAGACGATAGACAGTGTTCTCTCTCATTATTTTGGTATCAAGCTACGTATAGAACGAAAATCATAATGCATTGAAATTCCACGCAGCCGTGGGCCACACACGCCCCCAAATTTATGGGAAGTAGATGTCGGGATTGCGTTTTTATGGGTAATAAAAGTTTAAAGCGACAAAATTTCGACTACAAAGCACCCCGAAAACTATTTTGGACTAGGCACTAGTTGCGGCTTGGACCACCAGCTGTTATTGGCTTTAAAATGTTTTATTTATTCAAGCATTCCCAAATTGGGGTAGTCAGAGGTCATTTAGTCCTTTAAACACACATTGCATGTGAGATTATTTGAAATAACGTGACAGAGGGTGTGCTTATCGCGGTTTTGGTGTCCAATTAATAATACAAATTACACATAAGTTATGTTATACTAGTTTATTGTTTTAATTGTTATTATAAATATATTTTGCATCTCGAGGCGGGTCGAAGGAACTTAATTGTCTAGACTAAACCTCTGTCTACCCCTGTATAGGGAAATACGTGAAGATATTTATTATTATTATATCTCGAATTTACGTACACCCAATTCTAATTTTCACTGGTACTTAAATCCACAGCAACATGGTTGCCTGAAGGAGATCCCTTAATAAGACCACTAATTTTTATGTTTATAGGTGTACTATAAAGATATTTGAAATAAAGAAAGAAAGGTTTAAGCGTTATTTTGACGAAATAAAACTTTGCCTTAATAAGGCTCTAACACCTATTTGTAATTCAAATAATAACCAAAATAAATTTTATATACAGTATCGTTTTGTTTATCGAATTTGTATAATTAAAACTTTATAGTCCAGCGAAACGCAATCTCTCAAGTTCTGGTTTTAGGAATGACGTCACACGTTATCAACTAGACACAGGTCTTTACTAATATTTATGATCATAATATCTTTCCACGCGATATTATTCGACAAACAGGATAACTAACGAAGTATTATTTTAATAATGGCATTTCAAAATCTAAAATAAAACTTAAACTTGTATGTAAATATTATACTATTTATTTAACTTCACCCAATTTTCCCATAGGCAAAGGTCTCGACTTTTCACTTTTAGCCGAAGCTTTGGGACAACGTGACAATTGGTGAGTCTACCAACGTCTTAGCGTCCAAACTAACGGTACAGTATAATTAAATACATATATTATATCACATACAAATAACGAGAGAGAGAGAGAGAGAGAGGGGGAAAGGGAATCGAAGCCACAACCCTAACCTTCGATAACAGGGGGTCAATACCAACTCTGCTATCGATTGTAATTTAATTTAATTAAATACCATCGTATTCCATAAGACAAATATAACAAAACATACTAGAAATGAACGTGCAAATAAATAATTAATTTTGAGCTGTTAATACATTCCTTTGACGTCCTGAAGCCTGAGCGACATCTGAAGCGGAATTATGGAAGCGATAACAAATTTTAATATTTTATGAATTAAAAGCCTTTCCTCGGGATCAGTCGCTGTCGCAACTTGTAAGCCAAGAGTTGCGATTTACGTTTACAGGACTAATCTCTTCGAGCACACTGAGAGCTGCGCTATCAGAGAATGTATTTATTTTTAAATTATCATACTATATTCGCAATTCTATTTTAATACTGGGGTAGAAACCCCCACAAGATGCAGCAATGACTTGCAAAATGTTACGGGAAGTCGATGGATGCAGGTGGCTGAGGACCGTTCACTGTGGAAAGTTTTAGGGGAGGCCTACGTTCAGCAGTGGACTCTTGATAGGCTGTAAAGAAAAATAAAAAAGGAGTAGATAGCGGTCTAGACAATTAAGTCCTTTCGCCCCACCTTTCACCGAAGACACTGTTTGGGATAATGTGGCAGATGGCGAGCCTGTCGCCGTCTTTATGCCCATGCCAACGGTATATTTCGTACATAAGTTTTTGAAAAAACCCATTGGTACGAGCCTGCCATCTGGGAATCGAACTCGGGTCAGTCGACTCGTGTTCCGATCACCCAGCCACTCGGCTATCGTGAATTGAGAAAGGTCAATTAAACCACTTTCCACCGAAGACATTTTTTGAGATAATGTGACAGACGGTAAGCCTGTCGCCGTCTATATGGTCACATATCTATCTTCTGCCCTACTAATATTATAAACGTGAAAGTGTGTATGTTAAAATGCTTGAACGTCTGTTACTAAGTGCACGAAAACGGCTGAACACACATATTTAATAATCTAAATTAACATACAGGATACTTACGCAATTTTATTGATTTTTACCTTATTTTACCTTTAAACCATATTTATGCTGAACTTTAAAAGCTCTACCTCCATAGCGAAACATAGCGAGTTAAGTTTTAAGTTTGAAAAATACATATCTTAGAGCTTCGCTTCATGTACGCTGATTACCTACGCAGTATTAAGTATTACTCTGTTCACAAAACTGTTTATTAAACTTGCCACTTTGCATAATTGCCTTTTGAATTAATTAATGCAGAGATGACGTCACCGAGAGCGCCGGCCTCCGAATTCGTGAGACGCTGTAGCACTTAAGAAATTGTAAGTTGATAAGTTATGCTTTAACGAGACATGAACGATACTTAATTTGAACTAATCATTGCTTTAACACGTCCTTTAACGGTAAAACTTAAATGTTATGGCATGGCGAGAACATAAGCGAATCTACCACTCGTTTAGGTAGCGTTCTGTGGACACGATAGCGAAGTGGTTGGATGATCATAATTCGAGTCAAGAGACCCTAGTTCGATCTAAAGTCTATGTAGCCTCGTACCAAAAGATTTTTTCAAAACACTTATGATACGATTTCTATCGTTTCTTAAACATAAAGACGGTGATGGGCTTACCACCTGTCATGTTGTCTAAAAAATATCTTCGGTGAAAGGTGGGTCGGAAGGACTTAAGTATATAGAAGCTCTGTCTGTCCCTGTATTGGGAATGGCGTGAAGATATTATCACATCTCATAATCAAAAAGTCATCTAATTTTTTGAAACACAGTAGACGAATCAGTATCATTAATATCATAGATGATGTCAATATTTAAATATTAAAAGTCATCGAGTATATGATCTTGCATTAATGGTTTGACTAGACCGTATTTCCCCACCGGTTTTCTTGGTATTTTTTGATGTTCTTGGTACAGCTTATCCAATTTGTACTGAATCTTGGACACATTTGTAAAGGAAAACTTGGACCAGCTATCTTACGTGCTCGCAATATGATTAATTAAATACGATTAAATAGTATAGTCAGAGATCAAGACTATTAAGTCCTCTCAGCCCATATTCCAGCGAAACTTATTTGGGACGTGACAGATGGTGAGCCCATCTTGGTGTCCAAGCTCATGACACAAAACGTACATAGTTTTCGAAAAACATGTTGGAACTCGGGTCTCCAGATTCGTATTCCGATCACGTTATTAATTTGAATCGAGGTAAAAAAATATATTCACGCATATTCCCAATACAGGAGTGGATAGAGGTCTAGTCTAGACAATTTGAACCCTTTGAACCCTTTGACCTACCTTCCACCAAAGATGTTTTCAGGATAACGTAACAGGTGGTGAGCCCGTAGCCATCTTTATGTGCATGCCAACGATATAATTCGTACATAAGTTTTTGAAAAACCCATTGATACGAGCCTGCCACCAGAGGATCGAACTCGGGTCTCTTGATTCAAAATTCCGACCTCCCAACCACTTGGCTATCGTGACTAAAATAAATAATATTATTAATAAATACATATATAGATAGGGACAACATCATACATCGCTCCGATCCCAATGTAAGATGCTAAAGCACTTGAGGTATGGGAATCGGAAACGAAGGCACCACAAACACACAGACCCGAGAAAATGTAGAAAAAGTGGTTTGGCTCGAGATGGCGGTACCTAGAAAACCAGTGTTTACCCCACTCGTCCACGGAGGCCGTCAAAATAGATAAAATAACTAAAATTGCTGATTGACAATTATAAGTGAAACATTTAATCCTTTCTGTCTTAACAGAGTGAATAACAACAAAACATATAAACATGTGAATCACAAAGGTATTTGTAACAATAGATTCCTTTCTGACAAATATGTACATAAATCCATATTGATGTAAGTTAATTATACACATAAATATAAATTAGTCAATATAGTTGTATACATGTATATATGTGTTGGCTGTAATTTATTTATGTTATATATCTATGAAGTATTTTAAGTGTAATTCTTAATATTTATTATTCTATCTTCTTGACCGAGTGGTGTATGACCTTGACCACTCCTTTTCTTCCAGTGGATGTCGTAAGAGGCGACTAAGAGAATCAGCCTTGAACATCATTATGGCAACCGATAGATGGCGGGATAACCATCTCTAAAAATATCAGACCAAAATAATCAGACCGAAAATGGGCAGCAGCGTCTAAGGTGCGAGGTGTCTGATACTGCGATCGCAAATCCGCTTGCCAAGCGTGGAGATTATGCCAAATCCTCCCTATGGGAGAGGCCTAAGTCCTGCAGAGGACTTTAACAGACTGTTATGTATGTGTGAATGTATGTATCTTCTCGTAATAATAAAAATAATAAAACTATGTATGTACATAGTTTTATTATTCTCATGCATATCCCAAAGTGAGGTGTAAACATACGTCGATGTAATTGAGTCTTTTCGAAGTCATAATAACCGAGTAATTAGGCGATCGGAAGTCGAGTCAAAAGACCTGAGTTCGATCCCGAAGGCCTATGGGTTTATTCAAAAACTTATGTACGATTTACATACTTAGCCGTATTTGTGTCCATTATAAAATCGGCAACGGGATCACCACCCGTCATATTGTCCTTTGGGACAACATGACGGGTGGTGATCCCGTCGAAGGGTCTTTAGTGGACGGTGGGTCGAAAGGACTAATTGTGTAGACCTCTGTCTACCCCTGTATTGGGAATGGCTAGGTTGTCACAAAAAGAAATAAATAAAGAAATATCTTGTCGCAATTCCCAATACAGGGGTAGACAGAGGTCTAGTCTAGATAATTAAGTCCCTTTGACCCACCTTCCACCGAAGATATTTTCGGGACAACGTGACAGGTGGTGAGCCCGTCGCCGTCTTTATGTCCAAGCCAATAATGTAATACGTACATAAGTTTTTGAAAAACCCATTGGTACGCGCCTGCCACCTGGGGATCGAACTCGGGTGTCTACACTCGAAATTCCGACCGCCCAACCACTCGGCTATAATGATCTGTCGTTTCCAAACATCTCATACGTCCTCAATTCAAGATAAATCGACCGCCCGCCATTTTATACCGGTAATAAATATAAGAGTGCGCTGCAGATTGAGCGTAGCCATGCAGCACGCGGCATCGAACCCGCTTATCTCTAAAAGCAGCCAGCCCTCTAATGTGTCATCATTGATTTATTGGGACGTGGAGCTAATTGTGCGAATATAAACAACCATCCGATGGAGAGAAAAATCGCATGGAATCTCTTTAAATTCGGTTGTACGTTAACCCGTGTTGAAATACACTTTTGCACACTTGTACATAATCACTTTAAATTCCCTATTTATTTTAACTGACCGGTTTCACCTTTCAGCATCTACAGAATATAGAGAGAAGAAGAATCTACAGAGATATAATTTAAAAAAAAATTACACATTCATTTTTCTAATTAAAATGAATATTAAATTAAAAACATTATAAAGTCACGATAGCCGAGTGGTTGGGTGGTCGGAATTTCGAGTCAAAAGACCCGAGTTCGATCCCCAGGTGGCAGTACCAATGAGTTTTTCAAAAAAACTGTACGAATTACATTGTTGGCTTGGACATAAAGACGGCGACGGGCTCACCACCTGTCACGTTGTCCCGGAAATATCTTCGGTAGAAGGTGGGTCAAAGGGACTTAATTGGCTAGACTAGACCTCTGTCTACCCCTGTATTGGAAATTGCGTGAAGATATTTATTTATTATTTATTTGAATTAAAAAAGTGAATGTGTACGATTGTACAACAATGAATTTAAAATTATGCCGAGATTGGTTCGTAAAAATATTGTACTTATTAAATTTAGAAATTAATAATAAATATTTAATTAATACAGTGAATGTTTACAATGTGCATTATGATTTAAACGGCAAATATCATGCCGTTTAACCAAGAGAAAACAATCGCAAGAACAATTATTTCAGTTTGTATCTGATGAGAATTGTAATTATAAACGTATTTTTATGATTTCATTATCGATTTAAAAAATCGATTTCTTGTGTATTAATCTTTTAATTATATGTGTACCTATCTATTTAAGTATGTATTTTTTTCGTAATTGATCTCTTTTGATCACCAACATAATCTTAAGTGTTGTGTCCTTGAGACGAATCGAGTATGCAATACAAATGGATGGTAGATTATAATTTGTATTGTATAACGCAACTTGCACACGTGCGGCCTTGTAGTGTGGCGTTTGCACTACACTTTACATTTAATTGTATGTCACCACGTGGAGTGCACAAGTAATGAGGGTTTTCCGTGCAGTTCTATATATCACCTGTTGTAATTAACATTTAACTAGAAGTCATGCTGTTTACTTTCAATGTGAGAGAATAAGAGCGAATGTAAATCATCTCTGTCTATCATAGTCCACTTCTTAAAAATACACGACACTTCAAGTGTAATTTTTATGGGATGTGGGAGAAAGAAAGCAAGATATAAAAAAAATAACTAATAAATAACTAAGGTAAGGGTCACGATAGCCGAGTGGCTGGGTGGTCGGATTTTCGGGTCAAGAGACCCGAGTTCGATCCCCAAGTGACAGGCTCGTACCAATGTTTTTTTTAAAAACTTATGTACGAATTATATCGTTGGCTTGGGCATAAAGACGGTGACGGGCTCACCACCTGTCACGTGGTCCCGAAAATATCATCGGTGGAAGGTGGGACGAAGAGACTTAATTGTCTACACTAGACCTCTGTCTACCCCTGTATTGGGAATTCGTGAAGATATTTATTTTATTTAACTAAGGTATCACACGGTTGACTCGAGAAAACAAAAAAGTGTTAACCTAAACGGGAATCGAACTTAGCGAGTGGCTAATGCAGTAGAATTCTTCTGTAGGACATAGAAGACGAAAGAAAGAAAGAAGCAAGCGGGTTGGCGATCGCAGTACTAAGCAACTCCCACCTTAAAGCCACAGCCGGCTATCACCGATCTGCAGAGGATTTACGGACAACCAGCAAAATATTGCGGGAAGTGAAATGACGTATGTGTTCTGTAGGGCGATCTTTGAAGAGGCTAGTGCTCAGCAGAACTTTGATTGGCTACGGAATATCTGAGACACGATAGCCTAGATGGTGTGACCTTACCTTTAAACGTAATAGTCGGTCTAGCCAAAATAATCATACCGAAGATGGGCAGCAGCGTCTGAGGTGCAACTAGTCTGGTACTGCGATCGCCAATCCGCTTGCCAAGCGTGGCGATTATGGCAAATCCTTTCTATGGGAGAGGCTTATGTCCTGCAGTGGACTTTAACAGGCCGTTATGTATGTATGTATGTATGTATTCGGTCTAGATTACTGCTAAGGGCAAATATTTGTTAGAGGGCTTTCAGTTTATATGCTTATTGTTGTCAACACACTGTTCGAAATAAGCTCCGGTGAAATGTGAGTTAGAAAAGACTAAATCCTCTTGATCTCTGACAGTCCTGATATTGATAAATGCGCGAAGGTATAAGAAAAATCTTAGACTTCGTCCCTTGATGGCCAGACCAGATCAGACAGGTCATGTTAGGTGCAGTTACAGCAATTATTTTGCTAAAAAGATGAGTAAATACTTATTATATTGTAATTTATTACCTCCGTGGACGAGTGGCATATACACGGTTTCCATAGCTCTGAATTAACGGGTTCGTTTCCCAGTCGGGTCAATGTATAAAACACCTTTTCTACATTTCTTCTAGTCTGGGTGTTTAAAGTACATTCATTGTTTCTGATTCCATAATACAAGTGCTTCAGCTGCTTATTTTGGGATCAGTGCAATGTTTGTAATGTTGTCTCTGTGTATATATGTATGTATGCCTGTATTTACGGCACGTGCGCGCGCACAAGCCCGCAATACAATGTTGGCTTCTATATTCATTTAGTTACAGTTATATAACTGCGTATATGTCAGCGTGATTATATCTCGTGCAGACTTCCACGTGTAACTTTGGAGTACATACGATAAAGTTTTAATGAAACCGTTGATAAAAGACGATAATTAAATGAGTCGAGCATTGTTATTTAATTGCGGTGGCATTTCCGGGTGGCCACAATGGTGATCTATACATCCATACGTATAAATAAAATTGTAATGTCTGTTTGTAATATTGAAACAACCACCAACACCACCAAAACAACATTTATTTAAAATTTTTGTCTGTCTGTTTGTTCCGGTTAATGTTTTAAGACCGATTTTAACAGGACTTTCACTGCTAATGTTATGATGAAACAGAAGCGACTGCACTTGGCACCAGAAAAGACAGAGGCAATCGTCTTAAGTGGCAGAAGGAAACTGAGTGAGATCTATTTCACCGTACAGGGCGTCAGAGTGGTGCCAACAGACAGACTAAAGTACCTCGGCATCTGGTTCGCTAAAAGTTTGAAGTTCCATAAACATTTAGAAGAAGTGACTGGAAAAGCTGAAAGATTGACGGTTGCTCTTGGTCAAATTATGCCCAGAAAAGGAGGGCCATGATCGAGCAAGCGCAGACTGTTGGCGTCCGCAATACAATCTGTATTGTGGTGCTCTATGGAGCACCGGTATGGGCAAAAGTCATGAACGTGGCGAAATATAAGAACCTGTTCAGCAAACTACAACGGCGGCTTGCAATACGCATCTGTGGAGCCTAGCGTACCATTTCTTTGGATGCAGTTTTGGCGATAGTGGGTCTGATACCAATAGAACGTCTAGCTCAAGAACGCCTCCGCCACTACTATGAAAAGACAAGAACGAAAGAAGAAGAAAGATCTCGTACAATGACAGAATGGGAACAAGACTGGCAGAAAATGGGAAAAGGTACGTGGACCCCAAAAATCATACATAATCTCAGACCCTGGATGGAAAGAAAACATGGAGAAATAGACAGATTACTGACACAAGCTCTAAGTGGACATGGAGTCTTCAACACCTATCTCCATGCAATAGGGAAAGCAGAAAATTACATATGCCCATACTGCAAACACGTAGACACACCAGAGCACGCCCTGTTTGAATGTACAAACTTCAACAAGGTAAGAGAGAAAACGGAAGGATACGATGGAAAAGTGACAGCAGAAAACGAGATAGGAAGAATGACGAAAATTAAAGTTGGTTGGGATAAGTATGCGGAAATGTTCAGGGAAATAATGAGAGTAAGGGAAAAAGACGAAAGACAAAGACAAGAAGCTACAAGGTAAAAGACAAAAGCCTCTCTGAAGTAATGCGCAAGCGGTTCCGGAGAGGATGGGAGATCTAACGGAAGGGGGTTTTAGTCCGTAGGTAACTGAGTCACCTTCTCAGTAGAGTCGGGCATACCATCTGGCCCGGGCCCATGGTATCCATGAGGATTTCCCCCTGCCGACGGAGAAAAAAAATGTTATAATATAATATAATGCTACTTTTATTTGTGAAATATTAATAAATTAAAAATAAATTCACGCCATTCCAACTACTGGGACAGACAGATATCTAGACAATTAAGTCCTTCCTACCTTCCGCCGAAGACATTTTTGGAACAACGTGACAGGTGGCCTGCCTGTCTTTATGTCCAAGCTATCGTTAGCTTGGACATAAGAGGCTGACAGGCTTAACTTGGACATAAATAGTACATAAGTTTTCTGAAAAGAAAACACCTTTCGTTACGAGCCTACAATCTATGGATCGAACTCGGTCTCTTCCACTCGTTATTTGACTTTTGTTCGTGACTTTTATAAAAAAAGCAAGAAAAAGTATAACAACTGTTATTCTGCTACAATTTAATTTTTTGCTTCTTTTTATGATCGAAGATACGCAGATGCGTAGAATGGTCTGTAATGCGTAAATTTAAAAAATGTTTTTTTTTTTTTATAATTATTATATTGTCTATTGTATATAGGGCACTTTACCCCTCTGAGTGGCTCCACTCCTCAGTATTATATTTGGGCAGATTTTGGTTGCCTCCTTTACCTTCAAACGTTTTTTTTTATGCCGGAATGACGTGACACATCGTGAACCCGAGAAAATGTAGAAGAAGTGATTTTACTACATTGATCCAACCGGGAATCGAACTCAGGACCGGTTTACGCTACTCGTCCACGGATGTTGTCAAAGATGGGTCGTAAGAACTTAATCGTTAGGACCTGTGTCTAACCCTGTTTTGGGAAAGGGGTGAAGATATTTATTTTAGCTTAAGTGCGCGACTTTGTCAGTATTGTAACGTGTGCTTTTACTCATAACTTGCAGAAAAGTGAGGCAATCGTCTTAAGTGGCAGAGAGGAAACTGAGTGAGATCTGTTTCCGTACAGGGCATCAGAGTGGTGCCAACAGACAGACTAAAGTACTGGCATCTGGTTCGCTAAAAGTTTGAAGTTCCATAAACATTTAGAAGAAGTGACTGGAAAAGCTGAAAGATTGACGGTTGCTCTTGGTCAAATTATGCCCAGAAAAGGAGGGCCAAGATCGAGCAAGCGCAGACTGTTGGCGTCCGCAATACAATCTGTATTGTGGTGCTCTATGGAGCACCGGTATGGGCAAAAGTCATGAGCGTGGCGAAATATAAGAACCTGTTCAGCAAACTACAACGGCGGCTTGCAATACGCATCTGTGGAGCCTATCGTACCATTTCTTTGGATGCGGTTTTGGCGATAGCGGGTCTGATACCAATAGAACGTCTAGCTCAAGTACGCCACCGCCACTACTATGAAAAGACAAGAACGAAAGAAGAAGAAAGATCTCGTACAATGACAGAATGGGAACAAGACTGGCAGAAGATGGGAAAAGGTACGTGGATCCGAAAAATCATATCCAATTTCAGACCCTGGATGGAAAGAAAACTTGGAGAAATAGACAGATTACTGACACAAGCTCTAAGTGGACATGGAGTCTTCAACACCTATCTCCATGCAATAGGGAAAGCAGAAAATGACATATGCCCATACTGCAAACACGTAGACATACCAGAGCACGCCCTGTTTGAATGTACAAACGTCAACAAGGTAAGAGAGAAAACGGAAGGAAACGATGGAAAAGTGACAGCAGAAACGTGACAGGAAGAATGACGAAAAGTAAAGTTGGTTGGGATAAGTATCCGGAAATGTTCAGGGAAATAATGAGAGTAAGGGAAAAAGACGAAAGACAAAGACAAGAAGCTACAAGGTAAAAGACAAAAGCCTCTCTGAAGTAATGCGCAAGCGGTTCCGGAGAGGATGGGAGATCTAACGGAAGGGGGTTTTAGTCCGTAGGTTACTGAGTCACCTTCTCAGTAGAGTCGGGCATACCATCTGGCCCGGGCCCATGGTATCCATGAGGATTTCCCTCTGCCGACGGAGAAAAAAAATGTTATAATATAATATAATGCTACTTTTATTTGTGAAATATTAATAAATTAAAAATAAATTCACGCCATTCCAACTACTGGGACAGACAGATATCTAGACAATTAAGTCCTTCCTACCTTCCGCCAAAGACATTTTTGGAACAACGTGACAGGTGGCCTGCCTGTCTTTATGTCCAAGCTATCGTTAGCTTGGACATAAGAGGCTGACAGGCTTAACTTGGACATAAATAGTACATAAGTTTTCTGAAAAGAAAACACCTTTCATTACGAGCCTACAATCTATGGATCAAACTCGGTCTCTTCCACTCGTTATTTGACTTTTGTTCGTGACTTTTATAAAAAAAGCAAGAAAAAGTATAACAACTGTTATTCTGCTACAATTTAATTTTTTGCTTCTTTTTATGATCGAAGATACGCACATACGTAGAATGGTCTGTAATGCGTAAATTTAAAAAATGTTTTTTTTTTTTTATAATTATTATATTGTCTATTGTATATAGGGCACTTTACCCCTCTGAGTGGCTCCACTCCTCAGTATTATATTTGGGCAGATTTTGGTTGCCTCCTTTACCTTCAAACGTTTTTTTTTATGCCGGAATGACGTGACACATCGTGAACCCGAGAAAATGTAGAAGAAGTGATTTTACTACATTGATCCAACCGGGAATCGAACTCAGGACCGGTTTACGCTACTCGTCCACGGATGTTGTCAAAGATGGGTCGTAAGAACTTAATCGTTAGGACCTGTGTCTAACCCTGTTTTGGGAAAGGGGTGAAGATATTTATTTTAGCTTAAGTGCGTGACTTTGTCGGTATTGTAACGTGTGCTTTTACTCATAACTTGCAGAGACAAGTACACACTTAGTGTTTTAAGTTATGAAGTAGACAGGGGGTAGCCAGAGGTTTAGACAATTAAGTCCTTTCGGTCCACCTTTCAATGAACACTATTTGAGACAACGTGACAGGTGGTGAGTCTAGGTACTTACATTATTATTATTTTTCTGTACTTTCCAATTTTCGCATCAATAAACTAAAGATTTCTCATATGTTTTAGCGAGCGACGTTTAGTTATAGAAACAAATATAACATTTTATACATTTTGAGTGTGTATGAACAAAACGATGAATTTGAAAGACGTATGTAAGGATGACCGTCGTCGTGGACTTGGCGTTCTGTTTCTTTCTGGCTTGTTGTCAGGATATGAGCATGAAGATAAGTATTTTGATATTGAAATTCCTCGTGTCAGCAAAGCAATCCTAAATTTCTTTATTTTTAAACATTTTAAAGTCATCGTGACTTTAAAATATTTTCACGACAAAGTGGGAGTGGTTGGGTGGTCGGAATTTCGAGTCAAGAGACCCGAGTTCGATCCCCAGGTGGCTGGCTCGTACCATTGGGTTTTTCAAAACCGTATGTACGAATTATATCGTTGGTTTGGACATTAAGACGGCAACAGGCTCACCACCAGTCACGTGGTCCCGAAACCTTCGGTGGAAGGTGGGTCTCTATCTATTCTGTATCTATTGGGAAGTTTATTTATTTATTACTTTTAATAAATATGTATCCATAAATTCGTTTTACCCTCCATCTGGAAATAAAAGAAAACTAATAAGTGCAAACGCCATACATTATTTTCGATGACACGTGCCGACGAATAAAGATGCGTTTGCCCCTCAGATATAAATAAACCACAATTACGAGTATTAAAACTATAATACACAAGCGCTAGGCTATCATCACGGCAGTAAGTGGGCGCGTGGCCCACGCGTTACTTATAATTGGTGACACTAAGTGCGCGCCACGTGTATTGACCCTAATCTATAGTTTAGTAATATCTTCACGCCATTCCCAATACAGCGGTAGACAGAGTTCTAGACAATTATGTAATTTCGTTCATCCGTACGAGCCTGTCACCTAGGGATCAAACTCGGGTCTTTTGACTCGAATTCCAATCACACGACCACTCCGGCTATCGTTACTCACTAATCTATAGCAGAACTTGTGTCTTCGACGTAAGAATAACATTACTACCTTTCTTCCCGTGAGTGATAAAGAAGCGACTAATTGGAAAGCCTTATAAAGGCAATAGCCTGACAGAGATGGATTTAATTGTCTCAAAAAATAAGAAACTAGACCGGAATCAAGCAGAATGATAATTGGCAGTAGCGTCTGAGCAGCGAGGTGTCTGGTGCTACGAATGCATTATTTTTATGTAATAAAGGTTAAATATATGTATGCTTATGCGAGTCAAAAATTATTACAATAGCCGTGTGGTTGGTTGATTGGAATTTCGTGGTCGGAATAAAAGGAAAATAATTGAAAAAAAAATTAGGTTAACTACGCGAGGACTAAGATGGAATGGCTCATAGCCATTACACTGACTTTCTGTAATTAAGCGCCAAAAATCTATATATATAAATAAAATTGGAACGTCTGTTTGTAATATTGAAATAACCGTTTGTGAATGATAAAGTTTTACAAAAAAAATAATAGCAGGAATCCAAATAAATTATATATACCTAAACATAGGTTGCACTTGTTTAGCAATAATGCATTTTGCACGGCAATGAAATTTTTTAATAACATTTCCGACACTTTTTTACTTAACGCAGGAGTTTCTTTTGCACAGACATTGTGATTGATTTAACCTATGTGTGAATGATAATATTATTAGTTGTAGTAGTAGTAGCAATAGCTTTAAATTAAAATTATTAATATTAAGAACATTATGTTATTACAGCCATTAAAATACATAATTTTGTTTCCATGTCATTGGAATTGGTTTTAATCGTTCTGTGTGGATTTTTTTTAACTTTGTAATTGACATGACAATCGGATATCAGCGGTCAGTTTTAAATGTATGAATAATGATGTTTTTTTCTTTAATTTTGATTCTAAAGAATATTTAGTTAATTTATTAAATTATTTAAAATATGTTATTTTAAATAATTTAATAAATTCTTCACGATAGCCGAGTGGATGGGTGGTCGGAATTTCGAGTCAAGAGACCTGAGTTCGATCCCCAAGTGGCAGGCTCGTACCAATGGGTTTTTTCAAAACGTATGTACGATTCATATCGTTGGCTTGACATAAAGACGGCGACAGGCTCACCACCAGTCACGTGGTCCTGAAACCTTCGGTGGAAGGTGGGAAGGGACTTAATTGCCTAGACTAGACAATTAAGTCCCTTTACTACCCCTGTATTGGGAATTGCGTGAAGATATTTATTTATTACTTTTAATAAATATGTATCCATAAATTCGTTTTACCCTCCATCTGGAAATAAAAGAAAACTAATAAGTGCAAACGCCATACATTATTTTCGATGACACGTGCCGACGAATAAAGATGCGTTTGCCCCTCAGATATAAATAAACCACAATTACGAGTATTAAAACTATAATACACAAGCGCTAGGCTATCATCACGGCAGTAAGTGGGCGCGTGGCCCACGCGTTACTTATAATTGGTGACACTAAGTGCGCGCCACGTGTATTGACCCTAATCTATAGTTTAGTAATATCTTCACGCCATTCCCAATACAGCGGTAGACAGAGTTCTAGACAATTATGTAATTTCGTTCATCCGTACGAGCCTGTCACCTAGGGATCAAACTCGGGTCTTTTGACTCGAATTCCAATCACACGACCACTCGGCTATCGTTACTCACTAATCTATAGCAGAACTTGTGTCTTCGACGTAAGAATAACATTACTACCTTTCTTCCCGTGAGTGATAAAGAAGCGACTAATTGGAAAGCCTTATAAAGGCAATAGCCTGACAGAGATGGATTTAATTGTCTCAAAAAATAAGAAACTAGACCGGAATCAAGCAGAATGATAATTGGCAGTAGCGTCTGAGCAGCGAGGTGTCTGGTGCTACGAATGCATTATTTTTATGTAATAAAGGTTAAATATATGTATGCTTATGCGAGTCAAAAATTATTACAATAGCCGTGTGGTTGGGTGATTGGAATTTCGTGGTCGGAATAAAAGGAAAATAATTGAAAAAAAAATTAGGTTAACTACGCGAGGACTAAGATGGAATGGCTCATAGCCATTACACTGGCTTTCTGTAATTAAGCGCCAAAAATCTATATATATAAATAAAATTGGAACGTCTGTTTGTAATATTGAAATAACCGTTTGTGAATGATAAAGTTTTACAAAAAAAATAATAGCAGGTATCCAAATAAATTATATATACCTAAACATAGGTTGCACTTGTTTAGCAATAATGCATTTTGCACGGCAATGAAATTTTTTAATAACATTTCCGACACTTTTTTACTTAACGCAGGAGTTTCTTTTGCACAGACATTGTGATTGATTTAACCTATGTGTGAATGATAATATTATTAGTTGTAGTAGTAGTAGCAATAGCTTTAAATTAAAATTATTAATATTAAGAACATTATGTTATTACAGCCATTAAAATACATAATTTTGTTTCCATGTCATTGGAATTGGTTTTAATCGTTCTGTGTGGATTTTTTTAACTTTGTAATTGACATGACAATCGGATATCAGCGGTCAGTTTTAAATGTATGAATAATGATGTTTTTTCTTTAATTTTGATTCTAAAGAATATTTAGTTAATTTATTAAATTATTTAAAATGTGTAATATTCTTGTAAATACAAGATATCATTATGATAACTGACAATTTAAACAATTTGAAAATTAATACCCAGCTTCCTGTTTGGGATGAATAATATTTATTTTTAAATTTAGTTTATTTATGAAATTATGACGTGTATGATATTATTATTTTACTGCATCATTATTTCTGTTTTGTGATTTGGTATCTTAAATAGTTTGATTTGTATTTTGGTTTTATATGTGCTTATGTCAAATTGTTTAAAAAATTATTAATATTAAGAACATTATGTTATTACAGCCATTAAAATACATAATTTTGTTTCCATGTCATTGGAATTGGTTTTAATCGTTCTGTGTGGATTTTTTTTAACTTTGTAATTGACATGACAATCGGATATCAGCGGTCAGTTTTAAATGTATGAATAATGATGTTTTTTTCTTTAATTTTGATTCTAAAGAATATTTAGTTAATTTATTAAATTATTTAAAATATGTTATTTTAAATAATTTAATAAATTCTTCACGATAGCCGAGTGGATGGGTGGTCGAAATTTCGAGTCGAGAGACCCCGAGTTCGATCCCCAAGTGGCAGGCTCGTACCAATGGGTTTTTTCAAAACGTATGTACGATTCATATCGTTGGCTTGACATAAAGACGGCGACAGGCTCACCACCAGTCACGTGGTCCTGAAACCTTCTATATATATATATATATATATATATATATATATATATATATATATATATATATATATATATATATATATATATATATATATATATATATATATATATATATATATATATATATATATATATATATATATATATATATATATATATATATATATATATATATATATATATATATATATATATATATATATATATATATATATATATATATATATATATATATATATATATATATATATATATATATATATATATATATATATATATATATATATATATATATATATATATATATATATATATATATATATATATATATATATATATATATATATATATATATATATATATATATATATATATATATATATATATATATATATATATATATATATATATATATATATATATATATATATATATATATATATATATATATATATATATATATATATATATATATATATATATATATATATATATATATATATATATATATATATATATATATATATATATATATATATATATATATATATATATATATATATATATATATATATATATATATATATATATATATATATATATATATATATATATATATATATATATATATATATATATATATATATATATATATATATATATATATATATATATATATATATATATATATATATATATATATATATATATATATATATATATATATATATATATATATATATATATATATATATATATATATATATATATATATATATATATATATATATATATATATATATATATATATATATATATATATATATATATATATATATATATATATATATATATATATATATATATATATATATATATATATATATATATATATATATATATATATATATATATATATATATATATATATATATATATATATATATATATATATATATATATATATATATATATATATATATATATATATATATATATATATATATATATATATATATATATATATATATATATATATATATATATATATATATATATATATATATATATATATATATATATATATATATATATATATATATATATATATATATATATATATATATATATATATATATATATATATATATATATATATATATATATATATATATATATATATATATATATATATATATATATATATATATATATATATATATATATATATATATATATATATATATATATATATATATATATATATATATATATATATATATATATATATA
Organism: Sericinus montela; assembly: GCA_029286605.1. Classification (NCBI taxonomy): domain Eukaryota; kingdom Metazoa; phylum Arthropoda; class Insecta; order Lepidoptera; family Papilionidae; genus Sericinus; species Sericinus montela. Next base: position 3,889,550 of record JAGSMR010000085.1, on the reverse strand, counting down.
TATATATATATATATATATATATATATATATATATATATATATATATATATATATATATATATATATATATATATATATATATATATATATATATATATATATATATATATATATATATATATATATATATATATATATATATATATATATATATATATATATATATATATATATATATATATATATATATATATATATATATATATATATATATATATATATATATATATATATATATATATATATATATATATATATATATATATATATATATATATATATATATATATATATATATATATATATATATATATATATATATATATATATATATATATATATATATATATATATATATATATATATATATATATATATATATATATATATATATATATATATATATATATATATATATATATATATATATATATATATATATATATATATATATATATATATATATATATATATATATATATATATATATATATATATATATATATATATATATATATATATATATATATATATATATATATATATATATATATATATATATATATATATATATATATATATATATATATATATATATATATATATATATATATATATATATATATATATATATATATATATATATATATATCTCTATCTATTCTGTATCTATTGGGAAGTTTATTTATTTATTACTTTTAATAAATATGTATCCATAAATTCGTTTTACCCTCCATCTGGAAATAAAAGAAAACTAATAAGTGCAAACGCCATACATTATTTTCGATGACACGTGCCGACGAATAAAGATGCGTTTGCCCTCAGATATAAATAAACCACAATTACGAGTATTAAAACTATAATACACAAGCGCTAGGCTATCATCACGGCAGTAAGTGGGCGCGTGGCCCACGCGTTACTTATAATTGGTGACACTAAGTGCGCGCCACGTGTATTGACCCTAATCTATAGTTTAGTAATATCTTCACGCCATTCCCAATACAGCGGTAGACAGAGTTCTAGACAATTATGTAATTTCGTTCATCCGTACGAGCCTGTCACCTAGGGATCAAACTCAGGTCTTTTGACTCGAATTCCAATCACCGACCACTCGGCTATCGTTACTCACTAATCTATAGCAGAACTTGTGTCTTCGACGTAAGAATAACATTACTACCTTTCTTCCCGTGAGTGATAAAGAAGCGACTAATAGGAAAGCCTTATAAAGGCAATAGCCTGACAGAGATGGATTTAATTGTCTAAAAAATAAGAAACTAGACCGGAATCAAGCAGAATGATAATTGGCAGTAGCGTCTGAGCAGCGAGGTGTCTGGTGCTACGAATGCATTATTTTATGTAATAAAGGTTAAATATATGTATGCTTATGCGAGTCAAAATTATTACAATAGCCGTGTGGTTGGGTGATTGGAATTTCGTGGTCGGAATAAAAGGAAAATAATTGAAAAAATTAGGTTAACTACGCGAGGACTAAGATGGAATGGCTCATAGCCATTACACTGGCTTTCTGTAATTAAGCGCCAAAAATCTATATATATATAAATAAAATTGTAATGTCTGTTTGTAATATTGAAACAACCACCAACACCACCAAAACAACATTTATTTAAAATTTTGTCTGTCTGTTTGTTCCGGTTAATGTTTTAAGACCGATTTTAACAGGACTTTCACTGCTAATGTTATGATGAAACAGAAGGACTGCACTTGGCACCAGAAAAGACAGAGGCAATCGTCTTATGGCAGAAGGAAACTGAGTGAGATCTATTTCACCGTACAGGGCGTCAGAGTGGTGCCAACAGACAGACTAAAGTACCGGCATCTGGTTCGCTAAAAGTTTGAAGTTCCATAAACATTTAGAAGAAGTGACTGGAAAAGCTTTGAAAGATTGATTTGCTGTTTTGGTCAAATTATGCCCAGAAAAGGAGGGCCAAGATCGAGCAAGCGCAGACTGTTGGCGTCCGCAATATCTGTATTGTGGTGCTCTATGGAGCACCGGTATGGCAAAAGTCATGAGCGTGGCGAAATATAAGAACCTGTTCAGCAAACTACAACGGCGGCTTGCAATACGCATCTGTGGAGCCTATCGTACCATTTCTTTGGATGCGGTTTTGGCGATAGCGGGTCTGATACCAATAGAACGTCTAGCTCAAGTACGCCACCGCCACTACTATGAAAAGACAAGAACGAAAGAAGAAGAAAGATCTCGTACAATGACAGAATGGGAACAAGACTGGCAGAAGATGGGAAAAGGTACGTGGATCCGAAAAATCATATCCAATTTCAGACCCTGGATGGAAAGAAAACTTGGAGAAATAGACAGATTACTGACACAAGCTCTAAGTGGACATGGAGTCTTCAACACCTATCTCCATGCAATAGGGAAAGCAGAAAATGACATATGCCCATACTGCAAACACGTAGACATACCAGAGCACGCCCTGTTTGAATGTACAAACGTCAACAAGGTAAGAGAGAAAACGGAAGGAAACGATGGAAAAGTGACAGCAGAAAACGTGACAGGAAGAATGACGAAAAGTAAAGTTGGTTGGGATAAGTATCCGGAAATGTTCAGGGAAATAATGAGAGTAAGGGAAAAAGACGAAAGACAAAGACAAGAAGCTACAAGGTAAAAGACAAAAGCCTCTCTGAAGTAATGCGCAAGCGGTTCCGGAGAGGATGGGAGATCTAACGGAAGGGGGTTTTAGTCCGTAGGTTACTGAGTCACCTTCTCAGTAGAGTCGGGCATACCATCTGGCCTGGGCCCATGGTATCCATGAGGATTTCGCCGACGGAGAAAAAAATTTTATAATATAATATAAAGCTACTTTTATTTGTGAAATATTAATAAATTAAAAATAAATTCACGCCATTCCAAGTACTGGGACAGACAGATATCTAGACAATTAAGTCCTTCCTACCTTCCGCCAAAGACATTTTGGAACAACGTGACAGGTGGCTCGTTTTAGTCTTTTTATGTCCAAGCTATCGTTAGCTTGGACATAAGAGGCTGACAGGCTTAACTTGGACATAAATAGTACATAAGTTTTCTGAAAAGAAAACACCTTTCATTACGAGCCTACAATCTATGGATCAAACTCGGTCTCTTCCACTCGTTATTTGACTTTTGTTCGTGACTTTTATAAAAAAAGCAAGAAAAAGTATAACAACTGTTATTCTGCTACAATTTAATTTTTTGCTTCTTTTTATGATCGAAGATACGCACATACGTAGAATGGTCTGTAATGCGTAAATTTAAAAAATGTTTTTTTTTATAATTATTATATTGTCTATTGTATATAGGGCACTTTACCCCTCTGAGTGGCTCCACTCCTCAGTATATTTGGGCAGATTTTGTTTGCCTCCTTTACCTTCAAACGTTTTTTTTATGCCGGAATGACGTGACACATCGTGAACCCGAGAAAATGTAGAAGAAGTGATTTTACTACATTGATCCAACCGGGAATCGAACTCAGGACCGGTTTACGCTACTCGTCCACGGATGTTGTCAAAGATGGGTCGTAAGAACTTAATCGTTAGGACCTGTGTCTAACCCTGTTTTGGGAAAGGGGTGAAGATATTTATTTTAGCTTAAGTGCGTGACTTTGTCGGTATTGTAACGTGTGCTTTTACTCATAACTTGCAGAGACAAGTACACACTTATTGTTTTAAGTTATGAAGTAGACAGGGGTAGCCAGAGGTTTAGACAATTAAGTCCTTTCGGTCCACCTTTCAATGAACACTATTTGAGACAACGTGACAGGTGGTGAGTCTAGGTACTTACATTATTATTATTTTTCTGTACTTTCCAATTTTCGCATCAATAAACTAAAGATTTCTCATATGTTTTAGCGAGCGACGTCTAGTTATAGAAACAAATATAACATTTTATACATTTTGAGTGTGTATGAACAAAACGATGAATTTGAAAGACGTATGTAAGGATGACCGTCGTCGTGGGACTTGGCGTTCTGTTTCTTTCTGGCTTGTTGTCAGGATATGAGCATGAAGATAAGTATTTTTGATATTGAAATTCCTCGTGTCAGCAAAGCAATCCTAAATTTCTTTATTTTTAAACATTTTAAAGTCATCGTGACTTTAAAATATTTTCACGACAAAGTGGGAGTGGTTGGGTGGTCGGAATTTCGAGTCAAGAGACCCGAGTTCGATCCCCAGGTGGCTGGCTCGTACCATTGGGTTTTTCAAAACCGTATGTACGAATTATATCGTTGGTTTGGACATTAAGACGGCAACAGGCTCACCACCAGTCACGTGGTCCCGAAACCTTCGGTGGAAGGTGGGTCTCTATCTATTCTGTATCTATTGGGAAGTTTATTTATTTATTACTTTTAATAAATATGTATCCATAAATTCGTTTTACCCTCCATCTGGAAATAAAAGAAAACTAATAAGTGCAAACGCCATACATTATTTTCGATGACACGTGCCGACGAATAAAGATGCGTTTGCCCTCAGATATAAATAAACCACAATTACGAGTATTAAAACTATAATACACAAGCGCTAGGCTATCATCACGGCAGTAAGTGGGCGCGTGGCCCACGCGTTACTTATAATTGGTGACACTAAGTGCGCGCCACGTGTATTGACCCTAATCTATAGTTTAGTAATATCTTCACGCCATTCCCAATACAGCGGTAGACAGAGTTCTAGACAATTATGTAATTTCGTTCATCCGTACGAGCCTGTCACCTAGGGATCAAACTCGGGTCTTTTGACTCGAATTCCAATCACCCGACCACTCGGCTATCGTTACTCACTAATCTATAGCAGAACTTGTGTCTTCGACGTAAGAATAACATTACTACCTTTCTTCCCGTGAGTGATAAAGAAGCGACTAATAGGAAAGCCTTATAAAGGCAATAGCCTGACAGAGATGGATTTAATTGTCTCAAAAAATAAGAAACTAGACCGGAATCAAGCAGAATGATAATTGGCAGTAGCGTCTGAGCAGCGAGGTGTCTGGTGCTACGAATGCATTATTTTTATGTAATAAAGGTTAAATATATGTATGCTTATGAGTCAAAATTATTACAATAGCCGTGTGGTTGGGTGATTGGAATTTCGTGGTCGGAATAAAAGGAAAATAATTGAAAAAAAAAATTAGGTTAACTACGCGAGGACTAAGATGGAATGGCTCATAGCCATTACACTGGCTTTCTGTAATTAAGCGCCAAAAATCTATATATATATAAATAAAATTGGAACGTCTGTTTGTAATATTGAAATAACCGTTTGTGAATGATAAAGTTTTACAAAAAAAATAATAGCAGGTATCCAAATAAATTATATATACCTAAACATAGGTTGCACTTGTTTAGCAATAATGCATTTGCACGGCAATGAAATTTTTAATAACATTTCCGACACTTTTTTACTTAACGCAGGAGTTTCTTTTGCACAGACATTGTGATTGATTTAACCTATGTGTGAATGATAATATTATTAGTTGTAGTAGTAGTAGCAATAGCTTTAAATTAAAATTATTAATATTAAGAACATTATGTTATTACAGCCATTAAAATACATAATTTTGTTTCCATGTCATTGGAATTGGTTTTAATCGTTCTGTGTGGATTTTTTTTAACTTTGTAATTGACATGACAATCGGATATCAGCGGTCAGTTTTAAATGTATGAATAATGATGTTTTTTTCTTTAATTTTGATTCTAAAGAATATTTAGTTAATTTATTAAATTATTTAAAATATGTTATTTTAAATAATTTAATAAATTCTTCACGATAGCCGAGTGGATGGGTGGTCGAAATTTCGAGTCGAGAGACCCCGAGTTCGATCCCCAAGTGGCAGGCTCGTACCAATGGGTTTTTTCAAAACGTATGTACGATTCATATCGTTGGCTTGGACATAAAGACGGCGACAGGCTCACCACCTCTCACGTTGTCCCGAAAATATCTTCGCTGGAAGGTGGGTTAAAGGGACTTAATTGCCTAGACTAGACAATTAAGTCCCTTTACTACCCCTGTATTGGGAATTGCGTGAAGATATTTATTTTATTAAATAATTTAATTAAATCTATTTTTGTATGATATTTTGCATAATTGGACATGATAACTGACATTTGAAATCAAACGAATTTCGGATTTTAATCCGAAAATCGTTTTATTTTAAATGTGTAATATTCTTGTAAATACAAGATATCATTATGATAACTGACAATTTAAACAATTTGAAAATTAATACTCCAGCTTCCTGTTTGGGATGAATAATATTTATTTTTAAATTTAGTTTATTTATGAAATTATGACGTGTATGATATTATTATTTTACTGCATCATTATTTCTGTTTTGTGACTTGGTATCTTAAATAGTTTGATTTGTATTTTGGTTTTATATGTGCTTATGTCAAATTGTTTAAAAAAATTATTATATTTTGCACGCTGTTCTTGCAGTAGAATGTAATGTAAAGATGTAATGTTAAATGTAAAGATAATACCTTAATTGTGTACCTAAATTCTGGCAAAAAAACGATATTACTATTATGAATACATACGGTAAGTACATACACCAAAATAATATTTTTCTCAAATTTTTGTATGTCTGCCTGTATGTCTGTTTGTTCCGCTTTATCTTTGTTACGGCTGGAGCGATTTTCACTGACAGATAGCTAATTTTATAAGGAGAAACATGGGCTACTTTTATTTTAGAAACATAATTATTTTGGTAATAGTTTCGCGTTAAGTGTTAAACTGCTGGCAAAGCCCGGGGGGCAGCTAGTAAAAAATTAAATAGGTAGATGTGTCTACCTTCTTTATATTTGCTTGCTGGAGCAAACAGAAAAACTTAATGGATCTATCCCTTAGTCTCAAATCACTTTACGCAAGATCGTGAGTCAGTGAGAGCACTAAAGACCGGACACAGACGTCTAACTTAAAAGTAAAAGTGACTAGGTTTAAAATAGACTTACCTGATTTGGAAAGGAAGGAAGGCTGTAATCTGATCTCACTTTCGATCATAAAATCCCATGCGGAGTTAATGGGCGTGATTTATCAGATGCTATCTAGTTGGAAAATTAACTTGCGACGCTGGTTTGCAATTAGAAAGGTGGCGTTCCGTGACATGTTTAAAACTCAGTACTTTAGTGTAACTCCCATGAGCGACATGACATTGGCAGAATTCTTCTAAGAGAGACCATATCGAAGAAAGAAAAAATCAGTACTTTTATGGTACAATCCTTATGAGGTAAGATTAAATTTGTCTGACATAATGAAGATCCGATAGCCTAGTTTGTAGTGACCTTACCTTCGCAGTTAAGGGTTGTTACTTCGAACCCCGCTAGAAACAAACAGTCGAGTCATTGAAGATTATATGTATATACGAATATTTATATCTGGAAATATACATGAATGTAAGATTTCGGAAATTGTGGGAAAATACCAAAAAAAAACTATTTTAGTTAGTCGCGGACAGAACCTCACACACTCGAATAACGAGGACTTATCGTTGTCGCCACCCTGGGTAAACAAGTTTGAGATCGCACTATCAGACACATTGAGCTTTTGACACTACTGCCCGGCATGTTCTTGGGCCGATTCCATCGCACCAATAACCATTCAAACTATATTTTCCAATACTGGGAGACTATAGGAAAATTGTGTTAAGATACAAAAAAATATGTATTTATTAACTAAAAATCGTACAGCCGTACTCCTGGTGGCATTGTAACAAAAACGCTGACTGCATTTCGACGATTTTGAGAGAAACCCCCACCACATCACACGCGAGAAGTACCACTCGCGGATACAATTACTTTAGAAACTGCATTGCGTAGGACCTCACTAAGCATTCATCTCTACGGAAAATGGAACAAATATACAGTCTCCCATTAAAGAACCATATTTGCGTAACCCACCAAATTCAACTGCTTCTGATACCGCCCCGGAATTTATCGATGTATCCTTTGTGTCTGAACCCGCTAGTGTAATAACGCAACTAGCGTCCCACACAATTTGAAATGATAATATGCAACGACTTTGTTTGGTGATGGACAAGACATGGATGTCTTTGTTGTCATAATCACCACATTGATTAGCGATCGCAGTACCAGATACATTACACCTTAGATGCCTGATTTCGACGATGCTGTTAATTATAGAGATCATCTGTCAGCCCTTAACATTTTCAAGGCACCTTCCCTTAAGACGCCCATCATTAGATAGAGGGTGGTATGTTCCTGGGTCGATGCTACCAAAGCAATAACCACTAACCCACTATAAATATTAAAATAGAAAATAAAAATATTGGCAATGCTGATGTGTGACAGAAATAAGTAATACGACGTGAGATTATCTACCCAGACGACCCTTAGACAGAGAAGAAGCCGAACAAATGTTAAAAGATTCTATCATTGAGTGTTTACAAGGTACACATGGGGCAACGAGATAGAATTTACACAAAATAAGTGATTTCAAAATGTCACCGGTAAAAGGTTTACAACAGACTTATAGTGTATGTGTGTATATCTGGAACTGTACTTGTTTTCCAAAATCGTCATGACATGTCTATTCAAATATATAATAAATAAAATAGTAATTAATAAGGGGAAGAAAGGTTCTCGAGTGGCAACCTCGTATAGGCAAACGCAGTGTTGGACGGCCCCCCGACGAGATCGAGTGACGGCTTGCAAAATGTTGCGGGACGTCGATGGATGCAGGTGGCTGAGGACCGTTCGCTATGTAAAGTTTTAGGGGGGGCCTATGTTCAGCAGTGGACTCTTGATAGGCTGTAAAGAAGAATAAAATAGTAATAAATAAATATCTTCACGCCATTCCCAATACAGGGGTCAATCCCAAATATATCTTTGGTGGAAGTCGAAGGGACTTAATTTTTTAGACTAGACCTCTGTCTACATCTGTATTGGGAAATTATTACATCTACTCTTTATTAATTTGACTTTTTTAACCGTGAAATTTTCTATCGCCTATATGTTTTATGGAATACGTCTTTGTTGTAGCGTTAGGAAATAAATGACTGAATTTAAAATTTAATTGAGCCTTGAAATTTCACACAGTCACGATAGCCGAGTGGTTCGGTGGTCGGAATTTTGAGTCGAGAGACCCGAGTTCGATCCCCAAGTGGCAGGCTCGTACCAATGAGTTTTTCAAAAACTTATGTACGAATTATATCGTTGGCTTGGACATAAAGGCGGCGACGGGCTCACCACCTGTCACGTTGTCCCGAAAATATCTTCGGTGGAAGGTGGGTCAAAGGGACTTAATTGTCTAGACTAGACCTCTGTCTACCCCTGTATTGGGAATTGCGTGAAGATATTTATTTTATTTATTTATTTGAAATTTCTAATGTTTATCGACAGAATGCAGGATTAACATCTCAAAACAATATCAGACTCAGTTCCAGTTTTTGTGCTAAACGTAAAAGTTGTGCAACAATCAGCTCCGAATGATATTTGAACCTTGTAGCACAGCTGTTAACATAATCTTTTGTATAAACAAGGGTAAGATCAAAGATTCGGACATTTGTTTCTTGTCTGTTAGTACGTTTTATGTTAATGGGTTACGAAGATCTGCCTCGCTGTCTGCGACCCAAGATTTATTTCTTCCTTTGAACAATTCAGATTGAGATGTCGAAATCTTTTTATTAGGTGTTTGTCTTATCAAATGTAGACATAATAATAATCAGCGTATGCTCATTCACCAGCTCCAGACATACCTTATATCCCCATATTTCACAATTCGTTTTTTCTTCGTCCCTTTCAAATACCAGTCTTTTGTCATTTGTCTTATCAAATGTTGACATAATAATAATCAGCGTATTATAAGGTTATATTTACAATTGTTTAAACGTGGTTGACTCCTCTTTCCACAATATGAAAGTGGTCTAGTGGTGTTATTTATTAATTTATCTTCACACACAGTCCCTGATAGGGTAGCTAGAAAGAACAGATCCGCAAGTGTCACGATTCTTACATACCCATGTCGCTTCTATCAGATTCATAATTTTTTCATACTTCAACTTGCTTTTATGCTTCTTTTGGCATACCTAGGTTTCGATGGCATGTAAAAAAATATAAGGTTCAGTTGTTGGTGTTCGAATTGGGAGAACCAAGTACGATCCCCAGGAACGCTGGTACGGATGAGACGAAACGTACGTACGATTTGTATTGTTGGCAAGGACACTTAAATGTCGACGGGCTAACATGTCACGCTATAAGTCCCGATCAGATGTTAGTTGATATGAATAAGTTAGACCTCTTACTTTCCCATTATTAGGAAATGAGAGTAAAGACTGAAGTCCAGACAATTAAGTCCTTTCGACCATTTTTGGCACAACGTGACAAATGGTAAGCCCGTAGTCACCGTCCTTGGACATAAGGAAAGGATATAAATCGTACCTAAGTTGTTGAAAATTTTAAAAAATATTAAAACGTTTGGAAAATTTAACAAATTTAAGACTCAATATTTAACAAATTTAAGCAACAGTCTATTAGAGTTATTGCATGCAGACAATGAACACTCTTATTTTATCTTTATCACTCTGATCTTGTCTATCACTGGTTATTTTATCGATTCTACAACCCGACAGGCCAGTTGTTAGTGCTACCCTTGACTTCGAAGGTTTCGGGGTTCAATTCCCGCTAAGGCAAACAAATATGAATGTTTGTACTCGGTTCATATGAGTATGTAGTTATATATGAGTATGTAGTTATATGTGAATATTTATGTAAGTAATTTTATTGTAGCGTTAGATTGGATATTAAGATAAGCTTTCTTATTATCACATTGTCATTTAGCTTCAATAAAAGATGACTCACTTATCCTCTGTCTATTAATAATAATAAAAAAATAAATAAATATCGTCACGCAATTCCCAATACAGGGGTAGACAGAGGTCTAGTCTAGACAATTAAGTCCCTTCGACCCACCTTCCATCAAAGATATTTTCGGGACAACGTGACCGGCGGTGAGCCCGTCGCCGTCTTTATATCCAAGCCAACGATATAATTCAATTGTATCTATTATAAATCGATCTATCATAAAGAAATATATAAAATCTATTTCATCCAGCATCTAGCGGTCCGTCATTACAGTTGTGTGTAACTGTCCGTTATGCAGCCTCTCTGTAAATCATTAATTCAAACGGACACTGAACACGGAGCGGTACAATCAGCGCACCGATCAGTGGAAGTCGGGCGAAGAGCCCGCGGCGCGTGCGCAGCTCTCGGCCCTACAAACTTGTAGTGGCGCCTAGAAAGGTCACAGATTGAGAACGTAACTTGTACGTTATTATAATATTGTATGTAATTTTTTTTTTATATCTTTACGCATTCCCCGAATAATGGATTATTCAGAGGTCTAGATAAATTAGTCGTCATTCCTTTTTCATCGGAATTTATTTCTTTGTTATATATCAGTTTCATAAATAATAAAACACCAACATAAAAACGATTTGAATTCACGATAGCCGAGTGATTTGGAGACCAATATTCGAGTCGAAAAACTCGAGTGCGATCCGGAAATGGTAGACTCGTACCAAACAGTTTTCTCTAAACTTATGTTCTATCGTATATCCTTGGCTTGGACATTAAAATGGCGAAAGGCTCTCCACCTGTACAAACATTCATATTCAACACAAAAATATATGCTCCTAGTGGTATACAAACCTGCAGTCCTTAGCTTCGAACGCAAGTCACTAGGAATTAGACTATTAGGTCATAACAAACTTACTTTCGCATTTAAAACATCGTCTTAAGATATCGTTAAAAAAAATATTAGTAAAAAAAATATCTTCACGCAATTCCCAATACAGAGGTAGACAGAGGTCAAGTCTAGACAATTAAGTCCTTTCGACCCACCTTCCACCGAAGACATTTTCGGGACAACGTGACAGGTGGTGAGCCCGTCTTTATGTCCAAGCCAACGATATGATTCGTACATAAGTTTTTGAAAAACCCATTGGTACGAGCGTGCCACCTGCGGATCGAACTCGGGTCTCTCGACTCGAAATTCCGATCACCTAACCACTCGGCTATCGTGACTATTTTTAGTATATAGTTAGTAGTCTTAGTATTGTTACTCTTCTCTCTTTAAAATCGGTTCAAAATAACTTTAGCAAAATTATCCATTTTCACCTTCCACCGAAGATATTTTCGGGACAACGTGACAGGTGGTGAGCCCGTCGCCGTCTTTATGTCCAAGCCAACGATATGATTCGTACATAAGTTTTTGAAAAACCCATTGGTACGAGCGTGCCACCTGCGGATCGAACTCGGGTCTCTCGACTCGAAATTCCGACCACCCAACCACTCGGCTATCGTGATTTTTTTTTAGTATATAGTTAGTAGTCTTAGTATTGTTACTCTTCTCTCTTTAAAATCGGTTCAAAATAACTTTAGCAAAATTATCCATTTTCACCTTCCACCGAAGATATTTTCGGGACAACGTGACCGGCGGTGAGCCCGTCGCCGTCTTTATATCCAAGCCAACGATATAATTCAATTATATCTATTATAAATCGATCTATCATAAATAAATATATAAAATCTATTTCATCCAGCATCTAGCGGTCCGTCATTACAGTTTTGTGTAACTGTCCGTTATGCAGCCTCTCTGTAAATCATTAATTCAAACGGACACTGAACACGGAGCGGTACAATCAGCGCGCCGATCAGTGGAAGTCGGGCGAAGAGCCCGCGGCGCGTGCGCAGCTCTCGGCCCTACAAACTTGTAGTGGCGCCTAGAAAGGTCACAGATTGAGAACGTAACTTGTACGTTATTATAATATTGTATGTTCCACCGAAGATATTTTCGGGACAACGTGACAGGTGGTGAGCCCGTCGCCGTCTTTATGTCCAAGCCAACGATATAATTCGTACATAAGTTTTTGAAAACCCATTGGTACGAGCGTGCCACCTGCGGATCGAACTCGGGTCTCTCGACTCGAAATTCCGACCACCCAACCACTCGGCTATCGTGATTTTTTTTTAGTATATAGTTAGTAGTCTTAGTATTGTTACTCTTCTCTCTTTAAAATCGGTTCAAAATAACTTTAGCAAAAATGTTCATTTTACGTGCTATGGGCAGCCCAGTGCACTTTCTTTATGGCGCCAGCTGAACATTAGAAAGGCTAGGCGTCAGCTGATTTACCGCTCGACCTGGCCCCGGGGACCAGTCGCATTTTTTAAGAGTTTCGCTAACAAAGCGGACACTACCAGCGACAAGTTGATAGAAAAATCTACGAAACGGTCGCGTGCAATAATGTACCATTTTTGTTTTCAATTTGCCTATAGACAAAACCGGCTTTCATAATTTGCATGCGACTGGATTTAGGAGTGCTTTGAAAGTTCTGCGATTCAAATATTTAAATATGTTTGCTTATACTTTAATGTTATTTATTTCCCAATTCTGGGGTAGACACAGGTCTGGACAATGAAGTCCTTTCAAACTTTTCTCACCGAATACAACTTGAGACAGGTGACGAAGAATAACTTTCTGTGCTGAAGTCGTTACTAATTAATTTAAATGAAGCCTGTGAAGTAAGTAAAGTAAATGAAAATTAGTCGACACATGTACGACGGAACTTAATTTGAGAATATGTGACTAATTTTGATTGCTTACATTATTCCTGTTATAATTACATCGTCAGTATGTAAGAATATTTTAGAATGTCCATCGAAAAATACGAAAATTCGAAAAAAAAAACTTTAATTTATTTTATTGCTGGCAGTTATCGCTCGGAAATAGTAAAAAAATTTCCTAGGTTTTTTTTTTTTTCACCATAATTGTAACATTTTGTTTCACTTTGTAAAAAAATGCGAACTTATTTATTGAGATTTAATATAATGGCTGTTAGAAAGCCTAGTATTGTATACATTTAAATAATTAACTAAAAACTCATGTACGCCTTATATCGATGGCTTAGACAGAAAGACGGCGGCAGGCTCACCAAGAGTCACGTTGTCTCAAAAACTATCTATCTAGACCCCTATCTACTCCAATATTGGGAATGGCGTGACGAATGTCATCAAATTAAAAATTCATAATCGATGGAAGGATGGAATTTCAAAGTCACGATAGCCGAGTGGTTGGGTGGTCGGAATTTCGAGTCGAGAGACCCGAGTTCGATCCCCAGGTGGGGACGCTCGTACCAATGAGTTTTTCAAAAACTTATGTACGAATAATATCGTTGGTTTGGACATAAAGACGGCGACGGGCACACCACCTGTCACGTTGTCCCGAAATTACTTCGGTGGAAGGTGGGTCGAAGGGACTTAATTGTCTAGACTCGACCTCTGTCTACCCCTGTATTGGGAATTGCGTGAAGATATTTATATTTATTTATTTTTTTTATTATCGATGGAAGTAAACTATGTTAATTGTATTAATGCATAAGTGATTTGATTTGATTTGAAAAATTGTAATAAAGTATTTACCTAACGACCTGTAAGTTTCCAGGAAATCACAGACCTTTCCCGTAAAGAATATTTACTATTATCGCCACGCTTCTTAAGCGGATTGGCGATCGCAGTACAATACATTTAACACTTCAGTAGCACCGATCATCGATTTCATTTATTTTGATCTGGTATTTTCTCCCTCTTTACCCCCGCCTTTTGTCAATAGGAGGTACACTTGTTCCATGCAAAGTTAAGAATTTGGGAATGATTACTCGAAAGATCGATTTATTTTTTAAGCAGTTTAAACTATAACCTGTACGTTCTTAAAACAATATAGAAGGATATTACTCCTAGACAATCTATCTCCTATTCTAATTCTTTTACGGTTATTGCTAAATGGCTTTGTTCTCTCCCCTTTTTAAAAGTTTTAAAAATAATTTAAAACTTTATTAGCTTTCATCCTAACTTTCTACCTGTCATCAGTCACTTTTTTCTCTTTAATTATTTATGTTTTCTAATCGTTGTATATCTTATTCTTTGGGTGTACCTCTTCTTTCTTTTAAAGTAGTAGTTCTCTGCCTTAAGGTTGGCGGGAAGCGATTGCTGTTTTAGCGACAAGGCTGCCTGTTGTACCGATGTCCCTATAGTTGTAATAATACTACTGCGTGTTTCTTGGTGTACAAAAAGTATATTTTACTTTACTTTCACCACGACCGATTCAAAGTTAGACAGCTATTAAGTTAAAACATCAGTAAAATTAGTTAACTTATTAAGAAAACGCATAAATAATGTCTCCTTTGTAAAAATACAAGATTAAACACCGCATAGAATGCTGCTATTTAAATATGTAAGGCGCTAATTAATTATTCATGCGAAATCGATTGAAGTTGATTTTCAAACATCTGTTTAATATTTATTAATGTTAAAGCAGGTGATACAAAATTAAATTACATTTTACCGAGGTCAAACACCATTTAAGAACAAAGAGATTGATTCAATGTGTTGTTTTAGAAGGATGTTTCCCAATTAATCGATCCAATCGGCCTTCAAATAATCGTTTGGAAAAGGTGTCCCTAAACCTTTTTAGAAATAACAAGCTTCAAGGTGTTGCTTGTTCTTTGTTATAGTGTATATAAAATATTTGAATTAATTTGCTATTGGACTAAGGACGATTTATTTGTATTTACACATTTGAAGAACACTGCGATAGTCTTCCAATTTCAATTACCCAACCTCTAGGATATCTCAGCTTATTGTTGTGACTACATTACTCTTTCTCCATCTTTGCTTGAATAATTCGTTAGGAGCAAGTATTTAATGACAAATATATATTTAGTGAACAAGTATAATATCATAAATACATATATGGATGGAAGTCACGATATCCGAGTTGTTGGGTGGTCGGAATTTCGAGTCGAGAGACCCGAGTTCGATCCCCAGTTGGCAGTACCAATGAGTTTTTCAAAAACTTATGTACGAATTTCATCGTTGGCTTGGACATAAAGGCGGCGACGGGCTCACCACCTGTCACGTTGTCCCGAAAATATCTTCGGTGGAAGGTGGGTCAAAGGGACTTAATTGTCTAGACTTGACCTGTATCTACCCCAGTATTGGGAATTGCGTGAAGATATTTTATTTTTATATATGGATAGGGACAACATCACAAACATTTCTCTGATCCTAAAGTTAGTAGTTTAAGGACATATGTTGTGGAATCGGAAACAACAAAGCTACCAACTTAACGAAGATCCGAGAAATATGCTTGCCAGTTTTTAAAATTTGCTAATTGAATCTAAAGTAAATAATTAAGCCAAAAAATGGAACGTTACAAAATTAAGTTTCCGTTTTCCAATATAACAAACAATTAAACTTAGCTGAAACTCATTTTGGAAGTTAATAAATGACGTAAAATTTAAATAGTAAAGTATTTTTTTGAATGATAATTTGTTGTTCTTTCTAAAAATTGTTTGCCTTGGTCCTTAATTATGTTTCTACATTTTGAAAAGCTAAGAAAGCAAAAACCCAAGAGGGATGGGTCCACGGCATTAAAACAATATTTAAGCTACGTTCCCTTATTGATATTTTTCAAGAACTCCTAGAGTTAATAATATTAACGTTATGATAATGATTTTTTAAGGAAATTTTTTGAGTTCGAACGAGCTGTTTATCTAAAAGTTAGTATTGTATATTCTTCTCGTTTTATCCCTTTATACACATAGGATACTACTAAAAATCTATATATTTCGCGTGGTAAATATTCCACACGGGCGAATCTACGGGCAATAACTAGTCTAAACTAATATTGGAGTCACGATAGATAGTGGTTGGGTGGTCGGAATTTCGAGTCGAGAGACCCGAGTTCGATCCCCAGGTGGCAGGCTCGTACCAATGGGTTTTTTTTTTTCAATAAAACTTATGTACGAATTAAATCGTTGGGAATGGCGTGAAGATATATTTTTTTTGACATAAAGACAGCGACGGGCTCACCACCTGTCACGTTGTCCAGAAAATATCTTCGATGGAAGGTGGGAAGGGACTTAATTTTTTAGACTAGTCCTCTGTCTACCTATATACATAAGTGTAGTAACGGTGTAAGAATATTGCCACTCCCTTTCTTCCTGTGGGTGTCGTAAAGGCAAATAAGGGAAACAGCCTTGAATATCGTTATGGCAACCGATAGGCGGGCTAATCATCTCTAAAAAAATCA
Organism: Sericinus montela; assembly: GCA_029286605.1. Taxonomy (NCBI): domain Eukaryota; kingdom Metazoa; phylum Arthropoda; class Insecta; order Lepidoptera; family Papilionidae; genus Sericinus; species Sericinus montela. The sequence continues at coordinate 3,872,434 of JAGSMR010000085.1, read as the reverse complement.
GACCGAAGATGGGCAGCAGCGTCTGAGATGCGTGTGGTCTGCTACTGCGATAGTCAATCCGCTTCCCAAGCGTGGCGATTATGGGAAATCCTCCCTATGGGAGAGGCTTATGTCCGGCAGTGGACTTCAATAGGCTGTATTTATGTACATGTACTTCAATGTATGTATATATGTATAAATAAGTATAATGCATCGTTGACTTCGACACAATGATGGCGTAAGGCTCACCACCAGTCATGTTGTATCTAATACACTCCGGTAAAATGTGAGTAGGAAGGACAAAATTTTCTAGACAAGAAACACTAAAAAGTCTAGAAAATTACGATTATTATTTAATATGTAATTAACACATTTAATATGAAATAAGCTTTTCACAGCGCGATTAGCTTAATACACTAAGTAAACTTACCTTTAACATACTTAGATAGCAAATTGCGCGGCTCAAGTCATCATAGCTGGTAAATAAAAAACCTCTTAACTTACATCCGAGGAGGCTGGAAGGGAAGCCTGAAAGCGAACGAACTCTTGAATAATATAACAACGTCTAAAGTTTGCTCTCGAGAACCCTATTACACCGAAGCGTAATATACTTTTTAAGTAATTTTAAAAAATAAATATCTTCAAGCCATTCCCTATACTGGGGTAGACAGAGGTCTAGACAATTAAGTCCCTTTATCCACCTTTCAATGTAAACATTTTTTTGGACACCGTAATAGGTGGTTGCACAAAGCCTTTTAGACTTCCTTGTATGTAACTATTAAAAACGGCTAGACTCACGTATATACAATCGGCGTAGGTACCGACTAGTTTCTAACCTGTCGGAGGTCCTTCATCGTTGGTTAAATATTTAACTACCATGTATGGTTTGACGTTCTTTCCATTCTAGAGTACAAAACATACATACATAACGGCCTATTAAGGTCCATTGCAGAACTATATTCAAGGCCGTTTCCCTTAGTCGCCCCTTACGAAATCCACGGGAAGAAAGAAAGTGGTAATATTCTTACAACGTCCCCACGCGGTAACGGTGTAAGAATATTGCCACAACACATTCTAGTAAACGACATAAATTATGACACGGAGTGATAATCAAAAGTCTAAAGTTCTGACTACCCCAGTTATGGGAAATACGTTAAGACAAAAATTACGGTCTAAGGCGCGGCCGTGGCAAAGTAATAACTAAACGCAGATGGGTAGATCTGAAACCGGTGCCCTGTAACTGATACATCCACCCAGGCGCATCGCGAAATGTAAAAAGTCGAAGTATATTTTAATCTCGTTAGATGGTTGTTTATTTTTCCTACGCGATATCTTTACCCGATTGCGAAAAGGAAAGTGTAGAAAAATATGAGGTTGCTGAATAACAAGGGTAACGGGAAATTTATTCTGCCACACGGAAAACTTTGGTTAGTTCAATATCGTACTTTACAAACAACTTTAAGTTTAAGTTTCTCTTTTGATAGACTTATTTCCATACTAGATTCAATATACAATATCTTCAGGCAATTCCCAATACAGGGGTAGACAGAGGTCAAGTCTAGACAATAAAGTCCCTTTGACCCACCTTCCACCGAAGATATTTTCGGGACAACGTGACAGGTGGTGAGCCCGTCGCCGTCTTTATGCCCAAGCCAACGATGAAATTTGTACATAAGTTTTTGAAAAACTCATTGGTACTGCCACCTGGGGATCGAACTCGGGTCTCTCGACTCGAAATTCCGACCACCCAACCACTCGGCTATCGTGACTAGATTCTATCCACGAATTCTTTCATTCAAATACACATTCATAATGGCCGGTAAAATACCACTATAAAACATAAGCCTCTTCCGTAACGTAAGGTATGCCATAATCGCCAAGCTTGGCAAACGTATTGGCGATCGCTATACTAAACTTTTTTCTTCTTAGATGCTGCAACCCCTTCACCGTTCTGCACAATTTTGTTCTGGTATTTTTTGAGACGGTTATCCCGCCATCCAGCTATATTTTCAGGGATAGTCGCTTTGTTGTTTCTGATTCATATATCATAACAAAATTGCTTTAGCTACTTACTTTGGTATTATAGCAATGTACGTGATGTTGTCGCTGTCTATTTATAGCCATTTATTTATTTATTATTATTATAAGTTTCATAAAATCTCATCGGTAAGAATCTTCCTCCTGGTGATCAGACACGGATCTCCAGATGTCAACTCCGTTCTTCTCAACACTATCGTAGCTATGAACATTATTTGATGTAATTTATTACACTTGTTCTTCGAGATTATTCCATACCTGTTCTACATATTTATAAAGAATTTAATTTAGAGGAGTTTCACAACACCCACAGCACGGTGTACGCAAAGAAATCCTGAATAATTTAAGAAAGTGATACGACAAGGCTTTAGAAGTTTCTCCGATGTAATAAAAAGGCAACTCAGGCCTTTTATTACTCGTCAGCTCATTTGGGCGCGGGAATGCCTCGCGTCTATTTATTTCAACAAATAATATTCAAAAATCTCGAGGTTCCGCCCCGGGGATATTAAACGTGAACTTTTTCACTTAATTCCGCCCCGTCGGATGTCCTTTGTTCTCGCGAGCTTCGGATTTCACAGGCCTTTATATTGAAAGCTTAAAGCGACACGAACTTTTAAGCTATTAAACAGAATTTTTTTTTACTTCATGCATTTCCCACTGAGGTAGATGGGGTGGAGACAATTTAGTCGTTTCAATCTACTTCTCAACGGAGCTTATTTAGGTGACAAGGTTTCTATGGAAGTAAATATCTGTGTAGTATGTGTATTACACAGATATATAATTACATAGAAACATCCACAACTCGAGTATAACGTTCATATTGATCACTCAAATTTTTCCTCTAGCGGGATACGAACTTGCAACCCTTAGCTTCGAAGAAAAGGCCACTACCAACTAGGATATCGGGTCGTCTTATTGTTCTTTGTTGTGCACCATGGGATAAAACCAGTAAGTAACACAATATTTTAGACTTTAGACTTCGAGACCCGTAGGTGGTACGACTAATCAGTTTTTTCAAAAACTTATGTACGATTTATATCATTGGACGTGGAACTTGGACATAAATAATTATGTTGATCGCTCCCATGTTTTTTCTAATTAAATTATTTTTAATTGTTTTATAGCTAAATTATTTTGTATTTCTTTAATGAAAACAAAGCTAAAAAAGTTTCTTTCACCTGTTTCTTGTCCGTTAGAGAAACCTCTTTACAAGACGGTGGTAAATTAAAAAATTATTGTCGATAAACGAAAGCATGTTCCTATTTTGATGAATAAATAATTTCATTTGTACTATTGGTTTCAGATGAATAAGAGCGTCAGGTCCTAAATCCTGACAATAAGCTGACCCGGAGATATATTGATCCAAGAGACACGAATAATAACTTTTAAATTGTTGCAAGTACTGCTACTCTGAACTGCACACTGGCAAGTAAAACAGGATGGCCAATTACTCCGGTTCAAAGAAGAAAGAAGAAATGTGACGTAGATCCCTCACAGTGGGAGACAATAGCTGTGAACCGATCACTGTGGAGGCGGACCGTGAGCAGTAAGGTATTAGAGTATGAGGAAGTACGCATGAATGTGCTCGATGCCAAACGAGACGCGCTCAAGGCTCGATTACCTGCAGCCATCAACTACACCTTGGAGGGGTTGCTGACTTCTGAGGGGTCGCTCAATGTGCTCTCACGTTCCGCGCATCTCAAAATCTCTGTGGCCGAAATCGGTTGCAATATTTATATATATATATATATATATATATATATATATATATATATATATACATATATATATATATATATATATATATATATATATATATATATATATATATATATATATATATATATATATATATATATATATATATATATATATATATATATATATATATATATATATATATATATATATATATATATATATATATATATATATATATATATATATATATATATATATATATATATATATATATATATATATATATATATATATATATATATATATATATATATATATATATATATATATATATATATATATATATATATATATATATATATATATATATATATATATATATATATATATATATATATATATATATATATAAATATTGCAACCGATTTCGGCCACAGAGATTTTGAGATGCGCGGAACGTGAGAGCACATTGAGCGACCATATATAATAGAATAGACAATATAATAGAATAAATATTAAAGGATAAACAATAGTTAAAAATTATAATTTATTTTTAATGTGTCTTTTTATGCTGGTCCACTAAATGCTTTCCTCGCTTTATTTCTTTATTCGATTCATAAACCGTGACGAAACGGACAAAAGCTTACTCATGTAATATTTCTCACCATAACCGAAAGCAGCAAATACAGAACCTAACCGAAGGCGTTACGTGACGCCATGAAATTATTTCAATTTACCCTTTCAAAAGATTGTGTGGGGGCGCCCCTTTTTAGAGTTTATTAGCTAACACTTTTATTGGAGACATTTCCCGCTTTCCCAATGTCTCTGGATTATTATTATGGGAAATCGTTTCACTCGAAAGCAATGGAGTTCGTCTGGTTGTGATTTTGAAAGAAACTTTTCCTTATACTTTAACGCAGCGTTTTTATTTTTATCTCTATCGCGCAATTTTTTTTAACGTATTTTTTTAATAATGTCATTTTATTTTTCTCGCGCAATATCCCATTGAGTAGGCATAGGTTTAGATAATAAAGTCCTTTCGAGCTACTTTTAAGCGAAGCTTAGAATAATTCATTAAAACGGTTTGACAAATTTATTTAACACATGTATCAAAATAAGCAAATCCGCGGAATCATTTAAAGTGCTAAAAATCTGGTACTGCAATCGCCAATCCACTGTTCCATTCCATTAAAACATAATTATAGTTAGTAAACTAAATAATTTTTGGAAGTAAAGACAAAATTTACAGAAGTCATACCATTTTCATTTGAAACTGAATAAAACGAAACAGCCACACGAAAAAGAGACAAAATAAATAGAAGTCAATTTTTATGAAAAGGATAGACTGAGAGATAGAAGAAAAATGTTTAGATGACAACTAACTTTATGTTTAAAAATTTCATTTGAAGTTTTTCAAACCTCTTTACACACACGCACAACAATCTAAGTTTTTAAGAAAATAATTTCCTTTAAATATAAAACTAAAACAAAATTATAGAATATAGATAAATTATAAATAGTATTTATTATTAGTGATTAATGTACTAATAATAAATACTAATTACTACAATTACCTTAACATCTTAAGTTTTAAAAGTAAAAATGAAAATATCTTCACGCCATTCCCGATACAGGGGAGTCTAGTCTAGACAATTAGGTCCCTTAGACCCACCTTCCACCGAAGATATTTTGGGACAACGCGACAGGCGGTGGTATAACATAATTTACAAAGAACAAATAACCCCAACCACTCGGCTATGGTGACCTATACATAAATATACATATAACTCTGATGTCTTGAAAACTAGTAACGCGGAACCCAATTATTTTTCAAAAATAAAAGTAACCTGAATTACTCTTAATAACATCAGCTATCTGCCAGTCTAAGTCCGGTTAAAATCGGTCCAATCGCTTCAGAGATCAGTCGAAAACCATAGACAGACAGACACTTCGAATTTTGGACCCTCTGTAGACGAGTGGCGTATCGCCATCTCTGAGACCCGGAGTCGGATTCCCTAACGGGTCAATGCAGAAAACCACTTTTTCTACATTCTCGGGTCTGGGTGTTTGTGGTACTTTCATATCAAACTTCCTTTGGAAATTATCAGATCACCGTAATTTGGAATCAAAGCAATGTATGTGATTGTCCCTATGTATATTTATTTTTATTTATCTACACGCACAGTCTCTGACGGGGTAGCCAGAGAGAATAGATCGCCAAGTGTCACGATCCTTAAATACCTCTTTGCCCTATGTATTTATATTAATTTTTTAGGTCTAGTATTTTTCGAGATGGTTATCCCACCATCTTTCGATAGCCTGTACTATTTACAAGGCTTTCACGCAACTTCCTTGTTTGAAATTTTTAAAAATTTATAATTCATTACTTAGACCGACCTCATTCCGTGGCATAGACAAGTCAATACATCAAAACATTATCGCAAGCCCGTTCACACTTCACCGCGCCAATTTATATTTCCCGCTCTTCTCACACTTACGGCGGAATTTTCCCAGACATGAATTATTAATGAAATTTTGTTTCGCTTCCTTTGAACCCATGAAATATTTATGTGTAAATAAATAATTAAAAGAAAATCGCTGGCCTGGACGAAACTCGCCGAAAGATAATGACGTTTTGCTTTTTGGTTATTTTTTTTTTGTCTTCAATGACCTTTAGTGTTTCACGAATGTTCTGTTTAAGTTGTTTGTACCATGAACACGTTCTTCTAGTAAATTTTTATTATTACGATATATACGACATGTGTACGACATAGTATCAAATATTTTTCATAGCTTGGGAGATGGCGAGCATTTCGGTTGCGCGATTGTAGTTTACATCAGTAGTCCAGTCAATTGAAAATCCTAAGTCCCTACGTTTTTGTGTTATAGCGGATTGAAATTGCTTAAAAAAGGGGATATAAAATCATTTGCACATGTCTGCCTCTGATTCATAGTTCTGAAAACGAAAAAAATAAAAAAGGACAGGCAATAAAAGAAAGAGAGGAGTTAGAGAGGCAACAAAAATGCTAAAAAAGGTATTTTATAATGCAATTTTTATTAAATTTAAAGCTTATTTATGCTGAACTTTTTTTGTTAAATTAAAGAGATATTAAAAACTGACATGGATGGACTTCGAGGTAAGAGCATTGTCACGATACGGCAGAGATTGAGGGTTTGAATCCCGCCCGTGTAATTTTTTTAATTTCTCTTCATTTTAATAAAAAACTCTACGATGTAATCTTTATACGGTTCTGATTGAGTCCATTATTCGATGACTCCCTGAATACGGAAAAACATTAACAAAACATTTTCATAATGTTCATATAAAAATATTTCTCATAGATAAACCAACCGCTAGAGTTCAGTGCCTTCTGTCATCAGTTCAGCATTCTTATAAAAAACTTATTAAAACAATTTTAAACAAACAATCTTATCAAAAACAACTTAATTCTAAAACAAAAGAGGTGAAGTTCTCAAAATGCTTTAATTTATGGAATTTTCTTGATTTTTTTACCTGGTGATGATCAGAGGCGACGTGGTGATAATTTTTTAAACGTATGAAATTTATTTGAATAGTCGTAACGGATTACATATATAGATAGGGACAACATCACATACATTGCTCCGATCCCATTGTAAGATGCTAAAGCTCTTGGAGTATGGGAATCGGAAACAACGAAGGTACCACAAACACCCAGACCCGAGAAAATGTAGAAAAAGTGTTTTTTGTACATTGACCCGACCGGAAAATGAACCCGGGACCTCGAGGTGGCGACACCTTAAAAACCGGTGTTTACGCCACTCGTCCACGGAGGTCCTCTTCTTTTGTCGTCTTTCAAAATCACATATTGGAAGTATATCTTTTCAAACGAAAAAAGAAATTTCTGGACACCGGTCAACAAAATTGTAACCTTGTACCTATATCTCAAAATCATTACACCGCCATTTGACGGCAGCCAATTGCATTTTGAACGCTTTTCCCTTTGTCAACTCTTACGACATCCACAGGAAAAAAGGGAGGTATTTTTTCGTGTAACCACATTAAACAAAATGTAAATGGTTTAAATTTATTTCCTTTTGAACTTTCACAAAGCTTTTCATTGCTTAAAGAAAAGATCACCTTAAACTTTTAACACCTGTAATAAATTTTAGAAATATTAATAGTCACGATAGCCGAGTAATTGTGTGATCGGAATTCGAGTCAAGAGCTCCAGTCAGGTTGTCCCAAAAAAATTCTTCGATGATTCGTCGAAAAGACTCTTGTCTAGACCTCTGTCCGCCACAATGTTGGGAATTTCGTGAAGATATTTTATTTTTTCTTACATCTTAGAACTTAGACATCTTAGAGGAATTCTACGCATAATTTGTGATTTCACCTTTCGCTTTTATACAAACATCTCCCGTCATCCCTTCACGCAATATACGCGTGATGAATATCCTTTGATGATACACGTAGGGCAATAAGGTACGTGCTATCTTACCTCACTGAGATGCCACCTCAATTATAAAACACCGTCGCTATTCGATATACGACCAAAACTGTGAGAGGATAAAGATTATTGTTATGTGGCAAATGGTCTTCAATCTAATAGGTTTTGCGCGAGCGGAGTGTTTTTGGTAAGCAAATATATGCTGTGGTCATTCAGGCCCGAAATACGCATCCCGCATTTGAATAAATCGTTTACTACCGTATAAAGATGTCCTGCTTTTTCGGTAAATATATATTTTCTTTTTTCTAGAAATATTCCTTTATTATTCTGAAATAAACCAGCCAATCAGTCATTTTCAATGAGTTTTCGCAAATTCAGGACAATATTAATGTTTAAATTATTTAAATCCATCAATCATGTACCTATCACATTATAACCAAATAAACGTTTTTCTATTAACAGAATAGACTACATATATATGACAACCGTGATATTGAGTACTAACATTCATATTGATCATCCATTCATTTAAACCAATTGGTCTTCGCTCATTCGCTCACCGTGCCCAAACCGAAGAAGCAAGCCCTTATCAATTTTAGTGATAAGGTCATCTTTCAAACCTACCATATTGCGAATCTCTTCGTTTCGACCGGTCAAGGTAACGCCGCACATTTTACGAAGATATCGCATGTCTACTGCATTCAACTTGGTTTTAGGCTTCTTCTGGCATATCTTGGTTTCGCTGCCTTATAACAAAGTCGGTAACAGCACTGCAAATGTGTAGGCAGCGGATTTTGATCCAGTTTCCGACCCATAGATTTGAAGGAACTGTTATTGATGACTAGATTACCAGGCCCCAATATATATATATATATATATATATATATATATATATATATATATATATATATATATATATATATATATATATATATATATATATATATATATATATATATATATATATATATATATATATATATATATATATATATATATATATATATATATATATATATATATATATATATATATATATATATATATATATATATATATATATATATATATATATATATATATATCTAGCAGAAATGTACATTAAAAACATTCATTATTTTACATTTTTATGGAAGTAGATTACAAAACACAAACTTTCATTTTAAAGTGACATTTATTGAGACATTTCCGCTTTCCAATGTCTCTGGATTATTATTATGGGAAATCGTTTCACTCGAAAGCAATGGAGTTCGTCTGGTTGTGATTTTGAAAGAAACTTTCTTATACTTTAACGCAGCGTTTTTATTTTTATCTCTATCGCGCAATTTTTTAACGTATTTTTTAATAATGTCATTTTATTTTTCTCGCGCAATATCCCATTGAGTAGGCATAGGTTTAGATAATAAAGTCCTTTCGAGCTACTTTTTAAGCGAAGCTAGAATAATTCATTAAAACGGTTTGACAAATTTATTTAACACATGTATCAAAATAAGCAACCATGGAATCATTTAAAGTGCTAAAATCTGGTACTGCAATCGCCAATCCACTGTTCCATTCCATTAAAACATAATTATAGTTAGTAAACTAAATAATTTTTGGAAGTAAAGACAAAATTTACAGAAGTCATACCATTTTCATTTGAAACTGAATAAAACGAAACAGCCACACGAAAAGAGACAAAATAAATAGAAGTCAATTTTATGAAAAGGATAGACTGAGAGATAGAAGAAAATGTTTAGATGACAACTAACTTTATGTTTAAAATTTCATTTGAAGTTTTTCAAACCTCTTTACACACACGCACAACAATCTAAGTTTTTAAGAAAATAATTTCCTTTAAATATAAAACTAAACAAAATTATAGAATATAGATAATTATAAATAGTATTTATTATTAGTGATTAATGTACTAATAATAAATACTAATTACTACAATTACCTTAACATCTTAAGTTTTAAAAGTAAAATGAAAATATCTTCACGAAATTCCCAACATTGTGGCGGACAGAGGTTCAGACAAGAGTCTTTTCGACGAATCATCGAAGAATTTTTTGGGACAACCTGACTGAGCTCTTTGACTCGAATTCGATCACACAATTACTCGGCTATCGTGACTATTAATATTTCTAAAATTTATTACAGGTGTTAAAAGTTTAAGGTGTTCTTTCTTTACAATGAAAAAGCTTTGTGAAAGTTCAAAAGGAAATAAATTTAAACCATTTACATTTTGTTTAATGTGTGGTTACACGAAATAATACCTCCCTTTTTCCTGTGGATGTCGTAAGAGCGACAGAAGTGCAGTGCGTTCAAATGCAATTGGCTGCCGTCAAATGGCGGTGTAATGATTTTGAGATGTAGGTACAAGGTTACAATTTTGTTGACCGGTGTCCAAATTTCTTTTTCGTTTGAAAAGATATACTTCCAATATGTGATTTTGAAAGAAACTTTTCCCTTATACTTTAACGCAGCGTTTTTATTTTTATCTCTATCGCGCAATTTTTTAACGTATTTTTTAATAATGTCATTTTATTTTTCGCGCAATATCCCATTGAGTAGGCATAGGTTTAGATAATAAAGTCCTTTCGAGCTACTTTTTAAGCGAAGCTAGAATAATTCATTAAAACGGTTTGACAAATTTATTTAACACATGTATCAAAATAAGCAACCATGGAATCATTTAAAGTGCTAAAATCTGGTACTGCAATCGCCAATCCACTGTTCCATTCCATTAAAACATAATTATAGTTAGTAAACTAAATAATTTTTGGAAGTAAAGACAAAATTTACAGAAGTCATACCATTTTCATTTGAAACTGAATAAAACGAAACAGCCACACACGAAAAGAGACAAAATAAATAGAAGTCAATTTTATGAAAAGGATAGACTGAGAGATAGAAGAAAATGTTTAGATGACAACTAACTTTATGTTTAAAATTTCATTTGAAGTTTTTCAAACCTCTTTACACACACGCACAACAATCTAAGTTTTTAAGAAAATAATTTCCTTTAAATATAAAACTAAACAAATTATAGAATATAGATAATTATAAATAGTATTTATTATTAGTGATTAATGTACTAATAATAAATACTAATTACTACAATTACCCTAACATCTTAAGTTTTAAAAGTAAAAATGAAAATATCTTCACGCCATTCCCGATACAGGGGAGTCTAGTCTAGACAATTAGGTCCCTTAGACCCACCTTCCACCGAAGATATTTTGGGACAACGCGACAGGCGGTGGTATAACATAATTTACAAAGAACAAATAACCCCAACCACTCGGCTATGGTGACCTATACATAAATATACATATAACTCTGATGTCTTGAAAACTAGTAACGCGGAACCCAATTATTTTTCAAAAATAAAAGTAACCTGAATTACTCTTAATAACATCAGCTATCTGCCAGTCTAAGTCCGGTTAAAATCGGTCCAATCGCTTCAGAGATCAGTCGAAAACCATAGACAGACAGACACTTCGAATTTTGGACCCTCTGTAGACGAGTGGCGTATCGCCATCTCTGAGACCCGGAGTCGGATTCCCTAACGGGTCAATGCAGAAAACCACTTTTTCTACATTCTCGGGTCTGGGTGTTTGTGGTACTTTCATATCAAACTTCCTTTCGAAATTATCAGATCACCGTAATTTGGAATCAAAGCAATGTATGTGATGTTGTCCCTATCTATATATGTAATCAGTTACGACTATTCAAATAAATTTCATACGTTTAAAAAATAATCACCACGTCGCCTCTGATCATCACCAGGTAAAAAATCAAGAAAATTCCATAAATTAAAGCATTTTGAGAACTTCACCCTCTTTTGTTTTAAAATTAAGTTGTTTTTGATAAGATTGTTTGTTTAAAATTGTTTTAATAAGTTTTTATAAGAATGCTGGTTTATCTATGAGAAATATTTTATATGAACATTATGAAAATGTTTTGTTAATGTTTTCCGTATTCAGGAGTCATCGAATAATGGACTCAATCAGAACCGTATAAAGATTACATCGTAGAAGCTTTTTATTAAAATGAAGAGAAATTAAAAAATTACACGGGTGATTCAAACCTCAACCTCTGCCGTATCGTGACAATGCCCTTTCCTCGAAGTCCATCCATGTCAGTTTTAATATCTCTTTAATTTAACAAAAGTTCAGCATAAATAAGCTTTTAAATTTAATAAAATTGCATTATAAAATACCTTTTTAGCATTTTGTTGCCTCTAACTCCTCTCTTTCTTTTATTGCCTGTCCTTTTTATTTTTTCGTTTTCAGAACTATGAATCAGAGGCAGACATGTGCAAATGATTTTATATCCCTTTTAAGCAATTTCAATCCGCTATAACAAAAAAACGTAGGGACTTAGGATTTTCAATTGACTGGACTACTGATGTAAACTACACCGCGCAACCGAAATGCTCGCCATCTCCCAAGCTATGAAAAATATTTGATACTATGTCGTACACATGTCGTATATATCGTAATAATAAAAATTTACTAGAAGAACGTGTTCATGGCACAAACAACTTAAACAGAACATTCGTGAAACACTAAAGGTCATTGAAGACAAAAAAAAATAACCAAAAGTAAAACATCATTATCTTTCGGCGAGTTTCTGTCCAGGCCAGCGATTTTCTTTTAATTATTTATTTACACATAAATATTTCATGGGTTCAAAGGAAGCGAAACAAAATTTCATTAATAATTCATGTCTGGGAAAATTCCGCCGTAAGTGTGAGAAGAGCGGGAAATATAAATTGGCGCGGTGAAGTGTGAACGGGCTTCTATGATAATGTTTTGATGTATTGACTTGTTCATGCCACTGAATGAGGTCGGTCTAAGAATGAATTATAAATTTTAAAAATTTCAAACAAGGAAGTTGGTGTGAAAGCCTTGTAAATAGTACAGGCTATCGAAAGATGGTGGACAACCATCGAAAATACTAGACCTAAAAAATTAATATAAATACATAGGGCAAAGAGGTATTTAAGGATCGTGACTTAAGATCTATTCTCTCTGGCTACCCTGTCAGAGATCAGTGCAGATAAATAAAAATAAATATACATAGGGACAATCACATACATTGCTTTGATTCCAAATTACGGTGATTTGATAATTTCCAAAGGAAGTTTGATAAGAAAGTACCACAAACACCCAGACCTGAGAAAATGTAGAAAAAGTGTTTTTTGTACATTGACCCGACCGGAAAATGAACCCGGGACCTCGAGGTGGCGACACCTTAAAAACCGGTGTTTACGCCACTCGTCCACGGAGGTCCTCTTCTTTTGTCGTCTTTCAAAATCACATATTGGAAGTATATCTTTTCAAACGAAAAAAGAAATTTCTGGACACCGGTCAACAAAATTGTAACCTTGTACCTACATCTCAAAATCATTACACCGCCTTTGACGGCAGCCAATTGCATTTTGAACGCTTTGTCAACTCTTACGACATCCACAGGAAAAAAGGGAGGTATTATTTCGTGTAACCACACATTAAACAAAATGTAAATGGTTTAAATTTATTTCCTTTTGAACTTTCACAAAGCTTTTCATTGCTTAAAGAAAAGAACACATGTTTTAACACCTGTAATAAATTTTAGAAATATTAATAGTCACGATAGCCGAGTAATTGTGTGATCGGAATTCGAGTCAAGAGCTCCAGTCAGGTTGTCCCAAAAAAATTCTTCGATGATTCGTCGAAAAGACTCTTATCCTAATATCTGTCCCGCCACAAGCCATTGGGAATTTCGTGAAGATATTTTATTTTTCTTACATCTTAGAACTTAGACATCTTAGAGGAATTCTACACATAATTTGTGATTTCACCTTTCGCTTTTATACAAACCTCCGTATTACTTCACGCAATATTCGCGTGATGAATATCCTTTGATGATACACGTAAAGACGTATGGTACGTGCTATCTTACCTCACTGTAGTACCTCAATTATAAAACACTGTCGCTATTCGATATACGACCAAAACTGTGAGAGGATAAAGATTATTGTCATGTGGCAAATGGTCTTCAATCTAATAGGTTTTGCGCGAGCGGAGTGTTTTGGTAAGCAAATATATGCTGTGGTCATTCAGGCCCGAAATACGCATCCCGCATTTGAATAAATCGTTTACTACCGTATAAAGATGTCCTGCTTTTTCGGTAAATATATATTTTCTTTTTTCTAGAAATATTCCTTTATTATTCTGAAATAAACCAGCCAATCAGTCATTTTCAATGAGTTTTCGCAAATTCAGGACAATATTAATGTTTAAATTATTTAAATCCATCAATCATGTACCTATCACATTATAACCAAATAAACGTTTTTCTATTAACAGAATGGACTACATATATATGACAACCGTGATATTGAGTACTAACATTCATATTGATCATCCATTCATTTAAACCAATTGGTCTTCGATGATTCGTCGAAAAGACTCTTATCCTAATATCTGTCCCGCCACAAGCCATTGGGAATTTCGTGAAGATATTTTATTTTTCTTACATCTTAGAACTTAGACATCTTAGAGGAATTCTACACATAATTTGTGATTTCACCTTTCGCTTTTATACAAACCTCCGTATTACTTCACGCAATATTCGCGTGATGAATATCCTTTGATGATACACGTAAAGACGTATGGTACGTGCTATCTTACCTCACTGTAGTACCTCAATTATAAAACACTGTCGCTATTCGATATACGACCAAAACTGTGAGAGGATAAAGATTATTGTCATGTGGCAAATGGTCTTCAATCTAATAGGTTTTGCGCGAGCGGAGTGTTTTGGTAAGCAAATATATGCTGTGGTCATTCAGGCCCGAAATACGCATCCCGCATTTGAATAAATCGTTTACTACCGTATAAAGATGTCCTGCTTTTTCGGTAAATATATATTTTCTTTTTTCTAGAAATATTCCTTTATTATTCTGAAATAAACCAGCCAATCAGTCATTTTCAATGAGTTTTCGCAAATTCAGGACAATATTAATGTTTAAATTATTTAAATCCATCAATCATGTACCTATCACATTATAACCAAATAAACGTTTTTCTATTAACAGAATAGACTACATATATATGACAACCGTGATATTGAGTACTAACATTCATATTGATCATCCATTCATTTAAACCAATTGGTCTTCGCTCATTCGCTCACCGTGCCCAAACTGAAGAAGCAAGCCCTTATCAATTTTAGTGATAAGGTCATCTTTCAAACCTACCATATTGCGAATCTCTTCGTTTCGACCGGTCAAGGTAACGCCGCACATTTTACGAAGATATCGCATGTCTACTGCATTCAACTTGGTTTTAGGCTTCTTCTGGCATATCTTGGTTTCGCTGCCTTATAACAAAGTCGGTAACAGCACTGCAAATGTGTAGGCAGCGGATTTTGATCCAGTTTCCGACCCATAGATTTGAAGGAACTGTTATTGATGACTAGATTACTGAGCTCTCAATATATATATATATATATATATATATATATATATATATATATATATATATATATATATATATATATATATATATATATATATATATATATATATATATATATATATATATATATATATATATATATATATATATATATATATATATATATATATATATATATATATATATATATATATATATATATATATATATATATATATATATATATATATATATATATATATCTAGCAGAAATGTACATTAAAAAAACATTCATTATTTTACATTTTTATGGAAGTAGATTACAAAACACAAACTTTAATTTTAAAGTGACATTTATTGGAGTATACCTTTATTTTATACGAACATTAAACGTCTCATAAACACCGAAAATTACAGTTGCGTGCAAGGAAACTACGCACAAAAGAAAAACAGAATAATTCAAAACCAACAAAAGCGCCGAAACTAATTAAATTGAAAGCGAAACAGCTAAACTTCACTACGTTAGCTTTTCATTATGATTAAAAGTTGAAACGGAGTATACGCAACGGTTCCGGTTAATGGCTTTAATTAATAAATAATCATTTAGTGACTTGGTGACCGATCGTTTCCAAGTTTAATAAAAAGTTAGGGACAACGTCACTTACGTTGCTCTGAACCCGTAGTATGTAGCTAAAGCAGTTGTATAATGTAATCGTAAACAACAGAGGTACCACAAACACCCAGCCCGAAGACAATGCAGAAAAAATCAATGTATATCAAACAAAAAGTCACGATAGCTGGGTGGTTGGACCGAGTTCGATCCCCAGGTGTCAGTCTCAGGAGGTTTTTCAAATACTTATGTACGAATTACATCGTTGGCTTGGACATAAAGACGGCGACGGGCTCACCACCTGTCACGTTGTCCCGAAAATATCTTCGGTGGAAGGTGGGTCGAAGCGACTTAATTGTCTAGACTAGACCTCTGTCTATAAATACAGAATACTGGGGGTATTAGGAATTGCGTGAAGATATTTATTTATTTATATCGAACAGGAAACCTGAAAGCTGTCGGCACCGTGAAAACCGGGACGCCTTTCGTCCACGGAGATCGTCAAATCTCTCATGTACACGTCACGCATACACCTAATCGAAATTAAAAACATATTTTGGCAGTACGTAAGGTTTTAAACATCTTGAACAGGTGTTAACGTGAGGCTAAATTAAAGGGGGTGCTCCCCGTCGCGTGCTCGCGGGCAGTTTGTCGGTATTTCTTTTTTACAGTGCTGGCACGCGTATGGGGTCAATGTGTTTATTGGGAAAGTTAAATAACACTCAAATTACTACAGTTTGTTCACCTTAGATTAGTTCTGATATAAGATAAAACACCTGCTGTGTTGACATTCCCCAACTACCTGATGTTTGACAAATGACAGGTATTTAGACATCAGTAACAGCTGATAGCTGAAGTTTGACATCTGCAAACGAATGTTAGAAAGGGTTCATTGACTTCACGATGGTGACACACGAGCAAACAGCTATATAAAATATTTTAGGGGACAATGTGACAGATAGTTAGCCGGTCATCGTTTTTATGTGCAAGCCAATGATAACTTTTACAAAATAAAAACCCTTGATACAAGCCTGAGGATCGAACTCCTTTCGAATTCCAATCTCTTGACTCTTGTCTTTTACCTGATATTAAGTGACGACAGACACCCATGTGCACTCTCAACACCATGAGATATGGAAAAGGTGAAGAAAAATGGATGGGTGGGGGATAGGGGTTGGTAACTCCGGTTACCTCATTCACAGGACAAAATCACATGTGTCCTTAACAATTTTGCACAGGAATGGCAAATCTACCACCACCATTTAATCTACCACCGTTTCGTGATGAGGTTCCTTTAATGGAGAAGAAACGGTGATAGAAACTCCGTGGGTATCCTCTTTTTAGCTTCTTATAAAATAAATAACTAAAGTCACGATAGCCGAGTTGTTGGGTGGTCGGAATTTCGAGTCGAGAGACCCGAGTTCGATCCCCAGGTGGCAGTACCAATGAGTTTTTCAAAAACTTATTTACGAATTACATCGTTGGCTTGGACATAAAGGCGGCGACGGGCTCACCACCTGTCACGTTGTCCCGAAAAATATCTTCGGTGGAAGGTGGGTCAAAGGGACTTAATTGTCTAGACTTGACCTCTGTCTACCCCTGTATTGGGAATTGCGTGAAGATATTTATTTATTATATTTATTTATAAAATACTTATTTTTTAATTATTAAATAATTTAATTAAAAAATAAGTAATAAAAATGTAATTAGAAATAGCATGGGAGCGATCAACTCATTCCCATATTAATACCCCTTTTTGAATTTTTTTAATGACGATCGATGGATTCAATGTTTGTTACTTATATCGATAAGTAAATGATTTGATTTGATTAGATTAGCAATCTGCTCATACTGGAGTTAAATGGCACGAATGATCGTTTGGAGAGATCTTTCTCTATCGACTATTTCTATGGCACCTGGCCGTTCCTCCTTCGAAAAAATAAAAATTTGGAGAAATAGATATTTGAACGAGTCACGATAATATAAAGACAATATAAGAAGTCACAATAGCCAAGTGGTTGAGTGATGGAATTCGAATCAAGAAACCCGAGTTAGGCTCTTACCAATAAGTTTTTTTTTAAATCTAATTAACAATTTATATGGTTGGCTTGGACATAAAGATGACTACAGGCTCACCACCTGTCACTTTGCCCAAAAATGTCTTCGGTAAAAGGTGGGTCGAAAGGACTAATCTTCTGGACCTCTGTCTACCTGTGTTAGTGTAAAAATCCGAACGTAAACAAATTAAATAACCTTAGCGAATAAATATCAAATCTAGTTCGTGAAGTTCGCCATGCTACATTCAGTCTAAACAGGCTACCTTATTCCAAAACAGAAATATCAACATAAAGAAACATAATTTACCCTTTCCTTTCGCAAATACATTTCAAGCCACCAATTCTTTACCCTACTTATAATAAAACAAGAAGATATTAGAATTTTTATGTGCAAAAATATTACCCGACGAATCTGCATAACTATTGCGTCTATGCGAGATGTCTGGACAATGTGCTTGGGGAAAAATATGGTTTTTTTTTATAGCATTTATATTTTATGTTCACATGACACGATGTTTTGTTTATTGTACAGAAAACGTTAGAAGGACTACAGCAAACACTTTAAGTTAAATTCGGTTTTCGTCAAACCAATTCTAACAAAGATGACACGACAACCTGGGACTCGTGATTCGAATCCCGAGTCCCTGGTTCGATCCGCAGATCAATTTGTATTGTTTTTTTTTTTATATAGAAAAGGGAGGCAAACGAACAGGTGGCACACGTTATGGTAAGTGATTACCGCCGCCCATGAACATCTGCAATACCGGAGGAATAGCAAATGCTTTGCCGGCGTTTGCTGGGACTCTAAAACGGTGACAGATTCACTACCAACATTTACAGATTCGACCAACATTTCACCGGAGCTTATTTGGGACACATGACAGATGCGTCCCAAATAAGCTCCGGTGAAATATTGGTCGAAAGCAATAAATTGGCTAGTCCTGTGTTTAGTCCAGCATTGAGAAATGCATGAAAAAAGAAAACTGATATAAGCATTGAAGAGTACTGGGTCTGGTTAACTGGAATATTAACAAATTTTTACAGTCACGATAGCAAAGTGGTCGGAATTCGAGTCACAAGACCCGAGTACGACTCCCAAGGCTCGTATCAATGCCTTTTTTTCAAAACTTATGTACGATTTATATCGTTGGTTTGTACATAAAGACGGCGACGGGCTCACTACCTATCACGTTGTCTCAAAAACCTATCTGTCTTCCGTGAAAGGTGGGTCGAAAAGACTTAATTGTAGAAACTTCTGTCTTCCTCTGTACTGGGAAAGGCGTGAAGATACATTTTTTATATTTTTTAAGTAACTTATGAACACTTGTACTTGACACACCGGTTTTAAGATGTAGCTCTGATGTGCCGGGTTTGAATGCTGTGATAAAAACCTCTTTCTCAACATTGTCTCTCGTCTGGATGTTTGTAGTAGCTTCGTTGATTTCATATAGCAAGTTCAATATCTACTGATATTGAGAAAAGAGCAAGAGATGTTATTATTATCGTTATTATAATAAAGTTATTTATTATTATTACAGCGCTATAATTGGAATTACATTATTTTAATATTACTAGACTGTATATTATTTCCTTCTTGTTCTATCCTGGACATATTTGATGATACTTACAATCAAGTGAACCATTACATGTAAATGAAATTTGTATAAATACTTTATAATAATATAATAATAAATAATATAATAATATCTTCACGCAATTCCCAATACAGGGGTAGACAGAGGTCAAGTCTAGACAATTAAGTCCCTTTGACCCACCTTCCACCGAAGATATTTTCGGGACAACGTGACAGGTGGTGAGCCCGTCGCCGCCTTTATGTCCAAGCCAACGATGAAATTCGTACATAAGTTTTTGAAAAACTCATTGGTACTGCCACCTGGGAATCGAACTCGGGTCTCTCGACTCGAAATTCGGACCACCCAACAACTCGGCTATCGTGACTATAAATACTTTGATATGAATATTGATAGCGACTTGTCAAGTTTCAATAGATGTTAATAATAAGAAAAGGTCACAATTCGTTGAATAGTTTCGGAGATATGTTTGACCGAACACACAAACATACACAACTATACTAAATATCTTCACGCGTTCCTAATATGGGGGTAGACAAAGGTCTAGACAATTAAGTCCTTTCGACCCACCTTCCAACGAAGAAATTTTTTGGGATAATTTGACAGGTGGTGAGCCTCTCGCCGTGTTTATGTCTCAGTCAACGATATAAATCCTACAAAAGTTTTTGATAAAAAAAGGCATGGTACGAACCATGGGGATCGAAGAAAAGCTTGCCTAAAGCATACGATACCTTCATAAGTTAAACTTTTGAAAAAGAAATAAGGCACTTTTTTACGAACTTGATAATGATGACCATGCTCGTCTTTTTGGACTCATATTAGTTATTCATGTCGTGATAATTTCGACACTTAAAATCGTTTAACAGATAACCTTTATTTCAATAATCACATAGGTAGACAGAGATAATTAAGTGGTTTCGACCCATCTTCCACCGAAGATATTTTTTGGGACAACGTAACAGATAGTGAGCCCGTCGCCGTCATAATGTCCAAGCCAACGACTTAATACGCACATAAGTTTAGATTATAGATTTTAAACATCGATATTTGAGTGGTTGGTTGATGGTAATACGATGTTGGTTGGTTGATTAGATGATCCTCTGATCAGCAAGATATAAATAAATATATAGATGGGGGACATACATTGTTCTGATCCAAAGTAAGCAACTTAAGCACTTGTGTTATGAAATCAGAAACAACAAGGGTACCACAAAGAGCCTGACCCGAGAAAATGTAGAAAATGTGTGGCTACATTGACCCGATCGGGAGTCGAACCTCAGAGCTCGCCATGAAAATCGACGTGTATGCTACTCGTCCACGTTCATCGATCACCAAGACATTACATTGTCATCTTGCCAAGTCCTTGACGACCCGATAGCCTGGTTGGCAGTGACTCTGCCTTCGAAGCACACGTTTGCGAGTTCGAATCCCGCTGGGATAATATGTGATAGACTATATGATGAATATTTGATCTTTTATCTGATGAATATTTGTAGTCAAGTAATGGATGTATATACATGAATATTTCAAAATATATATAAAAATAAGCGATAGGCACACTAACTATTACGTTATCCCAAACAATACTCCGGCGAAATTTGAGTCGAAAGTACTTAAGTTGTTAGATCTTCTATATACCCCAGTATTCGAGATGTTTATCTTTTAAAATTTATGAATCCTTTAAAGTTTTAGTAATCGACAACTACAAAAGAATCTGGACACGTATTCGTCTTCCGCCTGATAAAAACATTAAATTACATGTAACTTCATTTACCACAAAAGAAATGTTTTGTCGGCATGTAATTAAAATTGACGCGTAAATTCTTATTTACATTTCTTCGAGCCGCAGGATGAGGAGGGCGTAATAAAATATACTTTTAATTAACTCGGTGCGCTGCGGGGCCCAAGGTCGAAAAACAAATTAACTCGAGCCGATGTTGCCATATGTCAAGTTTCTATCAGTAATGTTGGTAATTAAAAAAAATGTACTTGACTAGTATTATCTTCATCTACTTTCTTCCTATATAAAGATTACTTATTAAAATATGTATAAGCAAAAACAAACAACAGACACAAAACGTTTTTCCCTACGCATATTTTCACTTCTTACTTACTTATCATTCCTAACAGGGGTCACGATCATGACGATTTCGCTTCATTCCGATTCATCATTTTATTTATACAGGCATGTCTAACTATCCGATTGGTTTTGACCCTTCTTCTTCCCTTCTTCCAGCAATTCGCTCACATGGTCTTCATAAGTTAGTCTCGGCCTGCATTTCCAATACAAGGGTAGACAGATGTTTAGTCTAATTAAGTCCCTTCGACCCCGCGACCACGTGACAAATGGTAAACTGGTGCGTCCGTCGCCGTCTTTATGTCTAAGCCAACGACATCAATTATACATACATAGGTTTTTGAAGAAAGCTATTGGTACGAGCTTGCCACCTAGGAATCGAAGATGGGGGTCTCTACTCGAATTCCTATCACATAACCACTCGGCTAGCAAGACTCTTTTGACTTCTACAATTAAATATTCCGCAACGCTATCCAACAACTAATTATATCAATAAAATAATTAATTAATAAAATGGCAACCCAAACGTGGCCTTGGTAAACAGTCGGCCATGGATTTGTTTTTGTTTCGCCTACGTACTCCATGACAAATGTGGAGTACGTACGTCCGTTTATATGAAACAGAAGGTAATTATTTTTATCAGATGTATAACATTAATACACTATTGCTCTGTTTATGACGGGAACGCATGGTATCCCTTTACGCGGTGTAGGTAATAATACAATGGACAAAGAATAAAATATTGAATGATATCACGGGTGCCATAAATTATAGAATTGTGTGTTATTGCTGATTGTTATTGATACAATTACAATACTTATTATATAATCTGTTTTATTAAAGTAACTATAACTATGACGTATTTTGTAAACGTAATCGATTTAACAAAAAAATATTTTAGAGCGTGATCCTGTTCTTTATTTCTTTATCCATTTTCTTCGCGCGTTTGCCGATAAATGGGTGGTCAGAGGTCTGGACGATTTAGTCCTTTCGACCGTCAGGGCATCGGAGGATATTTTAAACTTCTTTTTTAAATACCACTAATACTTTCTGAGCAAAGGTCTTCATTAAACTACAATGTTTTCCTGCGACCTTATTTGCATTTTACGTTGATATTCTCGTTGTATCTCTTAATTTAACAGAATAAGAAGTAGCCTATGCCTAAAATCACAAATTAGAAGCTTTTACGCTAAATCGTGTCAATTCTGTCCTACAGTCCTACATCGCCTGCCCGCTTACCAAGCGTGGCGATTATAGCAAACTCTTTTGAGAAAAGTGGACTTTTGTAGGTCGTTAAGTAATAAAGATAATAAAAAAATATCTTCACGCAATTCCCAATACAGGGGTAGACAGAATTCCTGACTATTCAATCTTTTCGACCCTACTTCCAACGACGAAGATCTTTTTTTGGAACAACATCATATTTGGAGAGCCCGTCGCCGTCGTTTTGTCCAAGCCAACGCTATAAATCGTACATGAGTTTTAAAAAAATCCATTGATGCGAGCCTTGGGGATCGAACTGACTATCGTGACAAAGTAATAAAGATAAATATATTCAAAACGTATTATAATTAATGTAGACAGGCAGAGAAACTAAATTATATTTAGTGCAAATTGAAATATCGTAAGCGGCCGAACGCGCACCACATATTAAATTATGGGCGCCATTCATTACGCACCGCAGTACACAGTCGTAACCGAAATTGGAAGCAATCAACTTTAATGGTGGCGTCACAACGATGACGTTAAGCGACAGCGGAATATGTAATGTATCGTTTATATAATGTATTATGTAATGTATCATATATAATGTAGTAATTTTTTGTCATTTCATTTGAGTAATAATAACTTAATAAAATTTGTTTTATATATATAAATAAATTTGTTTAATAAAATATATCAATATCCTACAGAATTTTCTCTATCTCCACCTTTTAAACCGGAATAGTTAGTTCTTGTACCACCATTAAGTCGTGTGGTATCGGTGTAAGAATATTGCCACTCCTGTCTTCCCGTGGGTTTCGTAAAAGGCGGCCAAGGGAAACAGCTTTGAATATCGTTATGGCAACCGATATAAGGCGGGATAACCATCTCTAAAAATATCAGACCAAGATGGTCAGCAGCGTCTAAGGTGCGAGGTGTCTGATGCAGTGAATGGTGATAGACGGATATTACCATCATCATCATAATGCCTGCTAAAACTCCACTGCAAGACATAGGTCTGCAAGACATAGGCTGCCCTTTCCCCGGTCATTGAAAGGAGTGAAAATAGTTAATTCTTTTCAGGGATAAGAATGTATTGCTTTAGTTTGATGGGGAAAAAGTAAGATCATGCAGTTAAGAGTTAAAGTAGTTCAGTTAAAGTAAGATATTTACAGGTACAGGTAGTCTGCACACAATAAGAATGGTATTTTTTTCTTTACGCAATTTTCCATACTGGGAATTGCAGAGGTCTAGAGAATAAAGTTCTTACAATCGTCTTTTAACCGAAGTTTACTTGTGACTACTTGACAGGCGGTGAGTTAGTACCCAAGCTGTTTACATTTTCATAGATAAATACTCATGAATACATATAAACATTCATGACTCGAGTACAAATACTCACCCTCATCACACAAATGTGTACTTCTAGTAGGTTTCGAACCCCTTAGACTACAAAGGCAGGCTACCGTCACGGCTATCTACGAACCATCTATTATATTTATTTTGTTAGTGTACAATTAGTAAAAAATATGTATAAAGTAGAATTCCGTCTATACGCCACGGCTTAAATTTACCTCCAGTCTTAACTGATTTTGATTCAGTCTTAACGTAATATTAATCTATTTTAACCTGTACTCAAAAACAAAGATAAAAAAGGTTAGTCTAACACTTAAACACATTGTATTTCTTTTTATTTTTTAGCATCTGGCAGTGAACCAGTGAGAATAAATGGTGTCAACAATTTCCATACTAAACTATTCAACAGTCACGAAAGCCTAGGTGGAGTAATCGGACTTCGAACCCCGGTCAGGCAACCCGAGATCGGTCGCCAAGTGGTAAGGCTTATACCAATCGACAGATGGTAGATTTTTTTCAAAAACTTGTGCACGATTTGTATGTGTACGAATTATATCGTTGGCTTAGACATAAAGACGGCACCACCTGTCACGTTGTCCCAACAAATATCTTCGGTTAAAGGTGGGTCAAACGTGAGACCTTTGTCCGCCTCAATATTGAGAATGGTGTTAAGATAATTTTTTTTATAAAATATATTCGCTCCGCTCGTCACCCTGTCTTAGACCGTGCGCCTACATGATCGAACTGCTGCCATTTAATTATACTAATAAACTACCTTAATACTAGTTTGTAATACATTACCACTTCAATGCCTATAAAATAATGTAACGGGATGATAACAATACAGGAAATGGACTATGCACAAGTTAATATCACGTCGTTTCTAACTTAAACTTTATTATTAAATATAGGAACTATTTAGTCTATGACAAATAACTCGAATATCTATTAGTTACTGAATATTAAATACTCAAGTATCCCGAACCATAGACAGTAATAAGTATGTCTTAATATTTGGGACAGGTCATATATTGATCAATGTTGTTTTAAAAGATTATTTACCTGGCTGTAAAAGGGTGCTGAATTTTACAATGGCATGAGAGCGAAACGAAAGAATTTATGTGAATGTCTTTTAAGGCTTTAGACGTCTAGAAGAAGGGAGTGGCAATAATCTTACGCAGTGTCCACGAAATTTATAAAACTTTATAATTTGCTGTTGGATTATAAGAGAGGTTTGAAATTAAGGCTTTTGAAATAAGAACTAAAAAACAATACGGTAGGTAAGAAAAAGAGTATTTTAAAAAAAAGCATGGAGTAATCTTAAGATACTCATATATATTTATTGTATATTTTTTAGTTCTACTGTTTTATTTAGTTTTCTAAAAATTTAATTTTTTTAATGTAGAATTTTAAAAGCATAATGTAAAGTATGAATTCCAGTTGAGATGGGGCGCTGTACAATAACCGTTTATACTCGACTTTGTGACAGTGTTACAAGTAATAAATAATAAATATCTTGAAAATCGAAAAAAGCTGTTTTCTAGTAATATCGCACATACACAATAACACATATTGCAATGCACTAATTTCACGGCCATATAAAATAAAAATATCTTCACACCATTCCCAATAATGTTTCCCAAAAATGTACCCCGGGTACACAGAGATCTAGACAATTAAGTAGTTTCGACCCACCTGTCACTGAAGACATTTGGTACAACGCGACAGGCGGTGAGCCTGTCGCTGTCTCTATGTACACAAGCACGTAAATGATACTTCAACAACAACTATTTAGCTTAACATAGTCTATAAAAACATAAAAAATAATCTTTCCTGGACGTTTGCGTGTCTGTATTTATAGTAATTGGTCGAAAAATTATCGCACCAGAATATTTTTTTTTTATTATCACACACAAAAAAAAATACAGCGTGCAAAATCAGTCTTTTCTTAAATATTGCTTCTCTCTTGCTACTTTTTATCATTTTTAAGCATATAACGCTTGCTTTGTGATGGGTGGGTATTTTTGATTTTATTTGAATCGAATTTGTAAAAATAAATTCGATTCAAATAAAATCGAAAATAAATAAATTTCTAAATAAAAAGTCACGATAGCCGAGTGGTTGGGTGGTAGGAATTTCGAGTCGACAGACCCGAGTTCGAACTGTAGGTGGCAGGCACGTGCCAATAGTTTTTTCAAAACCTTATGTACGAATTATATCGTTGGCTTGGACCTAAAAACGGCGTCGGACTCACCACCTGTCACGTTGTCCCGAAAATATCTTCGGTGGAAGATGGGTCAAAGGGACCTAATTGTATAGACTACCTCTGTGTTGGGAATTGCGTGAAGTTATTTTAGATACAGTTTTAGACATTTTTTCCTCTATACTCACCTTACACCGGATTTTATTTTGGAAGGTGTGACAGAAAGTAAGCCTTTCGCCGTCTGAGTATCCTAGCGGACAACACAATACACGTATACATTATTGTGGAACGCCTGCCTATATACGAGCAGCAATGGCAATTATCGACTTTTTAAGCATGGAGGCGCAATATTCTACCTGGGTAGAATGTTGTTTTCTATTCTGGGTAGTTTTGTTTACCTACGTAATGTATTATTTAGTGGCGACCTCCTAGGACGAGTGGCGCACACACCAGGGGCCCGGGTTCAATTCCCGGTCGGGTTAATGTAGAAAACACTTTTTCTACTTTTTTCTTTTCTTTTCTTTTCATTGAACACCTGGTTACCACAAACACCCACAGTGTTTGTGGTAACATAGTTGTTTCTGTATCCATAACAAAAATACTTAAGCTGCTTACTTCGGGATCAGATCAATATATGTGATGTTGTCCCTATCTATGTATGATATACTATCATTACACGACGTTAACCGAATTACACCTTTTTATGTTCTTGTTTGAGACAATTCCCCTTCATGCATAGATAAACATACATAGTCACGGTAGCCGAGTGGTTGGATGATAGGAATTCGAATCAAAAGACCCATGTTCGCTCCCTAGGTAGTAGGCTGGTAGCAATGCTTTTTTTTTCAAAACTTGAAAAAGACGGCGACAGTTTCAACCATCTGTCACATTGTCCCAAAAAATGTTCAGTGAAAGGTGGTACGAAACCATTTAACTGTCTGTACCTCTATCTGGGGGAATAGTATAAAGATATGCGTAGATAAATATTTATATGAATATGAACGTCACACAAATTTTTACGCCTAGCATGGTTCGAAGCCGCAACCCTTAACTTCGAAGGAAGGGTCATTACGAACTAGACTTTAGACGAATTATTTGCTTCAATTGGATGTCATTAGTTGTTATACACACAGGGGGCAAGTTTGCACGAACCGACGCCGGGCATCAGCAGCATTATTCATATAAAATAGTTTTAATTTTTATCAAAAGTCAATGCTTTTATATGTTTTAATTACTTTAGAAATAAATTACATAATTATATTGCAGGTAATTTCCATAATTTATATAGGAAAGCGGGAACAAAGGGCAATTACCCGCGGTAACGCGATTGTGCCCCAGGGACCGATTGTTTGTCCCCATATCTATATTCATAGCCTAAAGTTCCCTATTTAGGTAATGACCTTTATTAAACACGGAAGTGAATGCACATGATGAAAACATAAAATATTTTGTTGTGTTGTATGTTGCGTGTTGGTTTTACACATAAATAGAATGAAATATTTGAAAACCTCAATTTTACTGTGACTCTCCGTATTATAATCCTTTGATGCGACTGCCCGTCATCTGTCTGGTAAAAAATTGTCCGATATTTTTGCAGAATGATTATCTTACCATCAGAGGGTTACAAAAAGACATATCGAAGGCTTTTAGTCGCATTTATGACACCCACGCAAAAGAAAGGGAAATGCCGTAATATACGCCGTAACTACACGGCCATCTGTATATACACAAATATTAAAAAATATAATGAAGGCATTTATCAAAAAAATACTTGAATATATGATGAATATATTAATGATAGTTACCTCAGAGGAAGAGTTGGGGAAGAAAGGTTCTCGAGTGACAACCTCGTACAGGCAAACGCAGTGTAGGACGAACCCCCACGAGATGGAGTGATGACTTGCAAAATGTTGCGGGAAGTCGATGGATACAGGTGGCTGTGGACCGTTGGTTGTGGAAAGCTTTGGGGGAGACCTTTGCTCAGCAGTTGACTCTTGATAGGTTGTAAAGAAGAAGAAGAAGAACCTCAGAGGTTGATCGCTCCCATGCTATTTCTAATTATTTTAATGTCCTTTGTTTCTACAAAAAAGGGAGTACCTTTTCGCCTACGGAGTTTCTTTCGCCTGTTTCTTCTCAGTTAGAGGAACCTCTATGGGGTCCTGACGAGGAATAGATGTAATATATGAGTTACATTTGTAGTTAGATAACATAAATGATAAATATAGAATTTAAATATGAATTGGTGTACGTTTAATGTTCAACTGACAACATTGTGTCCACTTGACAGCTTATCGCTTTTTTTTTCTAGCAATTTTTATTATTATTATTTACTTTGAATGGAAATTAACACTTACATATAAAATTATTTACACTTACGTAATAAATTTTCGCTAGAATATTGAAAACTAAAATTTCTGAACTCAAAAACAGCGCCCCATGTAGTATCCAAACTATCCGATGTCAAATCTGTTATCAAATTAATTCAAGTTAGAAATACAAGATGTACATAATTTTAACAAAATCTCTTTTGTATTGCAATAAAATCTCTTCAGAGATAATTGCATGGAGTTTTTACGAATATTTTTTTCAATCCTGTTAGGCACGACTGTCATTTTTCAAAGTCACGATAGCCGAGTGGTTGGGTAATCGAGTTTCGAGTCTAGACAGAAGTTGGATCCCTAAGCGTTTTATTCACTATACATTGACTCTCTTCAACTCTGTATCAATCCGTCGTAGTGAGTTAACATTCGATATCAATTTTATTTAAGACTTTAATTTTTTAAAAAAGTCACGATAGCCGAGTGGTTGGGTAATCGAGTTTCGAGTCTAGACAGAAGTTGGATCCCTAAGCGTTTTATTCACTATACATTGACTCTCTTCAACTCTGTATCAATCCGTCGTAGTGAGTTAACATTCGATATCAATTTTATTTAAGACTTTAATTTTTTAAAAAAGTCACGATAGCCGAGTGGTTGGGTAATCGAGTTTCGAGTCTAGACAGAAGTTGGATCCCTAAGCGTTTTATTCACTATACATTGACTCTCTTCAACTCTGTATCAATCCGTCGTAGTGAGTTAACATTCGATATCAATTTTATTTAAGACTTTAATTTTTTAAAAAAGTCACGATAGCCGAGTGGTTGGGTAATCGAGTTTCGAGTCTAGACAGAAGTTGGATCCCTAAGCGTTTTATTCACTATACATTGACTCTCTTCAACTCTGTATCAATCCGTCGTAGTGAGTTAACATTCGATATCAATTTTATTTAAGACTTTAATTTTTTAAAAAAGTCACGATAGCCGAGTGATTGGGTTGTTGGAATATGAGTCAAGAGACCCGAGTTCGATCCCCTGGTGGCAGATTCGTACCAATGGGTTTATCAAAAACTTATGTACTATTTATATCGTTGGCATGGACATAAAGACGACAACGGGCTCACCACCTGTCACGTTGTCCCGAAAATATATCCGGTGGAAGGTGGGTCAAAGGGACTTAATTGTCTAGACTAGAACCTCTGTCTATCCCAGTATTGGAAATTGCGTGAAGATATTTATTTACTTTATTATTATTATTTACCTTGAATGGAAATTAACACTTACATATAAAATTATTTACACTTACGTAATAAATTTTCGCTAGAATATTGAAAAAACTAAAATTTCTGAACTCAAAAACAGCGCCCCATGTAGTATCCAAACTATCCGATGTCAAATCTGTTATCAAATTAATTCAAGTTAGAAATACAAGATGTACATAATTTTAACAAAATCTCTTTTGTATTGCAATAAAATCTCTTCAGAGACAATTGCATGGAGTTTTTACGAATATTTTTTTCAATCCTGTTAGGCACGACTGTCATTTTTCAAAGTCACGATAGCCGAGTGGTTGGGTAATCGAGTTTCGAGTCTAGACAGAAATTGGATCCCTAAGTGGTAGGCTCGAACCAATAGTTTATAAACTTAGACTTTCTCTAAATCTCTATCTAACCCAGTTGGGAATGATGTGAAGTTTTTCTTTACTGTAATTTTTTAAAACCATGAAAATAATATCTAAATTGTGTAAAACACACAATTCTATATTTTTACTAAACACCTTTCTCTGCGGTCAAAGACGAATAAACGAAAAAATAATCCTCTCCAATCCGATTTACGATCAAAGCTTGAGGCAAAGTTCTTTGGACATGAAACGAAAGGCACTGTTAAATAACTTGTTTGAGGATAAACAGAAATAGGGGAGGTCAGAAAAAATAATTGTGCTTTATATGTAATTCTAGTCGAGTGGTAACGGAGTTGAATATTGCCTATTGTATTCCCATGGGTGTTAGGCGACTAAGAGAAAAGTCTTAGATATTTTATGAGAACCGAAAGATGTTGGAACCACCGCCAAATCTATCAGACGAAAATAAACAGTCCGCAGATGGGCAGCAGAGTATTGAGGTCGTGGGTAGGTACCGTCTTTAAGTTGGATCCCTAAGCGTTTTATTCACTATACATTGACTCTCTTCAATCTCTGTATCAATCCGTCGTAGTGAGTTAACATTCGATATCAATTTTACTTAAGACTTTAATTTTTTTTAAAAAAGTCACGATAGCCGAGTGATTGGGTTGTTGGAATATGAGTCAAGAGACCCGAGTTTGATA
This sequence comes from Sericinus montela, assembly GCA_029286605.1. Taxonomy (NCBI): domain Eukaryota; kingdom Metazoa; phylum Arthropoda; class Insecta; order Lepidoptera; family Papilionidae; genus Sericinus; species Sericinus montela. The sequence continues at coordinate 3,841,117 of JAGSMR010000085.1, read as the reverse complement.
CCCAGGTGGCAGGCACGTACCAATGGGTTTTTCTAAAACTTATATACGAATTATATCGTTGGCTTGGACATAAAGACGACGACGGGCTCACTACCTGTCATGTTGTCCCGAAAATATCTTAGGTGAAAGGTGGGTCAACGGGACTTAATTGTCTAGACTAGACCTCTGTCTAACCCTGTATTTGGAATTGCGTGAAGATATTTATTTACTTTATTATTATTATTTACTTTGAATGGAAATTAACACTTACATATAAAATTATTTACACTTACGTAATAAATTTTCGCTAGAATATTGAAAAACTAAAATTTTGAACTCAAAAACAGCGCCCCATGTAGTATCCAAACTATCCGATGTCAAATCTGTTATCAAATTAATTCAAGTTAGAAATACAAGATGTACATAATTTTAACAAAATCTCTTTGTATTGCAATAAAATCTCTTCAGAGACAATTGCATGGAGTTTTACGAATATTTTTTCAATCCTGTTAGGCACGACTGTCATTTTTCAAAGTCACGATAGCCGAGTGGTTGGGTAATCGAGTTTCGAGTCTAGACAGAAGTTGGATCCCTAAGTGGTATGCTGGAACCAATAGTTTTTAAACTTAGACTTTCTAAATCTCTATCTAACCCAGTTGGGAATGATGTGAAGTTTTTCTTTACTGTAATTTTTTAAAACCATGAAAATAATATCTAAATTGTGTAAAACAAACAATTCTATATTTTTACTAAACACCTTTCTCTGCGGTCAAAGACGAATAAACGAAAAAATAATCCTCTCCAATCCGATTTACGATCAAAGCTTGAGGCAAAGTTCTTTGGACATGAAACGAAAGGCACTGTTAAATAACTTGTTTGAGGATAAACAGAAATAGGGGAGGTCAGAAAAAATAATTGTGCTTTATATGTAATTCTAGTCGAGTGGTAACGGAGTTGAATATTGCCTATTGTATTCCCATGGGTGTTAGGCGACTAAGAGAAAAGTCTTAGATATTTTTATGGGAACCGAAAGATGTTGGAACCACCGCCAAATCTATCAGACGAAAATAAACAGTCCGCAGATGGGCAGCAGAGTGTTGAGGTCGTGGGTAGGTACCGTCTTTAAGTTGGATCCCTAAGCGTTTTATTCACTATACATTGACTCTCTTCAATCTCTGTATCAATCCGTCGTAGTGAGTTAACATTCGATATCAATGTTACTTAAGACTTTAATTTTTTTAAAAAAGTCACGATAGCCGAGTGATTGGGTTGTTGGAATATGAGTCAAGAGACCCGAGTTTGATCCCCAGGTGGCAGGCACGTACCAATGGGTTTTTCAAAAACTTATATACGAATTATATCGTTGGCTTGGACATAAAGACGACGACGGGCTCACTACCTGTCATGTTGTCCCGAAAATATCTTAGGTGAAAGGTGGGTCAACGGGACTTAATTGTCTAGACTAGACCTCTGTCTAACCCTGTATTTGGAATTGCGTGAAAATATTTATTTATTTATTATTTATTTACTTTAACTTTTCATTTTTCCTATCTTAAGTAATAACTAACACATCAAAATGTGAAAGCACGATAGACGAGAGAGTTTGACTAATTTTGAAGTCCAGATCAACATCAATATCATTATTCTAAGGGCCTGTAAAGTCCACTGCAGGACATAGGCATCTGCTGTAGGGGAAGGTTTGCCATAATAACCATGCTTGGCAAGCTTGGTGATCGCAGTCAGCAGGCGACAGCCTAAGAACCCTTCACGTTGTCCGAAAAATAAGCTCTGATGAAATGTGGAGCGAAAGAACTAAATTTTCTAGACCTCTGGCTACCCCCATATTAGAAAATTAGTGAAGATTCTACGATAATACTTTATAATCTGTAAAAGAAACTGATACCCGGGGAAGCAATAGGGGTATGAACGTATCGCTTTGATTTATTTATATACAAATCAGTCTAATATTCTTAACATACGAAAATATCTTTAATATCACATTTGTAAAGAGGCACAGCAACATAACAGACATACTGAAGGCTGTCACGTGCCACTTTGATAGGGGATACGACGTGACGTCATCGCTAACGTTCAACTGCCAAGGGTGACCACACTTCAGAATCTTTAGGGATTTCCAACATGAGTTAATTGTAGCATCAAGAGAGAGATTGGCAAAGTAGTCGACGTAAAAGTAAATGGATTTTGGCGGTCGGTGATGATGATGATAAACGTTGTCTGGAAGAAATCGCTTTTAGCGATAAGACCGCCATTTGTGTCACCATAATCTTACAAAATTTAATATTGTATGTTTTCTGTGTTGGTGTGCAATAAAGAGTATTCTATCTATCTATAATGGGGATCACGATAGCCGAGTGGTTTTTGAAAACTTATATAAGATTTATATCGTTGGCTTCTGACATAAAGATGGTGATACAGCCTCACCACCTCCTCCTCCTCCTCCTCCTAAGCGCAAAACATGATATCCGAAAAAACGTTCTCGGTGAAAGGTGGTAAGATTTAATTGTTTGGTCGTCTGTTTACCACAGTATTGGAAATAGCGTAAAAATGATCTCAAAGTCAATATCTGTTATTAATCTAATTTCTTATTTGAAACTTTTGGCCATGTTAGTATTTATTGGGTGGTAGAGCCACGCATCAGCTTTTATTGTTGTGGCTGAATGGCCGGCCTGACGGGGTGCGCTCACGACTTGCATTTCGTCGGTGAGCGTAGAATCGGTGGCCCACACCCTCCCAATTCTGGAGGGAAGGGTACTCTAAGGGAGGCAAAGCATCTTAAGTGGCCTCTGGTGGCTGGTGGGTAAAGTTCATGGGCGGCGGTAAGCACTTACCATCACGTGAGCCACCTGCTTGTTTGCCTCCCTTTTCTATAAAAAAAAAGTCATGTGTAGCCAGGTTGGAAGAAAGTCACCAGAAGATCATCCGTCACGCTGATTTTGTTACTTTTTTTATCTTCACTGTGTTTTACCAAAAACGATAACTTAATTTTTATTAATAATTATAAATTCCATTTCATAATTTGTACCAATAGGGGAAAAAGCGAGGAATATATGTTAAAAAGTAATTTGGTTATTGGTATAATAAAAAAAGATATTATTTTATTTTATTTATTATTATATATAATCTAGATATAATCGGAGTAGCCGAGCAGCCTTACACTAGTTTTCAAAGTGTCGCCTGCCTTGAGGTTCCGGCTCAATTGCCATTCCATAACACATGTGCTTTATCTACTTACTTTCGGATCACCGCAATGTGTGCAATGGTTTCTACAATTATTATTAATGTTAATAATTATTTATTGTTATTATTATTGATGTATTTACATACTCATTATAGACTCAATGGAGTAATTAACTCTTTCATGGGGTGGTGCTTCTAAACCAAAATCCAGGTAAATATGCAAAGCTTATGTGTTATAGAATATTATATAACTATATGTATGAACAAATGATTTGATTCGATTTGAATCTTAAGCGTAAGACACGCGCCAAAAAAATAATAAAAGGGTCAATGTGGAACACCAATTTTATTACATTGTCTAGTCTCTGGGTGTTCGTGGTACCTTTTTGGTTCTGATTCCATAACACAAGTGTATAAATCGTGAGCATTAAATACCAATGCTTTACCTACTTACTTTGGGGTCGGAGCAGTGTATATGATGTTGTCCATATCTATTTTATATTTATCAATTTCGTAGTTACCCTACACGGCAGAAACCTACAAAAAAAATGCAAAATTCGTATGATTCTACGCAACACCCCACGTAGCGAACGAACGAGGGACTTTGCGTATTCACATATTATTATGTTGTATTACGTGAGGCTTCCAAATGATACAGGTAAATGCCCGGAACAAGGGCATAATGTACATGCAAATAATAAATATCTTAACGCGTATTCCCAATTTATTTAAAAGTCACGATAGCCAAGTGGTTGGATGGTCGGAATTTCGAGTCAAGAGACCCGAGTTCGATCCCCAGGTGGCAGGCTCGTACCAATAGGTTTTTCAAAAACTTATGTACGAATTATATCGTTGGCTTGGACATAAAGACGGCGACGGTCTCACCACTTGTCACGTTGTTCCGAAAATATCTTCGGTGGAATGTGGCCTAGCTGTCTTAATTACTGAAATCTTGATTATTCTCTCTGTTCACCCCTGTATTAGGAATTGCGTGAAAATATTTATTTATTTATTTATTTTGTGGCCCCACAGGGGTAGATAGAGATCACTGTGTTTAGAAGAACATAGGAAACCTGGGGAATAGGCGAGTGAGGGTGGTAGAGCCTCACTGCCCATTTGGGACTACGACAAGTGGTGAACCCACGCTCAAGGCTAGAATTATGAATTTTTATAATTAATGCTTACGCTGATACGACGCGGTGGCAATAATATTTCATTTAGTTTTATTATGACGGCCTGATTAGCCTTAAGGTTTGTGTTAAACTCGTTAGTAGTAAACATATGTGCAATGAATACATACATATACATATATAGATAGGGACAACGTCACATACATTGTGTCAGTTGGCGTAATCGGAATCGACGAACAACTGGAATCGGAATCACCGGGAATTGGAAACAATGAAGGCACCACAAACACCCAGGATTCCGAGAAAATGTAGAAATACTGGTTTTTCTGCATTCACCTGCACCGGGAATCGAACCCGAGAGCTCGAGATGGCGACACCTTGAAAACCAGGTGTTTGCGCCACCGTCCACGGACGTCGTCGATAGAATGTTTGTATTGAGTTTTGATCGTGACGATTGACGACGTGACGATTTGGAGAAGTCACGATAGCCGAGTGGTTTTTGAAAACTTATATAAGATTTATATCGTTGGCTTCGACATAAAGACGGTGACAGCTCACCACCTGTCACGATATCCGATAAAACGTCTTCGGTGAAAGGTGGTAAGATTTAATTGTTTGGTCGTCTGTTTACCACAGTATTGGAAATAGCGTAAAAATGATCTCAAAGTCAATATCTGTTATTAATGTAATTTCTTATTTGAAACTTTTAACATGTTGTATTTAACAGTGGTAGAGCCACGCATCAGCTTTTATTGTTGCATGAATGGGCCGGCTCGATCGAAGTACCACGACTTCTGCATTTCGTCGGTGAGTGCAGGTAACCGGTGGCCGGTTTCTACAATTATTATTAATGTTAATAATTATTTATTGTTATTATTATTGATATATATATATATATATATATATATATATATATATATATATATATATATATATATATATATATATATATATATATATATATATATATATATATATATATATATATATATATATATATATATATATATATATATATATATATATATATATATATATATATATATATATATATATATATATATATATATATATATATATATATATATATATATATATATATATATATATATATATATATATATATATATATATATATATATATATATATATATATATATATATATATATATATATATATATATATATATATATATATATATATATATATATATATATATATATATATATATATATATATATATATATATATATATATATATATATATATATATATATATATATATATATATATATATATATATATATATATATATATATATATATATATATATATATATATATATATATATATATATATATATATATATATATATATATATATATATATATATATATATATATATATATATATATATATATATATATATATATATATATATATATATATATATATATATATATATATATATATATATATATATATATATATATATATATATATATATATATATATATATATATATATATATATATATATATATATATATATATATATATATATATATATATATATATATATATATATATATATATATATATATATATATATATATATATATATATATATATATATATATATATATATATATATATATATATATATATATATATATATATATATATATATATATATATATATATATATATATATATATATATATATATATATATATATATATATATATATATATATATATATATATATATATATATATTTATTTATTTATTTATTTATTTATTTATTTATTTATTTATTTATTTATTTATTTATTTATTTATTTATTTATTTATTTATTTATTTATTTATTTATTTATTTATTTATTTATTTATTTATTTATTTATTTATTTATTTATTTATTTATTTATTTATTTATTTATTTATTTATTTATTTATTTATTTATTTATTTATTTATTTATTTATTTATTTATTTATTTATTTATTTATTTATTTATTTATTTATTTATTTATTTATTTATTTATTTATTTATTTATTTATTTATTTATTTATTTATTTATTTATTTATTTATTTATTTATTTATTTATTTATTTATTTATTTATTTATTTATTTATTTATTTATTTATTTATTTATTTATTTATTTATTTATTTATTTATTTATTTATTTATTTATTTATTTATTTATTTATTTATTTATTTATTTATTTATTTATTTATTTATTTATTTATTTATTTATTTATTTATTTATTTATTTATTTATTTATTTATTTATTTATTTATTTATTTATTTATTTATTTATTTATTTATTTATTTATTTATTTATTTATTTATTTATTTATTTATTTATTTATTTATTTATTTATTTATTTATTTATTTATTTATTTATTTATTTATTTATTTATTTATTTATTTATTTATTTATTTATTTATTTATTTATTTATTTATTTATTTATTTATTTATTTATTTATTTATTTATTTATTTATTTATTTATTTATTTATTTATTTATTTATTTATTTATTTATTTATTTATTTATTTATTTATTTATTTATTTATTTATTTATTTATTTATTTATTTATTTATTTATTTATTTATTTATTTATTTATTTATTTATTTATTTATTTATTTATTTATTTATTTATTTATTTATTTATTTATTTATTTATTTATTTATTTATTTATTTATTTATTTATTTATTTATTTATTTATTTATTTATTTATTTATTTATTTATTTATTTATTTATTTATTTATTTATTTATTTATTTATTTATTTATTTATTTATTTATTTATTTATTTATTTATTTATTTATTTATTTATTTATTTATTTATTTATTTATTATTATTTACTTTATTATTATTATTTACTTTGAATGGAAATTAACACTTACATATAAAATTATTTACACTTACGTAATAAATTTTCGCTAGAATATTGAAAAACTAAAATTTCTGAACTCAAAAACAGCGCCCCATGTAGTATCCAAACTATCCGATGTCAAATCTGTTATCAAATTAATTCAAGTTAGAAATACAAGATGTACATAATTTTAACAAAATCTCTTTTGTATTGCAATAAAATCTCTTTTGTATTGCAATAAAATCTCTTTTGTATTGCAATAAAATCTCTTTAGAGATAATTGCATGGAGTTTTACGAATATTTTTTCAATCCTGTTAGGCACGACTGTCATTTTTCAAAGTCACGATAGCCGAGTGATTGGGTTGTTGGAATATGAGTCAAGAGACCTGAGTTTGATCCCCCAGGTGGCAGGCACGTACCAATGGGTTTATCAAAACTTATGTACTATTTATATCGTTGGCATGGACATAAAGATTTTAACGTCACCACCTGTCACGTTGTCCCGAAAATATCTTAGGAGAAAGGTGGTCAACGGGACTTAATTGTCTAGACTAGAACCTCTGTCTATCCCAGTATTGGAAATTGCGTGAAGATATTTATTTACTTTATTATTATAATTTACTTTGAATGGAAATTAACACTTACATATAAAATTATTTACACTTACGTAATAAATTTTCGCTAGAATATTGAAAAACTAAAATTTCTGAACTCAAAAACAGCGCCCCATGTAGTATCCAAACTATCCGATGTCAAATCTGTTATCAAATTAATTCAAGTTAGAAATACAAGATGTACATAATTTTAACAAAATCTCTTTAGAGATAATTGCATGGAGTTTTACGAATATTTTTTCAATCCTGTTAGGCACGACTGTCATTTTTCAAAGTCACGATAGCCGAGTGATTGGGTTGTTGGAATATGAGTCAAGAGACCTGAGTTTGATCCCCCAGGTGGCAGGCACGTACCAATGGGTTTTTCTAAACTTATATACGAATTATATCGTTGGCTTGGACATAAAGACGACGACGGGCCCACCACCTGTCACGTTGTCCGAAAATATCTTAGGAGAAAGGTGGGTCAACGGGACTTAATTGTCTAGACTAGGAATTGCGTGAAAATATTTATTTATTTATTATTTGTTTACTTTAACTTTTCATTTTTCCTATCTTAAGTAATAACTAACACATCAAATGTGAAAGCACGATAGACGAGAGAGTTTGACTAATTTTGAAGTCCAGATCAACATCAATATCATTATCCTAAGGGCCTGTAAAGTCCACTGCAGGACATAGGCATCTGCTGTAGGGGAAGGTTTGCCATAATAACTATGCTTGGCAAGCTTGGTGATCGCAGTCAGCAGGCGACAGCCTAAGAACCCTTCACGTTGTCCGAAAAATAAGCTCTGATGAAATGTGGAGCGAAAGAACTAAATTTTCAAGACCTCTGGCTACCCCCATATTAGAAAATTAGTGAAGATTCTACGATAATACTTTATAATCTGTAAAAGAAACTGATACCCGGGGAAGCAATAGGGGTATGAACGTATCGCTTTGATTTATTTATATACAAATCAGTCTAATATTCTTAACATACGAAAATATCTTTAATATCACATTTGTAAAGAGGCACAGCAACATAACAGACATACTGAAGGCTGTCACGTGCCACTTTGATAGGGGATACGACGTGACGTCATCGCTAACGTTCAACTGCCAAGGGTGACCACACTTCAGAATCTTTAGCGATTTCCAACATGAGTTAATTTTAGCATCAAGAGAGAGATTGGCAAAGTAGTCGACGTAAAAGTAAATGGATTTTGGCGGTCGGTGATGATGATGATAAACGTTGTCTGGAAGAAATCGCTTTTAGCGATAAGACCGCCATTTGTGTCACCACAATCTTACAAAATTTAATATTGTATGTTTTCTGTGTTGGTGTGCAATAAAGAGTATTCTATCTATCTATAATGGGGATCACGATAGCCGAGTGGTTTTTGAAAACTTATATACGATTTATATCGTTGGCTTCGACATAAAGACGGTGACAGCTCACCACCTGTCACGATATCCGATAAAACGTCTTCGGTGAAAGGTGGTAAGATTTAATTGTTTGGTCGTCTGTTTACCACAGTATTGGAAATAGCGTAAAAATGATCTCAAAGTCAATATCTGTTATTAATGTAATTTCTTATTTGAAACTTTTAACATGTTGTATTTAACAGTGGTAGAGCCACGCATCAGCTTTTATTGTTGCATGAATGGGCCGGCTCGATCGGGGAAGTACCACGACTTCTGCATTTCGTCGGGTGAGTGCAGGTAACCGGTGGCCGGTTTCTACAATTATTATTAATGTTAATAATTATTTATTGTTATTATTATTGATGTATTTACATACTCATTATAGACTCAATGGAGTAATTAACTCTTTCATGGGTGGTGCTTCTAAACCAAAATCCAGGTAAATATGCAAAGCTTATGTGTTATAGAATATTATATAACTATATGTATGAACAAATGATTTGATTCGATTTGAATCTTAAACGTAAGACACGCGCCAAAAAAATAATAAAAGGTCAATGTGGAACACCAATTTTATTACATTGTCTAGTCTCTGGGTGTTCGTGGTACCTTTTGGTTCTGATTCCATAACACAAGTGTATAAATCGTGAGCATTAAATACCAATGCTTTTACCTACTTACTTTGGGGTCGGAGCAGTGTATATGATGTTGTCCATATCTATTTTATATTTATCAATTTCGTAGTTACCCCACACGGCAGAAACCTACAAAAAATGCAAATTGTATGATTCTACGCAACACCCCACGTAGCGAACGAACGAGGGACTTGCGTATTCACATATTATTATGTTGTATTACGTGAGGCTTCCAAATGATACAGGTAAATATGCCCGGAACAAGGGCATAATGTACATGCAAATAATAAATATCTTAACGCGTATTCCCAATTTATTTAAAAGTCACGATAGCCGAGTGATTGGGTTGTTGGAATATGAGTCAAGAGACCTGAGTTTGATCCCCCAGGTGGCAGGCACGTACCAATGGGTTTTTCTAAAACTTATATACGAATTATATCGTTGGCTTGGACATAAAGACGACGACGGGCCCACCACCTGTCACGATATCCGAAAACGTCTTCGGTGAAAGGTGGGTCAACGGGACTTAATTGTCTAGACTAGACCTCTGTCTAACCCTGTATTTGGAATTGCGTGAAAATATTTATTTATTTATTTATTATTATTATTGATGTATTTACATACTCATTATAGACTCAATGGAGTAATTAACTCTTTCATGGGTGGTGCTTCTAAACCAAAATCCAGGTAAATATGCAAAGCTTATGTGTTATAGAATATTATATAACTATATGTATGAACAAATGATTTGATTCGATTTGAATCTTAAACGTAAGACACGCGCCAAAAAAATAATAAAAGGTCAATGTGGAACACCAATTTTATTACATTGTCTAGTCTCTGGGTGTTCGTGGTACCTTTTTGGTTCTGATTCCATAACACAAGTGTATAAATCGTGAGCATTAAATACCAATGCTTTACCTACTTACTTTGGGGTCGGAGCAGTGTATATGATGTTGTCCATATCTATTTTATATTTATCAATTTCGTAGTTACCCTACACGGCAGAAACCTACAAAAAAATGCAAAATTGCATGATTCTACGCAACACCCCACGTAGCGAACGAACGAGGGACTTTGCGTATTCACATATTATTATGTTGTATTACGTGAGGCTTCCAAATGATACAGGTAAATATGCAAAGCTTATGTGTTATAGAATATTATATAACTATATGTATGAACAAATGATTTGATTCGATTTGAATCTTAAACGTAAGACACGCGCCAAAAAAATAATAAAAGGTCAATGTGGAACACCAATTTTATTACATTGTCTAGTCTCTGGGTGTTCGTGGTACCTTTTTGGTTCTGATTCCATAACACAAGTGTATAAATCGTGAGCATTAAATACCAATGCTTTACCTACTTACTTTGGGGTCGGAGCAGTGTATATGATGTTGTCCATATCTATTTTATATTTATCAATTTCGTAGTTACCCTACACGGCAGAAACCTACAAAAAAATGCAAAATTGTATGATTCTACGCAACACCCCACGTAGCGAACGAACGAGGGACTTTGCGTATTCACATATTATTATGTTGTATTACGTGAGGCTTCCAAATGATACAGGTAAATATGCCCGGAACAAGGGCATAATGTACATGCAAATAATAAATATCTTAACGCGTATTCCCAATTTATTTATAAGTCACGATCGCCAAGTGGTTGGGTGGTCGGAATTTCGAGTTAACAGACCCGAGTTCGATCCCCAGGTGGCAGGCTCGTACCAATGGGTTTTTCAAAAAACTTATTTACGAATTATATCGTTGGCTTGGACATAAAGATGGCGACGGGCTCACCACTTGTCACGTAGTCCCAAATAGGCGAGTGAGGGTGGTAGAGCCCTCACTCGCCTATTTGGGACTACGTGACAAGTGGTGAACCTACCGTCTAAGGCTAGAATTATGAATTTTTATAATTAATGCTTACGCCGATACGACGCGGTGGCAATAATATTTCATTTAGTTTTATTATGACGGCCCGATTAGCCTAAGGTTTGCGGGTACAAATCCCGTTAGTAGCAAACATATGTGCAATGAATACATACATATATACATATATAGATAGGGACAACGTCACATACATTGTAACAAATATGTAATCGTAATCGACGAACAACGGAATCGGAATCAATGGAATCGGAAACAACGAAGGCACCACAAACACCCAGACCTGAGAAAATGTAGAAATACTGGTTTTTCTGCATTCACCCAACCGGGAATCGAACCCGAGAGCTCGAGATGGCGACACCTTGAAAACCAGTGTTTGCGCCACTCGTCCACGGACGTCGTCGATAGGAATGTTTGTATTGGAGTTTTGGATCGTGACGATTGACGACGTGACGATTTGGAGAAGTCACGATAGCCGAGTGGTTGGCTATTCGGAATTTCGAGTCAAGAGACCCGAGTTCGATCCCCAGGTGACAGTACCAATGAGTTTTTCAAAAAAACTTATGTACGAATTACGTAGTTGGCTTGGACATAAAGACGGCGACGGGCTCACCACCTGTCACGTTGTCCCAAATAGGCGAGTGAGGGTGGTAGAGCCCTCACTCGCCTATTTGGGACTACGTGACAAGTGGTGAACCTACCGTCTAAGGCTAGAATTATGAATTTTTATAATTAATGCTTACGCCGATACGACGCGGTGGCAATAATATTTCATTTAGTTTTATTATGACGGCCCGATTAGCCTAAGGTTTGCGGGTACAAATCCCGTTAGTAGCAAACATATGTGCAATGAATACATACATATATACATATATAGATAGGGACAACGTTACATACATTGTAACAAATATGTAATCGTAATCGACGATCGAGACCTGAGAAAATGTAGAAATACTGGTTTTTCTGCATTCACCCAACCGGGAATCGAACCCGAGAGCTCGAGATGGCGACACCTTGAAAACCAGTGTTTGCGCCACTCGTCCACGGACGTCGTCGATAGGAATGTTTGTATTGGAGTTTTGGATCGTGACGATTGACGACGTGACGATTTGTAGAAGTCACGATAGCCGAGTGATTGGGTTGTTGGAATATGAGTCAAGAGACCCGAGTTCGATCCCCAGGTGGCAGGCACGTACCAATGGGTTTTCTAAAACTTATATACGAATTATATCGTTGGCTTGGACATAAAGACGACGACGGGTCATCTGTGTCATGTTGTCCTGAAAATATCTTAGGTGAAAGGTGGGTCAACGGGACTTAATTGTCCAGACTAGACCTTTGTTTACCCCTGTATTGGGAATTGCGTGAAGATATTTATTTATTTTCATTTTAGTTTTGGATGTTTATATTATTATTTTTATTCATATCTACATGAATATTTTTATTCATATCTATATGAATATTTATGTACAAAAATATATCTATGTAAGTATTATAGTACCGTTCGCAAGGACACTAAAACAGCGGTAAGCTCACCACTGTAAGTATGTACTAAATAAGCTCCGGTGAAATCTGGGTAGAAAAAGCTTGATTGTCTAGACAGAGGTCTAGATAGATATTCACCCTAATATAAGAGAAGTGCGTAGTTTTTTTTTTTAATAATAAGCATTTATTTGAAATAAGTAAACATTTACGTCACTCTCAGTTGACTGACACATTAAATATTCAATATCGTGATGTCAGTTCCGATGAAAATTGTATGCAGAGGGTATATTATAATCAGTTTTATTGAAGTTCAGTATGCGCATAATCATGTTAATGTCAGCGAAGATATTACAGAGCGCTTATGCGCTGTAAAAAAACAAAGATATTCGCAAATACCAATTTTTTTTCCTTTACGGGGTAGCCAGAGAGAATAGATCGCCAAGTGTCACGATACTTACCTCTTTCGCTTCGTTCAGTCATTTTCTTCATACACGCGAGTCAGTACGCAAGAAGGTATCTGAGTACTCTTGACCCTCCCCTCTTCGAGCAATTTGCTCATATGGTCTTCGAAAGTTATGCTATATATATATATATTATACAGTTATATATATATATGCTATATATATATATATTATACAGTTATATATATATACAGCTCGTAATATTATAACAAACTTACATTACACCTCCGGCTTACAACTTTTGACGACTTTCGTGTACGAGTGGCGCACACACCGGTTTTCATGGTGTCTTCGTGCCAGCTCTGAGGTTCGGTATTTGATTCCCAGTCGGGTCAATGTAGAAAACACTATCTACATTTTCTCGGGCCTGGGTGTTTGTGATAGCTTCATTGTTTGTGATTACATAATACAAGTGCTTAAGCTACTTACTTTGGGATCAGAGCACTGTATGTGACGTTGTCCTTTCTGTGTATGTATCTAAATATGTATTTATTAATTTTATTTAAAGAAGCATTGCTGTGTAGTTACGGCGTAAGATTATAACAAGCTAATTTCTTCCCGTGGGTGTCGTAAGAGGCGACACAAAGGAAAAGGCATTGAAAATATTAAGAACATAAAATATTAAAATACAACACACACATAACAGAAAATATTAAGAACATGTTAAACATAGTAAAATAAAATTCAACCGATCGGTGACTAGCAGCAATGTTAATATATGTATGTTTGTAATTCATATGTTACATACATATGAATTACAAACATACTGTTATAAGAACAAGCTTTGAGCTTTTCCTCGAAATAAGCAACAGACAAAAGACCCTTACATGTGAGTGATCCATGGGAAGCTTGAGCTCCTTTAAAGTACCTATGCTCCGACGGCTAGTCTAGACAGGCACTCGAAGCGATAAGCCACTTGCTTTAAACCGACTTCAAGAAGAGGGAGGTTACCAAATGGTAAGAGCATGTATTGTGTACCTATTGTTTATTACGTGACGTTTTTCTTGTAAATCGTATTTGATATATTTTTAAATATCTTCACGCAATCCCCAATACAGGGGTAGACTGAGGTCTAGTCTAGATAGTTAAGTCCCTTCGACCCACCTTCCACCGACGATATTTTCGGGACAACGTGACAGATGGTGAGCCCGTCACGGTCTCTATGTCCCAGCCAACGATAGAATTCGTACATAAGTTTTTGAAAAACCCATTGGTACGAGCCTGCCACCTGGGGATCGAACCACTCGGCTACACGATATATTTTTTGTTATTTTATAAACTATACCTGCAGAATACTCTTTGTTTATCTTCACGCATATTTATCGATCCAGGGGTAATCATAAGGTCTAGAGAATTTTGTTATAAAAAAAGGTTACGATAGGTAAGTGGTCTTGTGATCGGAATCAGAATCAATGGAACCGAGTTCGATGCCCAGGAAGTAGGCTCGTAGCAACGAGTTAAACTTATGTACGATTCACATCGTTGGCCTAGACATAGACATGTTCACCACCTGTTAAGTTATTCCAAAAAATATCTTCGGTGAATGGTGGGTTGAAAGGACTTAATTGTCTAGACCTGTGTCGACCGCGGTATGAAGAATGGCGTGAAGATATTTTTAAGAGCTAAGTGCAAACTAAGAATACAATATACTTAAATAAATAAATAGAAAAATATTTTCACGCAATTCCCAATACAGGGGTAGACAGAGATCTTGTCCAGACAATTAAGTCCCTTCGACCCACCTTCCACCGACGATATTTTCGGGACGAAAGAATAAATAGTTATCTATAATTCGTGCTGTACACACATATGTATACAACAGTTACTAAAAGCCTTTTCCATAAGGCAGGGTTGCCATAATCCCTTCAAAAGCAGATTGGCAATCACAGTATCACCTCGCACCTTAGACAAAAACAGAAAAAGCAAATAATCGTGGAGCACAGAACCTTTAATTTAATATATAACATCAATAAAGAATCATTCATTGATAAAATTATAAGCAAAATTAAACGTGAACTATTATTGACAATTGGAATAAAGAGTGCAGCTAATAAACCAAACACAGTCACACACACACACACACACACACACGAAGGCTCGCGCTCACACCCAAAGCCTGAGTTCCCAACCCAGGGTAGTCAACTGATCGGTCAGCTTATGACAACCTCTCCATTGTCCCAAAGAGCATCTCATTCAAGAATTTGATGTAAGCGTTACTTCCTCCTCGGGTTCTTGACATTTTCTGATGACGATGGGTCTACTTGCTCGGAGCTCACTTCACACTGCGTCTCCAATCTGCCAGAAAACAATTTCCTTTTAAAATAATTCAGTAAGAATAAATTACGCTAATACCATACGCATACACCATAATATATATAATGTGAAATTGCATTGCATTAAAATTATTTGTTGAACACTTGTGCACAATTCACTCTATTTAATTATTTATTAATTAATAAATAATTAAATAATGTGAATTGTGAAAAAATATTCAACAATGAATTTTAATGCAATGCAATTTCACCAAGTGACAGCAATCGCAAGTATAAAATTAATCAAGTTATGATTATAGAATGCATACTGACTGTTACAAAAAACGTTGTATATTAGGAACGTGACCACCATAAATAACAATGCAATAATATTTCACTTTTACACTATGGTTTGCCTCCCTAATTCCTAATGGTGGAACATTTTCGAAGCAATCATATTTTGAGTGTCTTGTAGCTGTTCGCTTAGCTGATGGAAAAATTAAAGGTTTCAACAAACTGTATAGATCATAAAGCGACAGAAATGTAGAGCATAAGTTGATAGGCACTTTCCTTTTCTTTTCATCGTTCCTTCTTTTTATAATTCCACCCTAAGCTAGAAATAATAAAGAACAAAACGCTACTTGTCACTACCTAAACCTACATACCACAGATTATATCGGCAATGGCCTTATGGTATCTTTGTAGGAAATCACCTCACCCTTTTCTTCCTCCTTTTATAAATAATAATTACTGTGTAAATAACACAAGAATTATATTTATTAGAATCTTTTTATTGTAAAGAGTCTCATATTTTCATGGCTTTGCTCCTAGCAAAGCCATGAAAATAGCAAAGGCAGTAGTCGTCATAGCAGTATAGCCATCTCGACACCGTCACGACGAATCTTCATCTGACCATTTTGATCTGGTATTTTTCATGGTAATCAAGACATGGGCTTGATGTAAAATACTCTTAATGGATAGTGACCTCTTATGATAACAATTGGAGAAAAGGGTACTAACTTTTATACAGCATACTTGAAATTATTTTATGTAAATAATTTGTTTTAAAGGAAATTACATTTACCACTCATATCGTAGACCTTGATCTTGAATGAGTATAGAAATAAAATGTGAAATTAGGTTTTAATTCTGTATTATAATTTAAAACAAAATTTTAAATATTGTTACCCTAAATGTTCTTATTAGTTTTATAATAGTAAATGTTTTACTTAATTAAATTTATTTAATAATTATAAAATATTTAATTTATTTATTTATTAAGAGGCCTTTTATGATTAAACAAGATAGTAAAGACAACACCAAAATTTTCCTATATTAAAAATGTTTTTAAATGCATAAATTAATAACTATCTTTACTTCCAGTTAATAAAATAAAGTTCTTCGAAAGATCTAATTTAGAGAATAAATCTTCAGATTTTTTTAAAATACCGTAAAAGTCAACAGTAAAAACGGTGGTAGTTGAAAACTACCACCGTTTCGTAATAAGGTTCTTGTGACGGAGGAGAAACAAGTGAAAGGATTAAATTTACAGTAATTATTATTTAGTAAAGTAAACGTCAATAAAAAGAAAAATTCCAAGACATAAGCCTAACACATTTTCTTAACACTCTAGTGCGTTACCAACCTAACAAACCAACTAGTTTGCTCAGTTGTGTGTGTCAAGGAAGTCCATTAAATTGTCCCCGACGATTCAATACGAGCGATCCCCTCGCCCTGTAATTTCGCTCTTTACACCAATACAAACGCGCTCTAATCAAAGAGGATACTGTGCGGTGACGTCACAAAGAAACCCCATTCACACCCTGCCCCAATTCTATTACGCGTACAATTTTCATAATGCGTGTGATACACGTATTATTTATTTCAAATTCGCTAAGAAATAAGACTGAAATTGGCTCACCGTTGCCGAAAACTCGATGTTGTTTTCTACATCATACACGTGTTTTGTTGAATTGAAAACATACAGAATGTATAGAACAGGGTTGCCTTTTGTATGTTACTTGGAAACTCCACTTAACATTTAAACTAAGATTAAACGCAGTTAATCTTTGTTTAACAAATCACACTGGCATCAGGTACTTTCAGCGAGTCGGTTATAGAATTAGGAAGTCTTTCGAGAATTCACAATAGCCGAGTGGTTGAGTGATCAGAATTAAAGTCAAGAGTGCTATTCACCCTAATATAAGAGAAGTGCGTAGTTTTTTTTTTTAATAATAAGCATTTATTTGAAATAAGTAAACATTTACGTCACTCTCAGTTGACTGACACATTAAATATTCAATATCGTGATGTCAGTTCCGATGAAAATTGTATGCAGAGGGTATATTATAATCAGTTTTATTGAAGTTCAGTATGCGCATAATCATGTTAATGTCAGCGAAGATATTACAGAGCGCTTATGCGCTGTAAAAAAACAAAGATATTCGCAAATACCAATTTTTTTTCCTTTACGGGGTAGCCAGAGAGAATAGATCGCCAAGTGTCACGATACTTACCTCTTTCGCTTCGTTCAGTCATTTTCTTCATACACGCGAGTCAGTACGCAAGAAGGTATCTGAGTACTCTTGACCCTCCCCTCTTCGAGCAATTTGCTCATATGGTCTTCGAAAGTTACAGCTCGTAATATTATAACAAACTTACATTACACCTCCGGCTTACAACTTTTGACGACTTTCGTGTACGAGTGGCGCACACACCGGTTTTCATGGTGTCTTCGTGCCAGCTCTGAGGTTCGGTATTTGATTCCCAGTCGGGTCAATGTAGAAAACACTATCTACATTTTCTCGGGCCTGGGTGTTTGTGATAGCTTCATTGTTTGTGATTACATAATACAAGTGCTTAAGCTACTTACTTTGGGATCAGAGCACTGTATGTGACGTTGTCCTTTCTGTGTATGTATCTAAATATGTATTTATTAATTTTTATTTAAAGAAGCATTGTTGTGTAGTTACGGCGTAAGATTATAACAAGCTAATTTCTTCCCGTGGGTGTCGTAAGAGGCGACACAAGGGAAAAGGCATTGAAAATATTTAAGAACATAAAATATTAAAATACAACACACACATAACAGAAAATATTAAGAACATGTTAAACATAGTAAAATAAAATTCAACCGATCGGTGACTAGCAGCAATGTTAATATATGTAAGTTTGCAATTCATATGTTACATACATATGAATTACAAACATACTGTTATAAGAACAAGCTTTGAGCTTTTCCCTCGAAATAAGCAACAGACAAAAGACCCTTACATGTGAGTGATCCATGGGAAGCTTGAGCTCCTTTAAAGTACCTATACTCCGACGGCTAGTCTAGACAGGCACTCGAAGCGATAAGCCACTTGCTTTAAACCGACTTCAAGAAGAGGGAGGTTACCAAATGGTAAGAGCATGAATTGTGTACCTATTGTTTATCACGTGACGTTTTTTCTTGTAAATCGTATTTGATATATTTTTTAAATATCTGCACGCAATCCCCAATACAGGGGTAGACTGAGGTCTAGTCTAGATAGTTAAGTCCCTTCGACCCACCTTCCACCGACGATATTTTCGGGACAACGTGACAGATGGTGAGCCCGTCACGGTCTCTATGTCCCAGCCAACGATAGAATTCGTACATAAGTTTTTGAAAAACCCATTGGTACGAGCCTGCCACCTGGGGATCGAACCACTCGGCTACACGATATATTTTTTGTTATTTTATAAACTATACCTGCAGAATACTCTTTGTTTATCTTCACGCATATTTATCGATCCAGGGGTAATCATAAGGTCTAGAGAATTTTGTTATAAAAAAAGGTTACGATAGGTAAGTGGTCTTGTGATCGGAATCAGAATCAATGGAACCGAGTTCGATGCCCAGGAAGTAGGCTCGTAGCAACGAGTTAAACTTATGTACGATTCACATCGTTGGCCCAGACATAGACATGTTCACCACCTGTTAAGTTATTCCAAAAAATATCTTCGGTGAATGGTGGGTTGAAAGGACTTAATTGTCTAGACCTGTGTCGACCGCGGTATGAAGAATGGCGTGAAGATATTTTTAAGAGCTAAGTGCAAACTAAGAATACAATATACTTAAATAAATAAATAGAAAAATATTTTCACGCAATTCCCAATACAGGGGTAGACAGAGATCTTGTCCAGACAATTAAGTCCCTTCGACCCACCTTACACCGAAGATATTTTCGGGACGAAAGAATAAATAGTTATCTATAATTCGTGCTGTACACACATATGTATACAACAGTTACTAAAAGCCTTTTCCATAAGGCAGGGTTGCCATAATCCCTTCAAAAGCAGATTGGCAATCACAGTATCACCTCGCACCTTAGACAAAAACAGAAAAAGCAAATAATCGTGGAGCACAGAACCTTTTATTTAATATATAACATCAATAAAGAATCATTCATTGATAAAATTATAAGCAAAATTAAACGTGAACTATTATTGACAATTGGAATAAAGAGTGCAGCTAATAAACCAAACACAGTCACACACACACACACACACACACGAAGGCTCGCGCTCACACCCAAAGCCTGAGTTCCCAACCCAGGGTAGTCAACTGATCGGTCAGCTTATGACCACCTCTCCATTGTCCCAAAGAGCATCTCATTCAAGAATTTGATGTAAGCGTTACTTCCTCCTCGGGTTCTTGACATTTTCTGATGACGATGGGTCTACTTGCTCGGAGCTCACTTCACACTGCGTCTCCAATCTGCCAGAAAACAATTTCCTTTTAAAATAATTCAGTAAGAATAAATAACGCTAATACCAGGAATAGACACAAACTTAGTAACGCCAGCCACTACGCTCCATTGAGTAAGCAACTCGTTTATGGGCTGGCGTGTGCGTTTCTAAAATAAAATCCCTGAAATACGCGGCTTCTCGATTACCAGGGCTATTATACTATAAATGAATACATTAATGATAATAACCCCTGGGATTAAGTTGATCGCTCCCATGCAATTTTGAAATACATAAAATAAATAAATACCTTCACGCAATTCCCAGAACAGGGGTAGACAGAGGTCTAGTCTAGACAATTAAGTCCCTATGACCCACCTTCCACCGAATATATTTTCGGGAGAACCTGGCAGGTTGTGAGCCCGTCGCCGTCTTTATGTCCAAGCCAACGATATAATTCGTACATAAGTTTTTGAAAAACCCATTGGTACGAGCCTGCCACCTGGGGATCGAACTCGGGTCTCTTGACTCGAAATTCCGACCTCCCTATATTTTATTATGTGTTGACGCTCTCCCCAATAATCATAATAACATAATTTACAAAGAACAAATAATAAAATATTCTCAAGAACTAAATATACGAAACCTGAGGTGTGCTATTTTAGCATCTATGTATTAGCAATAAAATATTTAAAAAGCTACCAAATGAGCTCAATTAACTGATAAAAATTAACAAAAAATAAATAAAAACCTTTTATTAGAAAAATAATATTATAATTTGAATAATTGGAAAAACTCTAATGGCAGTTAAAATAATGTATATTATGTTAATAAATAATGCATATGTAATTATAAATAATGCATGTGTTGTACTAATATGGCATATTATTATATGAAAGTACCAAAAATCTGTTACGTGTTCGTTTTAATTCGAATTTTTCTACAATAATATTTCTATAAACTTAAAATAATTTCCTTTCTAAAAGCCTTTCGATTTTATTTACATAGATTTAAATATCGTCACGCCCATACTCGGGTAGATAGAGATCTATGAAATGAATTCTTCCAAATCTATCTATCTAAGAAATTCTTTCGACCCTTCTTTCACCTGTCTCCGTATTTATGTCCAAGCCAACGATATAAATCGAACATAAGTTTGGAAAAAACTCATTGGTACGACCTACCACCGGGAGATCGAACTAGAGTCTCTTGACTCAAAATTCCGATCTCCAAACCACTCGGCTATCGTGACTATGCAGAAATATATATAGATTTAAATAGAAATATCGCTTTACCCCCTCCGGGTTGTGTAACTGCATTTATTCTATGATCCGTTCACACACATTAATTAATGATTAAAATTATTTGTTGAACACTTGTACACAATTCACTCTATTTAATTATTTATTAATTAATAAATAATTAAATAATGTGAATTGTGAACAAATATTCAACAATGAATTTTAATGCAATGCAATTTCACCAAGTGACAGCAATCGCAAGTATAAAATTAATCAAGTTATGATTATAGAATGCATACTGACTGTTACAAAAAACGTTGTATATTAGGAACGTGACCACCATAAATAACAATGCAATAATATTTCACTTTTACACTATGGTTTGCCTCCCTAATTCCTAATGGTGGAACATTTTCGAAGCAATCATATTTTGAGTGTCTTGTAGCTGTTCGCTTAGCTGATGGAAAAATTAAAGGTTTCAACAAACTGTATAGATCATAAAGCGACAGAAATGTAGAGCATAAGTTGATAGGCACTTTCCTTTTCTTTTCATCGTTCCTTCTTTTTATAATTCCACCCTAAGCTAGAAACAATAAAGAAGAAAACGCTACTTGTCACTACCTAAACCTACATACCACAGATTATATCGGCAATGGCCTTATGGTATCTTTGTAGGAATTCACCTCACCCTTTTCTTCCTCCTTTTATAAATAATAATTACAGTGTAAATAACATAAGAATTATATTTATTAGAATCATTTTTTTATTGTATTATCCTTTGCTATTTTCATGGCTTTGCTCCTAGCAAAGCCATGAAAATAGCAAAGGCAGTAGTCATCATAGCAGTATAGCCATCTCGACACCGTCACGACGAATCTTCATCTGACCATTTTGATCTGGTATTTTTTTCATGGTAATCAAGACATGGGCTTGATGTAAAATACTCTTAATGGATAGTGACCTCTTATGATAACAATTGGAGAAAAGGGTACTAACTTTTATACAGCATACTTGAAATTATTTTATGTAAATAATTTGTTTTAAA
Organism: Sericinus montela; assembly: GCA_029286605.1. Taxonomy (NCBI): domain Eukaryota; kingdom Metazoa; phylum Arthropoda; class Insecta; order Lepidoptera; family Papilionidae; genus Sericinus; species Sericinus montela. The sequence continues at coordinate 3,818,170 of JAGSMR010000085.1, read as the reverse complement.
GGAAATTACATTTACCACTCATATCGTAGACCTTGATCTTGAATGAGTATAGAAATAAAATGTGAAATTAGGTTTTAATTCTGATTTATAATTTAAAACAAAATTTTAAATATTGTTACCCTAAATGTTCTTATTAGTAATATAATAGTAAATGTTTTACTTAATTAAATTTATTAAATAATTATAAAATATTTAATTAATTTATTTATTAAGAGGCCTTTAATGATTAAACAAGATGGTAAAGACAAGACCAAAATTTTCCTATATTAAAAATGTTTTTAAATGCATAAATTAATAACTATCTTTACTTCCAGTTAATACAATAAAGTTCTTCGAAAGATCTTATTTAGAGAATAAATCTTCAGATTTTTTTAAAATACCGTAAAAGTCAACAGTACAATTCGTACGTAAGTTTTCAACTACCACCGTTTCGTAATAAGGTTCTTGTGACGGAGGAGAAACAAGCGAAAGGATTAAATTTACAGTAATTATTATTTAGTCAAGTAAACGTCAATAAAAAGAAAAATTCCAAGACATAAGCCTAACACATTTTCTTAACACTCTAGTGCGTTACCAACCTAACAAACCAACTAGTTTGCTCAGTTGTGTGTGTCAAGGAAGTCCATTAAATTGTCCCCGACGATTCAATACGAGCGATCCCCTCGCCCTGTAATTTCGCTCTTTACACCAATACAAACGCGCTCTAATCAAAGAGGATACTGTGCGGTGACGTCACAAAGAAACCCCATTCACACCCTGCCCCAATTCTATTACGCGTACAATTTTCATAATGCGTGTGATACACGTATTATTTATTTCAAATTCGCTAAGAAATAAGACTGAAATTGGCTCACCGTTGCCGAAAACTCGATGTTGTTTTCTACATCATACACGTGTTTTGTTGAATTGAAAACATACAGAATGTATAGAACAGGGTTGCCTTTTGTGATATGTTCCTTGGAAACTCCACTTAACATTTAAACTAAGATTAAACGCAGTTAATCTTTGTTTAACAAATCACACTGGCATCAGGTACTTTCAGCGAGACGGTTATAGAATTAGGAAGTCTTTCGAGAATTCACAATAGCCGAGTGGTTGAAAGATCAGAATTAAAGTCAAGAGTGCTCGATCCCGAGTTCGATCCCCAAATAGTAGTAACCAATGAAGTTTTCAAAACAAACGTACGTTTTATATGTTGGGTTGGACATAAAGACAGCAACAGGCTCTCTACGCCTGTCACGTTGTCCCAAAAAATATCTTTGGTGAATGGTAGATCGAAAGGACTTAATTGTCAGGACATCGGTCTGCCCTTCTAGATTGGGAATAGTGTGAAGATATTTTTTATTAATTTACACTACTCTGTGCTCTGTTCTGAAGCAATGTATCCCAACAAAGAGACAGTTACTTCTTGAGAAGATTAATATTATCAGTATTATTGCTGTCGGTTAAATTTTACATATTAAACCTGTAATTATTTATAGATATGAATTAACTTCCTGTCAGTTCTAGCGTACAATAGAGTTCCATTTTAGGACCCCCTTTATTTATCGTATTTATTAAAGATAAAAAAAAAAAAATATCTTCACGCAATTCCCAATACAGGGGTAGACAGAGGTCAAGTCTAGACAATTAAGTCCCTTTGACCCACCTTCCACCGAAGATATTTTCGGGACAACGTGACAGGTGGTGAGCCTGTCGCCGCCTTTATGTCCAAGCCAACGATGAAATTCGTACATAAGTTTTTGAAAAACTCATTGGTACTGCCACCTGGGGATCGAACTCGGGTCTCTCGACTCGAAATTCCGACCACCCAACAACTCGGCTATCGTGACTTTATTATATTTTATTAAAGATAAAAATAAAATATAAATTAATAAAATAATAGTATTTATTTAGTATTTATAATATCTAGATAATTTAATTCTTTCGATCACGCTACGTATGCAATCTGATGCATCTCCAACAATTCTATTTGGATGTCCTATTTGAAACGAAATAACACGTGGTGAGCTTGTCGCCATGTTAGAGTCCAAGTGAAAAAGAGGTAGGGAAAAAGGGGTATCTAAGTAAAAAAGTACGAGCCTCTCTTGACTCCTGAATCCTATCTATCTTCACGTAAATACCAATACAGGGATAGACAAAGGTATAGTCTAAACAATTAAGGCCCTTTGACCCACTTTTCACCGAAGATATTTTCGGAACAACGTGTCAGGTGGTGAGCCCGTCACCGTCTTTATATCCAAGCCAACGATATAATTCGTACGTTTAGTTTTAAGTTTTTGAAAAACCCATTAGTACGAGCCTGCCACCTGGGGATCGGACTTAGATCTCTTGACTCAAAATACCAACCATCCAACGACTCGGCTATTGCGGCTACAATTATGCCATGACAAACACTTGCCTACGGTTTATTCATAATAATTTTTTTCTAGATCTTTGACCATCCTGGCATTGCGAATGCGTGAAAAAATTATAACGAACATAAAATATAACTAAAATAAAACACACCTACCATGTTTATTCATCTCGCCATGACAGGGGTTAAGTCCATTGACCCCGTACTTAAGAAGCCATCTCTAAGATGGGATCAGTTCGAAACTCATTCGAGAACAAATAAGCTTCCGAGGAGTTTCCCCTGACCCTCTTCTAGTGAAATCTCTCCAACTGTTGACCCCGTGCCGAACTTGCCTTTGGTCCATTTAAACTCCGAATACCACTTTCCGGTGATAAATTACTTCGCAACTATTACTACATAAATACAGATGCTTAAATATATATTACGAGATAAAATCAATACTTCGATAAGAAGGGTGTTGTGGCGACGTCTGTGTCGTCACATAAGTAAGCGGCTTGTGGCGGACAATTGAGGAAACACATCGACATCCTACATCGCGCTATCGAAGTTATTACAATTAACCGTATATGTATCGATAGCGCACAATGGTGGAGGAGACGTCCTCCCTGTGTCACGATTACCCGACCTGGCGAGTAGCTACCCCTTATTAACCGAATTCCAAAATGAGGAGGTTTTCAATTCGATATTTTTTATGTATGTACACAGATTACGCCGATATTTGTGATCTTATTCACGTAATTCATATTCAGTTTGATGCGAAATAGTTGTCATGTAGTCCCATAAACGTTTCAGATAGTTTGTGTGCGGAATTTTTAGGAGTTTTCGTTTTCATTGATCAATATGGCGAAGTAGAGAAGCTGAGAAATATTACATTAAATACCCTATACAATCTCGTTCTGAGCAGACTTGTTGGCTAATCAATCATAAATAAGGTCTAGTCTATGTGCCCTCTGCTCAGCAGACATGATGGTCATAAATAAGGCCTAACCTATTCGCTTGCTGTTCAGACGTTTCTTTGGCTTTTTCATGGCTGACAAATGTACATCAAAATCTCTTTTTCACGTGAAATAGAGTTTCTAACAGTATATAACAATAAAAATCAACACAATGTTATAGTGTACCGGATGAAACCTAGAAAAGTCACGATAGCCGAGTGTTTGGGTCGTCGGTCGAGAGACCCGGGTTCGATCAAAAAGGGGGCAGGCTATGTACGATTCATATCATTGTGATGGACATAAAAAAGGCGACGGGCTCACCACCCGTCACGTTGTCCCAAAAATATCTTCGGTGGAAGTTAGGTCAAAAAGACTTAATTGCCGAGACCTGTATTGGAAATGGCGTGAGGATATTTTTTATCTAGAAAAAACAACAATAAAAAAAAACACATAAATAAAAAAACTGCGTTTAAAAAACCGACCGTTTAAAGAACCGAAATAAATAATAATAATAATTATTATTATTATACACCTCTTATGCAAACCTGATACTTTTAATATTAATAAAATACTATTACATGTATGTGCACCGACTTCAAACCTATGGATAGGTTTGAAGCCAGTGCCAAGGCCTTAAGAAAATAAAACTTTATGTTATAGTGTGTAGTGTTTTTTTATGAAATCAAATCAATCATACATTCGTTTATCGATAGTCATTTTTAATCTACCACCGTTTCGTAATGAGGTTCCTCTAACGGAGAAGAAACAGGCGAAAGAAACTCTGTAGGTATCCTCTTTTTTGGTCAATATTTTTAACAATATAATGCATTATACAAATATAATGTGATATTTTCTAGAAATAGCTTGGGAGCGATCACCTCATTCCCAGGGGTTACTGTCATTAATATATTCATTTATATTATAATAACCCTTCCTACAAAGCTTTTCTTTAATTAATTTCTTAAACCTGTTCTTAAACCTGTATCCTTCAGCACCTCGTCCACTACAGTGTGATATAATTGCCACGCTTGGTAAGCGGATTACCGATCGCAATAACAGATCCCGAGGTAGACAGAGGTCTAGACAATCAAATCCTTTCAAGCCACCTACAACCGAAGACATTGTTTAGGCCAATGTGACAGGTGGTGAGCCCGTCGCATTCTTTATGTCCAAGCCAAATATATAAATCCTACATAACTGACGAATCTCTTGAAAACCCTCATTGATATAAGACACCTGGAGATCGAACTCGGGACTCTTGATTCGAATTCCGATCACCCATCCACTCGGCTGTCGTGACTGATGCAATAAAGAATATATAAATGAATGTTTGGACTCGAGTCATTGATAGATTATTATACGTAGGTAAATGTTATACGTAAATATTATTAACACTATCCACTCCCCAAGACTCCGAAATGTCCTACTTTGATACCGAATGACGGGTTATTATAGAAAAAATCTATGGTTTAAGTCCATTAACATGGGCTTCAGTAACCACTTACTAGTAACTTCAAGCGGACTGATGGCCTGTTTTTTACTCAAATTCTATCGTAGTGGTACCTCATTTGTTTCCGATTACATGACGCAAGTGCTTTAGCTGCTTACTTTGCGATCAGAGCAATATAATATTGTACTATCTTGATGTATACATTTATTGATGTTATTGGGAAAAATTAAATCCACGCGTCTTTACCTACGACATTACATAAACGTGTCCGAATTATTCCAAAGTCGTTGAAGTTATCATGAGCAGTACATTTCGAAGCGTATATCATTGTAATATATGAATACTGAATCGCATTTTTTTCTTTCAAAATGCAGCTCCGATAGCGTTCCCCCTGACCAATCCAAAACGTTTCTAGAACCCTCCAAAGACCGACGTGTCAATGCCACCGGGTGATTGTCCGATCGTCTCACGGTCGCAGGTTCGTATCCCGATTTGACCTGTATAATGTTACATACATTATGCGATAGTGAGTGGGCATGAAGTATAAAATTAAGGCTTAAAGCCGATGCCCGAATTTCAATACATCTGACTCATGAATTTTAAATACAGCATTACTTTTGTCTCTCTGGAATTGACTTCGGTTGCCTTGGTGGCTCGTATACATAATCTGTCAACTTTCTAAGTTCCATTATTGATTCTGTTTTTTATTTAATGGTTTCCAGTCATTGAATATTGAGTCTTCTGATTTTTAAAAGCAATAGGAATATATAGCTGAGAAGTTCCTATTTCTAACAACCATTCTTGGTGCAAACATTATATAGTTTCGGCTTCACAGGTATACAATACCCGATTCGACCCGATTATGTTTGAGAAAGTGATAAACTTAGCTTTAGTAGACGTATATATTAGTAATAATAATATGTAATTAGTAATAATACATAACTAGTAATACATAGACAAAGACAACATCACAAAACTTACTCCAATCCCAAAGTACGTAGCTAAGGCATTATGTAATGAAATCAGAAACAGCATGGATACTAGTAATGAGACCCGAGACAGACACAGACATTGATCTATCTAGTAATCGAACCTTAGACCTCAAACTGGTGAAACCATGAAAACCGGTGGGTACGCCACTCGGCAACGGACGTCGCTAATATATAGTAAACCGAACGGATTATTAAAAATATTATTAATAATCCGTTAGGATATACGACAGACAGACACGAGGTTCCGCGGTTTATTGCTTTAATATGACAATACATCCATTCACACAATGTTCAAAACCAGAGACTTTATAGACAGTGACAACGGTAAAGCTTTTAGTTACGCCTCACACAGAACAGAAAAGCTCAGCTTAGTACAGGAATCTGACGCGTACTAAATAATTGTTGCCAGCTTTAGTCAAACACACAAAACTTTGTATAGTATAGATCCTTAGATAATGATTTATTAATATTGTTACCTTCACGCATTTTCCCAATACTGTGGTAGACAGCGGTTTAGAAAATTAAGTCCTTTCGACCTATCGCGCACCAAAACTTATTCTGGATAACGTGATGTGTGGTGTGTCTATCGTCTACTCTGTCTATTGTCCATACCGACGGTACAGTACGCTTATAAAGATATATATTTAAAAAAATATTTTCACACCGAACCCAATATTGTAGGTTGTGGACTAGACAATTACGTCCTTTTGACACACTTTTCACCGAAGACATTTATAGGGACGTAACAGATGATGAGCCAGTCTCAGTCTTTATGTCCAAACTTACGATATAAATCGACTATAACTTTTGAAAAAACCCGTGGTACGAACCTGCTACCTGGGGATAGAATCAGGGTCTTTCGACTTGAATTTCGATGACCTAATCACTTGTGACTGCTTAAACGGAAAAATTGTACCAAACTGTTCTACTCCTTCCTACTCAAACCGACATCATAAACCCCATCATTTCACGATGAATATGACGCACCAAATTCCTTCAATTACTGACCTCCCTCTGAAATCATTTTTGAAATTCTTCAATAAAGAATCATATTATAACGGTTCATAAAAGTCCACTGCAGGGCATAGGCCTCTCCCTTATGGGAGGGTATGCAATAATCGCCATAATCGTCACAGGTCTGTTAAATTAAGGTCTACTAATTTTGGAGACGTTTATCCCGGCATCTGTCGATAGTCGACTCTTTTTCAAGGCTTTTCCCTTAGTTGCTCTAACGGTACCAACGAGGAGAATGGAGGTTGTATATTCTTACTCCGTAAGCGCATGGCAAAAGAATTGCCTACGGAACTGCTGTGATACTGGTTAATGTGTTATTGTTTTGATCTCACATGACGCACTTCGGTTGTTATTGTGGCATCGACAGGTCGCATGGGATATTTACATTTTGTTTACACCGCAAAAGGCGAAGGTCTTATACAAAAAAAAACTGATACAAAATATGCATTTAATGCGCTGCTTGCGTCTGTTCTTAGGTGTTTTTGCTTGTTTGTTGCAAACTCTGTTACGTAAGACAGGATACATTTAAATGCGTCTGCACCTACCGTGTACCTTTGCAATTATGTCTGGTAATCTGTGAAGTCTTTAATAATTCATTGTTTATTTCTTCAGACTGTATTATTTCACTGCAAAACAGATTCCACGTTATGCGTGTCGTTGGGTGGTCGAAAATTTAATCAGGAGACCCGAGTTCGATCGCTCGAAGAATGCTTGAAAACTCATAATAGGTTGGAGAAAAAGTCTTTTCGCATTATAGTAAGGCGATACAATTTGTATCTGGCTGTGTTTGGTATTATTAAAAGTTTAAATTTTAAATTGGATAATTCCAATATCAAATTAGGAAAATGTGTGATTTTTTATTATTATTCGTACTGCCAAGATGGGTGAATCTAATGAAGAAATTCAATACATTTTAAAATTTTACTACAAAAAATGTTAAAAGGCATCGCAAATGTCCTAGTGCAATGTCTGTGAGAGTAGCACAAATTTGGTTTAAGCGTTTTCAATCCGGAAATTTTCATGTTAAAGATGCACGTCGCTCTGGACGCCCTATTACGGATAAAATGGATGCCATTTTTGAAAAAGTGGAGCAAGATTGGCATATCAGTAGTTACGACGTAGCTGAAGAACTGGGAATTGAAGGGCATTATTCATTATGAGCTGTTACCACTACGCAGAACCATTATTTATGTATTGGAAACTGCGTGAAGATATTTATTTATATATTTTATATTAAAAAATTTGAATAGACAGAGGTCTAGTCTAGACAATTATCCCTTCGACCCACCTTCCACCGAAGATATTTTCGGGACAACGTGACGGGTGGTGAGCCCGTCGCCGTTTTTATGTCCAAGCCAACAACATAGTTCGTACATAAGTTTTTGAAAAACCCATTGGTACGAGCCTGACACCTGGGGATCGAACTCGGGTCTCTTGACTCGAAATTCCGACCACTCAACCACTCGGATATCGTGACTCTTTTTTTGACTTAGACATTTCATCGCAATATATTTATGGGCAACGTGACACATTGTGGACCTGTCGGCGCCTTAGTGTTTTACAATACAGTCATCAAATACTGTCATCCAATCACTAAGCCATCGCGGCGTGAAGATGTATTAATAATAAAATAAGATGCGATAAAACCTTTTCTGAATATACAGATGCTACACATTTATCAAGCAATTTGCATATACCATCACCGTGCCCAAAGCATTGGCCACCAATAAAAGAACTATTCGTTTACAATTATATGTACAGGGAAATACTTTTGCTAATATACACTATAATCCACTGCCCCAATGCTGTACAATAAACGAAATAGGAAACGTAAAATTACAACAGTGGCAGAGCCACGCATCAGCATTTGTTGTTGCATGAATGGGCCGGCTCGACCGAGGAAGTACCACGACCTCACAGAATACCGGCGTGAAGTAGAAGTCTGGTGAGTGCAGGTAATCGGAGGCCCCCACACCCCCCTCCCCCAATCCTGGGGGGGAGGGCACTCTAAGGCTGGCAACGCATCTGCTATTTCTCTGGTATTGCAAGTGTTCATGGGCGGCGGTAATCAATTACCATTTTATATTACTTTGTTTTATTTTATATTCAAACAGTTCTCTTTTTTATCGCATTATATATTTATACGCATCCTCACGCACATTTAGTGTAGTGGCTTAATGATATATCATTTTCCTTCCCGGTTCTATATAAACATACATATATATCGGCCTGTTCAAATCCACTGCAGGACATAGGCCTCTCCCATAGGGAGAATTTGCCATAATCACCACGCTTGGCAAGCGGATTGGCGATCGCAGTACCAGACCAATCGCACCTCAGATCCTACTGCCCATCTTCGGTCTGATTATTTTGATCTGATATTTTTAGAGGTCCGCCATCTATAGGTTGCTATAACGATATTCAAGGCTGTTTCCCTTAGTCGCCTCTTACAGCATCCTCGAGAAGAAAGGGAGTGGTAATATTCTTACGCCGTTACCACACTGAACTATATATAAAAAAATTATTATTCTTAATAAACAAACCTCTCGCACCATCTTATATCGTATACATTTATAGAGACATTATTAATGAAATAATTAAAAACGCGTAAACTCACGTTTAAACAATCGGTATAGGTATCGACTAGTTCCGGAGCTGCCGAAGGTCCTTCATCAGGGTGAGTGGGATGAGTTCGCGGTCGAGCCCCGTTTTCAATTGTTTAATAAAAATATTAAGGCTTATCTTGCACGCTTCTGATGCACTGTTACTTCATTAGTCATATCAATCATAAAAACGTCACGATAGCCGAGTTGTTGGGTGGTCGGAATTTCGAGTCGAGAGACCCGAGTTCGGTGGCAGTACCAATGAGTTTTTCAAAAAACTTATGTACGAATTTCATCGTTGGCTTGGACATAAAGGCGGCGACGGGCTCACCACCTGTCACGTTGTCCCGAAAATATCTTCGGTGGAAGGTGGGTCAAAGGGACTTAATTGTCTAGACTTGACCTCTGTCTACCCCTGTATTGGGAATTGCGTGAAGATATTTATTTATTATTTATAATCATAAAAACAATCTTTTCCCTTTCGCTTATAATAAAAAAAAACTAGATACTCTCTTTGTTCTTGTTATAATAGGCAGCGATTTCGCTTGAAAATTTATGACAAAATCTCTGACTTATGGTAATTAATGGCAAATTATACATTACCAACGCCAAGACACCCTTCGATATGAAAAAAAAATATATTACAGCGCCCTGGCGTATTATAATTGGAGCTGGCATTACGTATGCGGATTCTTGGCCCGGGAACCATTTGCAAGTCACCTTCGAATTTACCGGTCACCCACCGATGCAATGTGACTTTCACACATACATGGGTGTTAGGCTAAATCAAAACCGAGGTATTTTTTATACGGAAAAAATTATATCAAATAATTAAAATTATTCAGTCACATAAAGTCAAGCCCATGAACACCTGCAATACCAGAGAAATAGCAGATGCGTTGCCAGCCTTACAGTGCCCTCCCCCCAGAATTGGGGGAGGGGGGTGTGGGGGCCTCCGATTACCTGCACTCACCAGACTTCTACTTCACGCCGGTATTCTGTAAGGTCGTGGTACTTCCTCGGTCGAGCCGGCCCATTCATGCAACAACAAATGCTGATGCGTGGCTCTGCCACTGTTGTAATTTTACGTTTCCTATTTCGTTTATTGTACAGCATTGGGGCAGTGGATTATAGTGTATATTAGCAAAAGTATTTCCCTGTACATATAATTGTAAACGAATAGTTCTTTTATTGGTGGTCAATGCTTTGGGCACGGTGATGGTATCTGCAAATTGCTTGATAAGTGTGTAGCATCTGTATATTCAGAAAAGGTTTTATCGCATCTTATTTTATTATTATGATGACAGTATTTGATGACTGTATTGTAAAACACTAAGGCGCCGACAGGTCCACAATGTGTCACGTTGCCCATAAATATATTGCGATGAAATGTCTAAGTCAAAAAAAGAGTCACGATAGCCGAGTGGTTGGGTGGTCGGAATTTCGAGTCGAGAGACCCGAGTTCGATCCCCAGGTGGCAGGCTCGTACCAATGGGTTTTTCAAAAAACCTATGTACGAATTATATTGCTGGCTTGGACATAAAGTTGGCGACGGGCTCACCACCTGTCACGCTGTCCCGAAAATATTTTCGGTGGAAGGTGGGTCGAAGGGACTTAATTGTCTAGACTAGACCTCTATCTACCCCTGTATTGGGAATTGCGTGAAGATATTTATTTTATTTTATAAAATTATTCAGAAAAATATTTACCCATACGACTAGGCTAGGCAAGGAGTTAAGAGTTGCCTAGCCTAGTCTTATGGGTCAATACCACACTGTTATCTATTCCTGCTGCCAAATAGTATTGTAACAACTTTAATGTTTCGGTTAGAAGGGTATAGGGCGCCCAAAAGGGTATAGAGTCCTTGGGGGTAACTATGCATCTGTAAAATTCTTCTTTTGAAAGAAAATAAATAAATAAATATCTTCACGCCATTACCTATATAGGTGTAGACAGATGTCTACACAATAAAATAATTTGACCCACCTTGACCACCGAAGATATTTTTTGGGGCAACGTAACAGGTGGTGGGCCCGTTACCGTCTTTATGTATAAGCCAACGATACAACAAAAACAGATAAATAACTAATTGTTACAATCTCTGCGTGATAAGGTAATCGACATAGCCGTAAAGATCAGAATGCTGAAGTGGCTATTGGCCGGTCAAATATCTCAACGAACTGATAACCGTTGGTGAAAAAAGATTCTCGAGTGACAGACGCAGTTTAGAAACACGCAGTGAAGAACGTTGATGAAAATGATGTTGCGGGAGGTCGATGGAGGCAGATTGCTGAGTATCGTTCTTTGTGAATTTTGGGGCGGGTCTATGTACAGCAGGGGATTCTTGAAAGGATTTAAAGAAGAAGTAAGTAATATTAACATCAATTGAGTCGCGGCCACAAAGAGGCGGTCGACTCAGCATTATGCTACAGTCTTAATACTGCTGCGTAGATATTCTGCTGGCATCCTTGCAATTTTTTTTGCCCCTGGGCGCGGGTAATGTGGTGAACTTTAAAGCTTCCGCCTTTCTATGCCTCATAGCCTCCGGGTTAGCTACTAAAACAGGTCAAGCTCCGCAATTTAATAATTTATTAGGCGAACCCGCATAATTTATTAGGCGAACGAGGGTCTTGATTAACAAAGACATTGCATTTTTAGCCCCTATGTATCAGCAATAAAAGAATTTATAAGCTACCGAATGAACTAAGAGCTGAACATAATAAAGATTAATTAAAACAAAACTAAAAACCTATAAGTTGAAGCAACACTTTAGTGACGATTTATACAATATAATAATATTAAACTACCATAAAATCTGTAACGCGCTCGTTTGAATTCAATTAAAAAATATTTTAAAATATGTTTAAACAATATGTATATTGCCGTGTCCAAATGGATATCATATTATTCTAAACATTCTTAAACTATCTAATGTTTACTCATGACTGCAATAAAAACTTTGACTTTGATTTCAATTTTTAAAAGTGACGTTCACTTTGAATCGGCTATCCATTCGCTGTGGGCAGACCATGTCACATTAAAATACTAGAATGCCCTCTGGAATCTATTCTAAACAGCGATTGTTAAGCAAGACACTTTATAAAATGTAAAAATTTACTTTGCAATTTAAAACGCTCAAGGCTCCATATCTCGGGAGTCAACGAACGCGTCAACGAAATTGAATTTTAAAAGTTAACTTCCACAGCGAGGTTAGAATTTAAAGAGTGTGGATTTTTCAATAAATTTATCTGGCATAGTATCAGTCTAAGAATAATGCCTCCCAATCTGTAATCGTGGGTGTTGTAAGAGGCGACTAAGGGAAAATGCAATTGACTATCGATAGGACAGGACAAAAATACCAAACCGAAATTCAGCAGACCGGTGATAGGCAGCAGCGTCTAATGTGCAAGGTATCTGGTACTGCGATCGCCGATTTGCTTGCCTCGCATGGCGATTATAGTAAAACCCTTCCTCGGTAGAGGCGTATGTCTTGCAGTGGACTTTACAGACCGTTACGGTGATTCTTTTTTTCAATAAAATAACAAAGTATTTAATTTAAAGATTCATATTTTATCTTCATGAGACAAGATTTAAAGCTTTAAATTTATGAATTCTATATAAATATTCGTAGTTCATAGAAATTTTAACAATTCAATGGAAAAGACAAACAAGCAATCAGATACCTCAAACTGAAATCAAATCAAATGATTTATATCGAAATAAGAATATACCTTTATTTATTCTACCACCATACTACCACATTTTTTTAATCTATCACCGTTTCGTAATGAGGTTCCTCTGACGGAGAAGAAATAGGCGAAATTAACTTGCCTATTTCCTAGGTATCCCTTTTTTGATAATTTATCTTTATAATAGTTTATAATATAATTCCGTAAATAACTTAGGTGAAAAGTGGGTCGGAGGGACATAATTGTCTAGACTAGACCTCTGTCCACCCCTGTGGGAATTGCGTGAAGATATTTATTTATTTATTTTTATCTTTTTAATAGATAAATGAATAATTACTATAATACACTCGGAATATCAGTGGGGCAATACCTGGACGTGTTACCTTCCTTTAATAAAGTAATTTGGAAAGGGGAAGAAAAATCGGACAATAAAAGAAACTAAAACGGTGGTTGTGGGTGTGAGTTACCTCACTGAGCGAAACGCAAAAGCATTACCTACCAATCAAAGTCATGAAGCTGTAGAAGTTGACTCTTTTAAAAATTATCACTAGCCACTGACAAATGGCGGGAAATCCTACTCGAAAATTACTAGATTATGAAACAAGAAGACTGATGATGGCTAGTGTTGCGATTGCTAATGCTATTATCGAATGGGCAATAGTAACAAATCATCTTTCAAACGAGGACTTATGCAGTACTCTACATTACTTACTGTTAAGTAAAGCAACTTAAAAAAAAAAAAAACCGAGATAAATAAAAAAGCATTGATCAAAAAATTGTGCCAAAAAATATTATCGAAGTGAAGTGTTTTTTTTTATCTTGCTCATAAAACTGACGACCGTTGGGGAAGAATGGTTCAACAACCTCATACAAGCAAACGCAGTGTAAGACGACCCCTACGAGATGGAGTGACGACTGGCAAAATGTTGCGGGAAGTCGATGGATGCTGGTGGCTGGGGACCGTTCGTTGTGGAAAGTTTTGATGAAGGCCTATGTTTAGCAGTGGACTCTTGATAGGGTGTAAAGAAGAAGAAGAACCGATAGGCTACTCTTGGCTCGTGGCTCCAAAAAATGGTCCAAAAATTGTTATTGAAGTGAATCCCTACTAATGATTGATAAACCGACAATCCTAGACAATAGAATAAATTTCATAATGAAAATAAAAAGTCACGATAGCCGAGTGGTTGGGAGGTCGAAATTTCGAATCAAGAGACCCGAGTTCGGGTCCACCTGTCACGTCCCGAAAATATCTTCAGTGGTAGGTGGGTCAAAAGGACTTATTTGTCTAGACTCGACCTCTGTCTACACCTGTATTGGGAATTGCGTGAAGATATTTATTTATTTATTTTATCTTTTAATAGATAAATGAATAATTACTATAATACACTCGGAATATCAGTGGGGCAATACCTGGACGTGTTACCTTCCTTTAATAAAGTAATTTGGAAAGGGGAAGAAAAATCGGACAATAAAAGAAACTAAAACGGTGGTTGTGGGTGTGAGTTACCTCACTGAGCGAAACGCAAAAGCATTACCTACCAATCAAAGTCATGAAGCTGTAGAAGTTGACTCTTTTAAAAATTATCACTAGCCACTGACAAATGGCGGGAAATCCTACTCGAAAATTACTAGATTATGAAACAAGAAGACTGATGATGGCTAGTGTTGCGATTGCTAATGCTATTATCGAATGGGCAATAGTAACAAATCATCTTTCAAACGAGGACTTATGCAGTACTCTACATTACTTACTGTTAAGTAAAGCAACTTAAAAAAACCGAGATAAATAAAAAGCATTGATCAAAAATTGTGCCAAAAAATATTATCGAAGTGAAGTGTTTTTTTTTATCTTGCTCATAAAACTGACGACCGTTGGGGAAGAAAGGTTCAACAACCTCATACAAGCAAACGCAGTGTAAGACGACCCCTACGAGATGGAGTGACGACTGGCAAAATGTTGCGGGAAGTCGATGGATGCTGGTGGCTGGGGACTGTTCGTTGTGGAAAGTTTTGATGAAGGCCTATGTTTAGCAGTGGACTCTTGATAGGGTGTAAAGAAGAAGAAGAACCGATAGGCTACTCTTGGCTCGTGGCTCCAAAAAATGGTCCAAAAATTGTTATTGAAGTGAATCCCTACTAATGATTGATAAACCGACAATCCTAGACAATAGAATAAATTTCATAATGAAAATAAAAAGTCACGATAGCCGAGTGGTTGGGAGGTCGAAATTTCGAATCAAGAGACCCGAGTTCGGGTCCACCTGTCACGTCCCGAAAATATCTTCAGTGGTAGGTGGGTCAAAAGGACTTATTTGTCTAGACTCGACCTCTGTCTACACCTGTATTGGGAATTGCGTGAAGAGAATTGAGTGAAGATTTATTTATTTATTTTAAAATAAATATAAAAAAATATATGACATCCGATAAAATTAAAAATCGTTGAAGAACTATTTCCTGTGACTGTAATTAACATCCGTCAACTGTAATATAAAACAAATAACACAAAACTTCCAAAACAATGAGATCAATCATTACAACGGAATCATTAGGTTTACGCTTCGAAAAATTCCAGCGGCGAAACAAAAGAACTGTCATATAACACAACGCACACACTCCGATAAATGAAAACAGTCGTTCGCGTTACTCGTGTCGCCATCCATCATAGATATAACAGACAAAGGCTTTTAGCGGGACAAAAGCGCGCCAACCCTTCCGTCGCCATTTTGTTTTTAACGCTGATGCGGCGCGGATTCGCTTTCTATTAATTAGAATTGCTCATTCCCTTAATAGTTTCGACCTTTACGAATGCAGTGACATATTTGATGACGAAACTAGCCTTACAATGACAGCGTATTTCATTTTTGTTTTTCTGCAGCTGTCAGAATACTTTCTTTTAATTTACACATCAAGTTTTCAGCCTTTGACAGTCAAATAATAATTTAATTAAAAAGAAACTTAACTATAGTCACACTAAGGTGATTACTATTGATCTTATTGCTATGCTTCTCATGACTATCAATCTCAACACTGAAAATTCAAATTTAGTGAGTCTATCGACTAAATAAGGAAATATTGATTCAAATTTACCAAACCTAAGGTATGCTTATCCAGCCTGGTAGGTATGTACATGGCATATGGCGGTAGGCGGTGGCTTCGACACCCACGATGTACCAAGAAGCACCAATATGGCCGGCTTAACTTTATCAGAATGGTCGGCCAGACGCGCGTTGGTAGGCAGTGGATAAAGAGTTTCTTTTGTAGCTTTTGCACGCTCTCCTTGCCCGCCACAGCCAAGGTGAAGTCGTGGTGAAAGAGGTGTAGTGTCACTCGCGGAACGAAATGTGATTAGCGGCGGAGCCAAAGTTCAACCCTACGTGGGTTGCTGAGGGAGCATTTGTGTTTTTTGTCAAATCATTAATACATTAGTTTATAGATAGTCATTTTTTAATCTGCCACCGTTTCGAAATGAGGTTCCTCTAACGGAGAAGAAACAGGCGAAAGAAACTCGTGATGTGATATTTTTTAGAAATACCTTCAGAGCAATCACCTAATTACCCAGGGGTTACTGTCATTAAAGTATTCATAAAAAAATAAAAAATTATAAAAAATAAATAAATATAAATAAATATCTTCAAGCAATTCCCAAAAGGGGAAGACAGAGGTCTAGTCTAGACAATTAAATCCCTTCGACTCACCTTCCACCGAAGTTATTTTCGGGACAACGTGAAAGGTGGTGAGCCCGTCGCCGTCTTTGTCCAAGCCAACGATATAATTCGTAAATAAGTTTTTGAACCATTCGGCTAAACTGACTTTTTTAATTTTTTTTATATATTTATTTATGAATATTTTAATAACCCTTCTTATGAAGTTTTTCTTTAATAAATTCCTTAAACCTGTTAATGCATATTCACTGGGATATTGTTGTAGAAGCGTATACCTCCTATAAACGGTTCTGAACTCCAAAGACTAAGAGTGTAGAGACAAGGCATTGTAGTGATGTACATACTCGCACATGCGTATAGCGCTTATCTTTAGTTACATATCATCATTTATGATAAGCAATTCGTGGTGATTTGAAAGAAACATGCATTTATAGCCTTGTCAACGACTTCTGTACAACTGGGGTCAACATTTATTCAGGGTTGCCACATTGGAAAATCTAATAAAATATTATTTAATTATTTCATTCATGGACGAGTGGTGTGTACACCGGTGTAGCCAGCACTGAGATCCCAGGTTCGATTCCGGGACCGGAATCGAACCGTGGAGTCGAGAGACCCGAGTTCGATCCCCAGTTGGCAGGGTCGTGCCAATGGGTTTTTACAAAAACCTATGTACGATTCATATCGTTGGCTTGGACATAAGGTCGGCGACAAGCTCACCACCTGTTACGTTGTCCCAAAAATGTATTCGGTGAAAGATGGCTCGAAAAGATTTAACTGTCTATACCTCTGTGTAGCAGTATTGGGAATGGCGTAAAGATATTTTTTTACGATAAGTAACGATAGATATAATGAGAAGTTACGATAGCCGAGTGGTTGGGTGATCAGAAATTGGGACATGAAACCCCAGTTCAATCCCCAGGTAGAAGTCGCGTACCAGTAGGCTTTTTAAAAACATATACGATTTATATCGTTGTCTTTAAGCATTAAACATTAAGGCAGCACTGGCTCAACCAATCCCTGCCGCGAAAAAGAAGTGTAACAACTGTTGCGGTGTGAAGGATATAGAGAGTGGTATAAGACATTTTATATATAATCCTTAGAAGTGGAAACATACTAGAAATCTTTCTCTTTTGAAATGGCTACTGATAGATGGTGTGTGCTGCAATAACCACCATCTACTTACTGTGGATCATTATACAGCAACAGGTGAACTGTTAGTATCCTTTTCACCCTACTCCAATAAATAAAATGATGATTAATACATACACAGACAGGAGCACCATCACATACTCGCACATTGCTCGCCAAGTGTCACGATCCCTACATACTTCTTTCGCTTCTTTCACATTCATCATCTTCTTCATACATGCACGTCTAGGTATCCGAGTACTCTTGACCCTCCTCTCTTCGAGCAATTTGCTCACATGGTCCTTGAAAGTTAGTCTCGGTCTACCTCGACACCTTTTAATATTAACTTTAGCGGTATATATTTTCTTCACCATTCGGTCTTCACTCATTCGCTCAACGTGCCCAAACCATCGAAGCACGCCCTTATCCATTTTTGAGACAAGGTCATCTTTCAAACCTGCCATATTGCGAATCTCTTCGTTTCGCTTTCGGTCGGCCATGGTAAGGCCGCAAATGAAACAACGAAGGTACCACAAACACTTCTTTACAACCTTTTATACCATTCTCAACCACTTGACTGTAACTATGTTACTGCTATGTATGTATAGCTAGAGCATCTTGTGTTATGGCATCAGAAACAACGAATTAACCACAAACACCTAGACCCCGAGAACCTGGTTTAACAACTTTGAAATGTCCGCGAATCGACTCCAAGACCTCAAAGCTGACGACACCCAAAAAAAGAATTTCTATGAATGTTTCTTCTAGTCTTTTTAAACCGAGTGCCGTCCCTAACACAGTTCACAAAAGTCCACTGCATAACAAACGCAATAAGCATAATGCATTGACGAAACACGAGTTTTTTCAACTCTCTCCCTGCATCTCATTGATTTCAACTTTCCATGATATTCAAATGGAATCTTCGGAGACAAAGAAGGCGACCCGAGGTCAACGCACTGCATTTATATAGTTCTCTTTCCTTTGTACACGGGGTCAACGTGTAATTCTATTGATAAATAGCCCCATTGTTGATTTGCACGTGTTTTCGTATAGTATGTGTTCCCACTGAAGTTTTTCATAGAGAAGCATCGCGTGGACTTGAATGGATTAATAGGGGTGGGTTACAATGCTCTATGGTTAGATATTCTATAGAGGACGATGGTAATATGAACTCAAATTATACAGGAGTTATTTATCTTTGACGATTACAGTATTCTATGTTGACAGTGGGAAAGTATTAATAACAAAGTAAGGGTTTCAATAAAAAAATCTTTATTTTTGTATATTTTTACGTATTTTCCCATACTGGGGTAGACAGAGGTCTAGACAATGACGTCCTTTCGTCCCACTTTTCACCTGAGATTATTTGGGATAATTTGACAGATGGTGAGCCTATCGCGTCTTAATGTCCTACCTAACGGTAGAGGATATATACCTATAAATTTACATAGTTAATATATGTATATACATATATTGCTATGACACGATTACAAACACCCCCCAGCGGAAATCGAACCCGCAACCCTTAGATAGCAAAAAATCGCAATAAAAAATGTTTGAGAACAACAGTCCACCCGAGTGCTGTGGGCGTAAGAGTTAACCTCCCACTTCTATCCTGTCGATACCGTAGGAGGTTGCTGAAGGAAAACCCTTAAAATTCCAATAACTGCCGACAGATTGTAGACAGGAAAACAATCTCGATGAATACCAGACCGGTGACGGGCAGCAGCATCTATCGTGCAAGATGTCTGATGTCCTCAATCGCCAATCTGTTTACCAAATCTAGTGATTATGGCACATACTTGCTTACGGGAGAGACACATGTCTTGCAGTTGACTTTCACAGGTGATAGTGAACATATATTTATGTTAGAGGTACCGACCCAGACGACTCAGAGGCGGGGAAGGAATCAACCTCCGTTTATATTTGGAACTTGTACCAACCTCTCTTCAAAACAGCTTAAATAATGACACTTTATTGCTTCAGCGTAAAAAAATCGTGCGAAATAATTTATATCACGCAATTCCCAATAACGGGGGTAGACAGAGGTCTTGTCTAGACAATTAAGTCCCTTCGACCCACCTTCCACTGAAGATATTTTCATGACAACGTGACAGGTGGTGAGCCCGTCGCCGTCTTTACGTCCAAGCCAACGATATAATACGCACATAAATCAGTCTTTCAAAAATCCATCGGTACTAGCCTGCCACTTGGGGATCAAACTCGGGTCTCTTAATTCGAAATTCCGACCACCCAACCACTAGGCTATCGTGACTTACTTAATCATTTCATATCAATTATTAAATCAATGAATTTATCATAGATTTTTGAATTATGATTTAAGGTATATCAGAAGCAGCATACCAAAAAAAAACGTAAATGTTCGCAATGTGTCATATTTACAAGACCTCAACTCTAAAGTAGATTAGGCAGCTCCTCAACATTTCCCTCACGCCAATCAATGGATCTCTGGATACTAAAATATTGGGAAATACTTGAAGATAGAAAGAAACGCAAGAGATCTACCTAAGAATGAATGAATTTATTAAAAATGCAGCCATTACTTTTAAAATAATGTTTATTTCAATAATTGCTACCATTGATTTTTTTTTACAAAGAACACTAGCAATGTCAAATAAAATTACTGGTATTCCTGTTAAAAATACAAAAATAAGACGGCCAACGATAAAATCGTACGTTAATTTTGAAAGAAAAAACCCCATTGGTACGTGCCTTCCACCTGGGGATTGAATTCGGCTCACTTGACTCGAATTCCGATCACCCAACCACTCGGCTATCGTGACTTATACAACTCAAACTAATGCTTGTGTCTGGAGTGGCCCATGACAATAATCGAATGGCGGGTTTGATCCTATTTTGTATCCAATTAAATTCATTATAATTTATATCCAATGCAATTAGGTTTCTTTACCCTACAATGTAATGGTCCTGCTTACCTCAAATTTCTCAAACGACAGTCTGAGATGACGGTGAGACGCGACCGAGACCTAGTGGGCAGCGGTGGCAGCGTAGCTTTCGATCGGTTGGTCATGCTGAAATGTTTGTCTTATAATAAAATAAAATAAAAATAAATACGTACACACAGAGGTAGGGCCAACATCACATCATTGCTCTGATCCCTAAGTATGCACCTTAAGGACTTGTGTTATAGAATAGGAAACAATAAAAGTACCACAAACACCCAATTCCGAGAAAGTGTTTCCTAGAGCTTAAGTTGCTCAAAGCTACGACACCATAAAGCACGGAGGTTGTCAAATATCTTACGAAGTGTTAACTCACGCAAGTCGAGGCGAGTACGAATTTCAAATGATGAAACCGGAATACGACCATCAAGCGGAAAACTCGTGCCAATGAGTTTGTGTTTTTTCGAAACTCATGTACTATATCAGTTCACTAAAGGATATAATAATATCCTTTAGTGTAGTAATAGATTTCAAACGGCATGTAGCGTAGTTTGTTAACCAAGAAAGAGTTTAATATTTTCCGTTATTGAAAATTTCTTGATTTTATGTTTACTATTTTTTTATTTATGTGCATGTTAATATTATGTTTAACTTTGACACTAAGAAAGGTCCTGTGCTGCCTGGATATTTGAGGGAAGCTTATGTTCAGCAGTGGACTTTTGATGGGTTATAAAGAGAAAAAAGATGGAAAGAAACACGGCATTAGTTCTCCTATATAAAAAATAATTTAACGCTCAGATTACTTTGTTTTAAATATAATTAATTCTAAATAATTATGTAATTATCTAAACATAATGTGATATCAGAACGTGTAGCTATGCATGTGTGACGTAAGGTCTGACCACTCAGTGGGCGTCGCAAAGATCCACTGTGAGATAAAAACTCATAAAATATCAATAGCTACCAACAGATGGTGCATGCCATCTAAGAAACCCAAAAGTTGAGCAGACTCAAAATATAGCGTCCTGCAATCGCCAATCCGCTTGCCGAGCGTGACGATTAAAACCAATCATTATGGAAGAAATGTATGTTGTTAAATAGGATTTTTGAAGGCGGTTAAGTGAACCTAGTACCTCAAGCCAAGCGGCGGCACGGGCGGAGAGCGACGAGTACGGGAGGATCTCCGAGATGAATCGCCTGTACCACCAGTTGCGCTACTTCGGAACACTCTGGGTGCACTCTTCTCGACAGATAAGTTATCCGAAATACTCTAGAACAATATCTCGAGCATTAGATATAGACGAGAATCTATCTGACATCGTAAGATGCACATGCACATACCACAATAATAATAATATACCATGATATAAAGTAGGAAAAAAATTATAAAACGTTTAGTATCTTACGTACTTTAGGACCAATAGGAAGGTTCTGCAGCTACATGAATGTACCAGCTTGATTAACTTGAGATAGTCGGAGGCTCACCCCCAACTCTCTTCTTTTGAAATTTCCATTTTCCCTCTCGTAATTTAATTTCTCTAGGGTAGAAGCCTTTTCTAGGATATACTTTATCTAAAAGATTTAATAGCCTAAAGCCAAAGTATTACTACAGCTTACTCTAAGTTGTAAAAATAATCTACAATAATTTTCACAAATCTCCAGACAGAACAAGACATATCTTCAGGCCATTCCCAATACCCCCTGCATAGACAGAGGTCTAGACGATTAATTCCTTACGTCCCATCTTACAACGAAGACATTTTTTCGAAGAACGTTACAGTTGGTGAGGCCGCCGCCGTCTATACGTCCAAGCCAATGATATAAATCGTACATAATTTTTGAAAAAGACTCTTGTACCAGCCTTGGAGATCGAACTCAGGCCCCTTGACTCGAATTCCGATCACCCAACCGCGCGGCTATCGTAGTTATCTCATTTCTGTCCAAGTATGGGACGGTGGGCTTCAATACTTACTTACACGTAAATTGTCACTACGTTTCTCTTCTAAATCTAATTCGAAAAAGTTCAAAAGATGCGAGCGGCTAAGACATAAGAAATTTAAACACCTGAGATTCTTCCTTGGAAATTTTCTCATTGCTGTAGTCGATAACGTTCTGCAATACCTCGCTCTCGGCGACGAGATTGTCGTCGGAGGTTCGCACGGACTGGCCACTACCGTCCTTACATGAAAAAAATGTAGTTCATTTTGTTATCATGCCAGCATAATAGCCGTATGAATAAGTGTCTAAAATGTCTCAAACAGTAGCAATATCTTTTTCCCATTGATGTCTTTAGTCTAAGAGCTGCAATATCTCGGCTTAGGAATAAAAACAATTTTCTTACTGCGTGTTATAAAAGACGTGTAAGGGTAAATTAAAAAGGCAATGGTTGCCTACCATCTTGAAAAATATCAAACCAAAACAAAGCAGACCAGTGATGGACAGCGTCTAAGATCCGACGTATCTGTTGTATGTGTATCGGGGTATGGTGTGGATGGCACTCTGCTAAGGGCTGTGCAGTCGCTCTGTATAGACTGCAAAGCCTGTGTGCGAGTAGGGCATGACCGGTCACCCATGTTGAACGTTCAAACGGGCGTAAAACAGGGTTGTGTCATGTCTTCCTGGCTGTTCATACTGCATCTCGGCAGCTGTTTACAAAAGCTGAAAGATAGTTGTTTGGGTGTGAAATTGAGTGACATAAAAATAAATTTTCTGTTGTGCATGCCGATGATGCGTCGCTTATTGCACTGTCAGAGGCAGGTCACGTGTATCAAAGAAAAGTTTGAAAATAAAGGTCTCCGTTTGAATGCTAATAAAATTAAGGTTCTGGTAAATACCAGAACCTTAATTTTATTTCATCATCATTTCACACTTCGTTCTAACTTCATCCCTTTGAAATCAAAGGGATGAAGTTAGAACGAAGTGTGAAATGTGGGTAAATCAGTGATGTCTAGAACAGGTGAATGAGATTGTATGCTTGGGGGGTGCTTTTAGCCGGAATGGAAGAGTTGATATAGGTGTGGACAGCCGTGTCGCCACCGGAAACAACGTCAACGGTGCGCAATCAAAAGGTAAGGCGTAGAGAAAAATACACGTCTAGCGACACATAACGTAGTGCTGGTATCGACTTTGTTAATGGCAGCGAAACCAGTGTATGCAAGATAAAGCATAAAAGCAGGTTCAATGCAGTGGAGATTAAGATCTCTTCATAAAATGTGCGGCGTTACCATGACCGACCGAAAGCGAAACGAAGCGATTTGAAATATGGCAGGTTTGAAAGATGACCTTATCACTCAAATTGATAAGGGCGTGCTTCGATGATTTTGGCCCGTTGAGCGAATGTGCGAAGACCGAATAGTGAAGAAAATGTATAGCGCGAAAGTTAATATATAAAGGGGCCGAGGTAGGCCGAGACTATCTTTCTAAGACCATGTGAGTAAATTGCTCCAAGAGAGGAGGGTCAAGAGTACTAGGATACCTAGACGTGCATGTATGAAGAAAATGATGAATCTGAAAGAAGCAAAAGAGGTGTATAACGATCGTGACACTTGGCAATCTGTTCTCTCTGGCTACCCCGTCAGAAACAGCTCAGTTTAGAAGACAAATAAATAAATATAAATAAATGTTGCTGCAATCACCAATCGTCTTGCCAAGAGTGTCAATTATAGCAAATCCTCCTAATGGGAAAAGCATTCTGCGTCCTACAGTGAATTAGATTACAGATAAAGATTAAGAGAAGAAATTAATTAAGAGAAGCTACGAAAAATTGTACCCCTCTATCGATGACTTAAGGTCATCGATAAGGTCAAAAAATCCAGAATGGCATTTAATAATGATAAAATAATACCTAAATACACAGATATAAACAACATCATATACATAACTCTGATCCCAAAGTAGTATAATGCACTTTTGTTATTAAAACAAAGGAACCCCAAACACCACCAGGCACGAGACAATGCAGAAAAAGTGGTTTTAAACATTGACCCGTCCGGTAATATCAGAGCTGGGGACACCATGAATATGAATATATATATATATATATATATATATATATATATATATATATATATATATATATATATATATATATATATATATATATATATATATATATATATATATATATATATATATATATATATATATATATATATATATATATATATATATATATATATATATATATATATATATATATATATATATATATATATATATATATATATGTATATATATATATATACATATATATATATATATATATATGTATAGTCTAGTCGTCCAAGGTATTGGAGGAGTAGACTATATATATTATGAATAAAGTTAACTCTTTAAAATTCAACATATCTATACCAGTGTATAGCCAAAATGTCACAAATAGGAACAAAAAATTGAATTTTTCTAGAACGTAGCGGTCATATTCTCGATGATTTTGTCGCCAATGCACGTAGATCACAAGATTACGCAGGAACAATGTTTTTCCCTCGTAAAACTTATACCAAATAATAAACTTTCAAATAACTTTTTACCAATTTACGTGGTCGGTTCCGCTAGGTTATTATAAATACGATATAATTTAATATGGATATAATGCAACTACATCCTTGTTAAATTTACTTTCTGTATTAGGACTTGTGCAACGCAAACCATACGTCGTATAACAGCTACTTAGTATATTCAATGATATTCGCTTGAGAACGATTTTTCTGAAGTGGCATATATCGGCCACAGAGTTCGACGGGACGATCTCAAGTGGCAACCTCTTCCATTCAGCCAAAGAAAGATCAACTTTTTGAGTATGACATTCAAAAGCCTTTGAAGAGACTTTTATGAATACACAACCTATTCTATATTATGAATGAACATTTTATACTTCAGCTGATTAAAGTTTTCTAACGTTACTGGCTACCCCGACTTCGATTGGTGAGCTGAGTATAGAAGCCTATATTTTATTTGTCGAGCCACATGGTTAAAATATAATTGGCGTTGGATTACCAGCGTCAGAGACAATTCACTCAAAACCTTAATTTACGCGTTAACCTGCCTCATAAATCACTCCGTTTATTATTGAAAACCGTATATAAATCTTTTTTTTTATATATAGAAAAGGGAGGCAAACGAGCAGGTGGCTCACGTGATGGTCAGTGATTACCGCCGCCCATGAACACCCGCAATACCAGAGGCATAGCAGATGCGTTGCCGCCCTTAGAGTGAATCCCCCCCCCCACCCCGATTTGGGGGATGGGGGTGTGTGGGCCTCCGGTTAAAGCTGATGCGTGGCTCTACCACTGTTAAATTTAATCTGATGAGTATTTGTATCACATACAGATGGACAGACAGACGTGGCTGAGGGACTCTGTTACACGACTACCCAAAAGTTTAATGGTTTTAGGGTTCATACTCGTATGTGAGAGTTTATTAATTTCACCATAACTTTCAACTGTCTGAACTGATGATTTGGGTGCAAGTATTATTAAACTCCTTAAATCATCCCAAGTGGCACTGGCTTTATTTATTTATTTATTAAACTTAGAAGTCATGATAGTCGAATGGTCCGACCATCCAGGTCGGAATTTCGAGTCAAGAGACCAGATTTCGATCCCTAGGTAGCAGGGTCGTACCAATGGGTTTTTTAAAAAACTTATGTACGAATTATATGGTTAGGTTGGACATAAAGACGGCGACGGGCTCAGCACCTGTCACGTTGTCTCGAAAATATTTTCGGTAAAAGGTGGGTTGAAGGGACTTAATTGTCTAGACTAGACCTCTGTCTACGCCTTTATTGGGAATTGCGTGAAGATATGTAATTTTAATTTAAATTTATTTATTAAACTTCATATACATGAGAGTGTATGTAGGTGGACGTATTGCCAGAGGCTCTACCAGTGAACCTTTAGGTGGTACATAAATGATAAGAAGTAGGTGTAATAAATGTAGGACGAGAAAAAAAGGTGTAAAAAAATTGCGCCAGTATGGTTCCATTTTCGAATGATAAATTCTATTCTTTAAATAAATAAAAAAGATGGCGGACAACATCACATACTTTGCTTTGATCCCAGAGTAAGTAGCTAAAGCACCTGTGTTATGAAATCAGAAACACCAAAGGTGGGGTACCTTTGGTGTTTCTTAACCCGAAACTTACACCCGAGATAATGCAGAAACAATGGTTTTCTACATTGACCCGACCGGTGTGTACATCATTCGATCATAGAATTCGTTCAATTCCAAAAATATGTAGTCCGTTTTTTGGGCAGGGCAGTCGTGTTCGTTTTAATTAAAATATTTGTTGTGACGAAGTAACAATACATACATGCGTAACGTCTCCTCCACTGATATCTTCATCATCCATTTTCAAATTAACCTTTCCAGGAAACCTAATGAAAGAAATATCTTTTTAAAGCTAACAAATAAATCTTCTTTTCTTAAGATTTATGTACTGATGCACCACAACTAAGAATTCATTTTTTAATTTTAGTAACGACCAACCCAACCAACTTTAACCAATTTTAGTAACAGTTAGAATCTTGCCAAAAAACAGGTCATTTTACATTATTATCTATACTATAAAAAAGTCACGATAGCCGAGTTGTTGGGTGGCCGGAATTTCGAGTCGAGAGACCCGAGTTCGATCCCCAGGTTGCAGTACCAATGAGTTTTTCAGAAACTTATGTACGAATATCGTTGGCTTGGACATAAAGGCGGCGACGGGCTCACCACCTGTCACGTTGTCCCGAAAATATCTTCGGTGGAAGGTGGGTCAAAGGGACTTAATTGTCTAGACTTGACCTCTGTCTACCCCTGTATTGGGAATTGCGTGAAGATATTTTTTTTTTATATCTATACAAAATATTACATTACTATCTAGACAAAACACTGAAACTTTTTTCGCAATAACTAATAAGGGTTACTGTATTTTAAAAGTCGGTAAAATCCATATCCGGTGAGTAGTCTGGGTCATTGCCACACTCTCATCTATTTCTACCACAAAATAGTAAGGTAATAACTTTTGCGTTCCAGTTCAAAGAGTATGTGGAGCTAATGTAATTACGGCTATGAGCTATTTCATCTTAGGATTCACAAACTGTGTTTGGCATTTGAATGAAGAAAACGTAAGTTTCTTCTCAAATTATTCTTCCTCATTAGATTTAAATATATCCTTCTTGGATATTTCAGTATCTAGAATAAAAGACTGATGTGGAGCATACATACGCTTAACAAGCCCATTAATAAAAAGTCACGATAAAGTCACGATAGCAAAAACCTATGTACGAACTATATCGTTGGCTTGGACATAAAGACGGCGACGGGCTCACAACCTGTCACGTTGTCCCGAAAATATCTCCGGTGGAAGGTGGGTCAAAGGGACTTAATTGTCTAGACGAGACCTCTGTCTACCCCTGTATTAGGAATTGCGTGAAATCTTCCTACCTTTTGAATTATGCAAAAAGTGCATGTTCGGGCGTGTATGTGTATGTATGTGTGCGTGTGTATTTTCTACTTCTGCGCCTGTGACTGCGTTTGCACCTGAGCTTATGGTAGCTTCTTAGTCTGCGTCGGTGTCTAAGTTTTCTCTCTCTGCATCTGCATCTGTCTCTGCATCTGCGTCTACTACAGTATAGGCATCAGCGTCTACACGGGCGACTACGTCTGCATCTAAGCCTGAATCTACACTGCATTTCTCTCAGTTTACAGCATATACATATGCGTGTATGTGTTTGTGTATCGGTTTTGGTATTGAGTAAATGCTGTTGCCGTGCCATTTAACTGCTTTGAGGGTAATTTTTTATTAAATAAAAGCCTAACCAGAATTCTTGAGTTATTTCTTCCACAAGCGGATAATCTAAAGAAGTGGAACTTGAGCACTTCGGCAGACTCTCTTCCGACTCGTCTTCTAATACTTCTAGCCGCTGTCGACAGAAAGAGTCTCTGGGCGAAGGCAGTGGAGGTTCATCGGGATGCCAGGATTCAGCACGCTTCGGAATGAAGCAAGAAGGTGAAGCGCTCACATCCTCTCCGGGGTCGTGGCGATAGAAATACCTATACAGATTGACGGAATCAACTAAAGATAGCATTTAATGATTTCAGATGCTGGCGCATAACTCTGTTTTGTAATTTAGCTGTTGTCAAGCGATGAGTTCAGACTCGTGAGGCGAGTCTATGAGCACAGTCATTTTGATAACCTATCATATTTTATAAGGTGTTGAGTTAAGTTTGGCACGCTGCTTACTTCGTAGTTACGGCATATAAACGATGCGCATAAACTAAATTACAATTGCGCGCGCCAACATGTACCATTTTTTTGTTAAAAAAAAATCTCAAGAGGCCGGGTATCTAGATAAACTTGGAAAATAAAAGAAGAGAAGGAAGAGTATTGTTAATTTAATAATTTAATAAGTAAAAGTAGAGTACACACATACACAGAGACAACCTGTAAAGACCCACTTCTGGACATTCGCCGACTCTCAATAATTTTTGAAAGAGATTAGAACTCGATGTCGTGTAGTATTGGCGTAAGTATAATACTTCCTCCTTTCTTCCCACGGGTGTTTTAATCCTTCTTAATCTTTTATGCCTACTGATGCATGGCGAAATAACTATCTTAAAAAAACCAGATAAAATTCAAGTAGACCAATAATAGGCAGCAGTGTTTACTGTGCAAAGTGTTTGGGAAAACCGTCCTTAAAGGAAAGACTAAAGTCCAGCAGTTTACTTTTACAGGACGTTAAATAAATACTGTAGTAAATATATACTAATAATATAGTAAAAACACTTTCGCCAAGCTGCTCGCAGGACTTTAGCGGACTTCGTATGTTCTCGAAATATGTTTTTTTTTATATTTCACAGGTTCCTACACGTCGTTTTCCTTCACTCAGCGCTTTTTTTACTCTTTCGCGCATTATCCCGATACTGGGAGTCAGTGGTCTATAAAATTTTGCCCTTTCGATTAACATCTTACTGGGAGCTTATTTATTAAATTCAGCATTTGATTTAAACAGTCTCAGTTATGTTGATCTCAATCAACCCGGGGATTAACATAAATCGCTTGCTTATAAAACGAGCCTCATGTGGAAAGTAAAACTATCTAAATACAAAATTTTGTCTAATTAAATACATAGATAAGGATAGATAGGATAACATCACATACGTTGCTCTGATCCCAAACTTTTATGCTAAAGCTTAAGCACGCGGGTTATGGAATCGGAAACATTGAAGATACCACAAACACCCAGACCCGAGTCAGTATGAAAAGTGTTTTTTTTTCTATATAGTCCGGGTATCGAACCCGGGACATGGAGCTGGCGACTTCAGTTAAACCGGTGTGTATAGCTACATGTATGTCGTCTATGGATGTGCTCATTATTATTTTCTTAATATATATATTTTTACAGATACATACAAGCAAGACTAGTTCAAATATAACGTAAGCTACACAAATGGATACCACAACCATACCAATCAAAAAGTTTAAGCCAAGCTTTTACAGCACAATGCACCGTAAAAGATATGTTTTGTTTCTCCATGTACTTAAAATAGCAGATTCTCAAAGCATTCTCAAGGATTTCTTCACGTATATCGAAAATTAACAAATCATTTTCTTCTTTTTGTAAAATCTCTGCCCTAAAACATAACATTTATTGATTATATCCGAAAGAAATGCTGAAGGTTTTATTGAGTTAAATACACAGTTTCTAATTTACCAAGTTCTCTCCGGTATATCTTTTGGTAAAGCCGAAATTATCTTGGAATCTTCCAAGATACTCAACTTTTTGCCTCTTCTTGATAATTTATATTTGTTATGTTGGGAAATCCTACTTGTGACGCTGGCCATTTTATATACTTTCTTTGCTCTATAAATTTATATTTTAATATATAACTTCGACAACATCCACAACAACTACATGAGTTTGACGTATTGATTATATACACGTATTATCTATGATTACATACTCTTTAATTGCGTTCTTTTTTATATTAAAAGTTATCTAATTGTCATTCTAAATAACAAAATTTCCAGAGATACTATATGGTTTTTTGTCCAAACCTTAGCGTTATCAACACACACACCAGCCTAGTATGATGAAAAAAATTTATGTGAAGTCTGTTTATTATGTTATAATTTATTTTGAACGAATTATCATAAAGTTATATAATAAATATATAGTAACCTGTTTATATTTATTCACCTCGCACTCGCCAAGGCTCTTTGACTTGCATAAAAAATTTGAATCTAAAAAAGTTTGCTGAAGTTGTAAAAGCTCTAATAAGTTATTGCTTTACTCCCACTCACTATGATTACTTGAGGATTTATGTTTACGCTATCTTAATTAGATTTATTGTTATCAAAAAAACAGATAAGTTTATCAGAGTGATAATTGATGGAAGAACGAGAGCATAATTTAGATTTAGGGAAATTACAATGTGTATGTATTACAGTTAACTTTCTTTTAAAGTGATAACAAAATTTGGCCGGAAATAATATTGGCTATGCCTTTAGACTTGACAGCTATTTGAAAAATAAAAGTGACAAAAACAGAACGCCAGATACAAAAGTCATAAGTTTTTATTGTAGAATATTTTAACTGCAAAAAATGCTAAATACTTTAGTTCAATTATAAAAATTACTGTAAAATAATGAGTGTATATTTGCTGTATTTAGGGTTTAACATTTGCTGATAATGTATACTCTGAAAGGTATTTTTCCGGAGCCCAGTAAGTGTCATTAAATCCGTTGTTTTCAATTTTCGTTTGTACTTTTAATTTTTGCATAGCTTATTTCACTTTCGTATGGTAAAATTAACTCAATTATCTGAAAATGTTTCAGAAAAGGAGCAAAAAAAGAATTTCGTGAAAGAAAACATGAAACAACTCAAATTTATTCAGAGTAAATCGCCAAAGGAATCTTCACAAACCAGTAAACAAGTTCATCAGTCACGACAAAGCACAACGGCGGCTACTAATTCCGTAGATCACGTTAAATCCTCATCATCCAACAAAAGCAAACCGTCACTAAAGGTAACAAAAAGTTGTTCACCTAATGCGCGCAGAAGGCGTCCAGAGATGCGAATTAAGAAAGGTGACATGGCGGAGTTTTTAAAAAGGAAGGAACTGAGGCAGTCGAAAGTTGTAGTAGACGAAGATCCAGAAGAAGATGATAATGTTTCTAACTCATCAGGGAATTTCAGAGACATTGGTTGCCAAACAATTGAATCTAGTCTATCTGAAAAATTGACTGAAAGTACAAAATTAACCGTATTATATCCCACAAAAGAATTGGAGGACAGTGAAACTAAAGCAAATGCAAGTGGCGACTCTGCCAGATACAACAATTCATCTCCCACGCGCAGAAACCCTTGTCGCACGGGAGATGATTTGCTAGAGATAGATAAAACTCATAGTCGCTTAAATGCTATTCTGGAGAGAAAGGGAAAAGATCCCTACTTACCAACCGGTAATATATTATTTACTTAATCAAATTTGTTAAGTTTTATCTGTACATACTTTCACAATACCTGAAGTTGGAAGTCGACAGTTCTTATAGTTAGTTTTTTCAACCTAATTTATAACCACAGCTTTTTGGGATGTGACTGGTGGTGAGCCTATCCCCGTCACAGTGTTCAAGCCAACGTAATAATTTCATACATTATATTAATAATCTGGAAAAATGGTCTGAAATATGTCAGTACCCTGTACATGTTTTTAATTCATTCAGCTTCTTACTTTGGAACCAGAGGAAAGGAATTTATGTTGTTCCTATGTATTTGAAAGGTGGGAAGACCTCCAAGGAAGGCCTGGGCTACTTTTTCTCTAGAATAATAAAAATTTCCAGTAGAAACTTTCATAGTTCTTTTTGATGTATAAACTAAAAAAATTGCTTACTTACCAGCCCAGTAGATTGCTATTTGGTTGTATAATTATAATTAATGCTGCTGCATTATAATTATAATGCATGCTGTCTATGTTATTGCCATCCAAATACCAAGCCTCATTAAGTCTTTTAAGACTGTTAAATTCTACTTAAGATCTGTGATTCCGATCACAGCATTCAATGACAGTTTCTTACTCCTGTTTTGAAATTTTCAGGTTATCAAAAAGGTGTTGTCCCAAAGTATTTACGAGACCGTAAAGAACAGGGACCATCGGAGATTGAAGGTGCTAAGGCCGATGACTCTGTTTGTCCTCCGGGACATGTGCCCCTTCCGGATACAGAGAGGAAGGAGACGTTGCGAATGCTTAGAAATAGTTTGTACCGATTTATTAATTTTCATGTATCCAGACTTATTTTTTAATCAGTAGTCAATAGTGACCATCTTAGACCTAGTAATTAAATCTGCTACCACTTTGTGAGATTTCTATGATGAATGGAAACATGCTAATGAAATTTCCCCTTTTTTTAGTAAGAGAAATAAGTTATTCTCCTGCTTTTAAAATTGGGGCAAATGAGCCTTTAGTACATTCATAGTTTAATGTATCAAATTGTGATTAAACTGTGTTACCAAAAATTAAAATAATAATTTGCTGCTGAAATTGATAACTATCACTGCAAAGTTCAATCCCCATTTGAAGGGCACATACCAAAGAGTTTTTCAAAATTCAAAGAGTATTTGAGTTTACATTGTTGGCTTGGACATAAATACTGATAGATACACCTGTCACAATGTGCCAAAAAATGTGTTCAGTGAAACGTGGGTCCATAGGACTTAACTCTCTGGACCTTTCTCTACCCCAGTATTGGGAGTAGCAAGAAGATATTTAATATAAATATCTTCACGCAATTCCCTATACTGGGGTAGACAGAAGTCTAGTCTAGACAATTAAATTCCTTCGACCCACCTTCCACCTAAGATATTATCAAGACAACGTGACAGGTGGTGTGCCCGTCGCCATTTACTCTTAATTTTAAAATTGGGCCATGTATTCTTTAATAAATTTTTTGTTAAATATAACAGTAAAATCATCAATCACCAAAAATTATATATATTAGTTGCAGCTACGTAAAGCAAGGCTTACTGGACTGGGCAATTGCCACTGCCTCCACAGCATGTAGTAGAAACTTCTTGTGTTTTGCTGATAATTTAAAGGCTTAATTTAAATAATAAAAATTTCATTAAAGATGGTTACAAAATGTTGCTTTCCAGGTTTTGCGGAGCTTGTAAGTGAGATTAACAAAATGCCTGTGAAGACTGACACTTTGCGAATGCGCAATAGGAAGATGGAATTAGAAAAGCAACTCGCAAAACTAGAGGAGGGGATAAAAGTGTTCTCCAGGCCTAAGGTTTTCGTTAAAATAGGCGAATGAAAATTTGTTCTGACGTACAACATTTAATAGTTTTTGTTTTAGAATTTAAATAACAATTTTTTTTTGTTGTAAAACATATAAACAATAAAAAATGAATGGATTTGTTTGTTAATGCTAAATTCCTAGTTAGTGTTAAATGTGACCAATGATCTCACATTACTAAGTCCGTCCTGTATATAACATTAATAATAATGTATAGTTCTACGTTTGAAATGCTTTAAAATTCTTGTGATCAGTATAAGTTAACTAACCTAGTGTATTTTTAGTGTTAATGATTGTATGTTATATAATTCCTTGTAATTAATATAATGACATTTGTTTATATGATATACAGTGTTTTGGAATTTTAAATACATATTTTTATCTCGTCTTTATATTGATTTGATTCATTGATAAATTAATTATTGTTCTTCCACATCTATCTATCTTAAGAGTTAAGATTATTGAGTCTGGCCGATGATAGTGTGAAATAATAGCTTTTGGATGATTTCATAGAGTATGAAGTTTTATAAATTTCCTTTTTTTGGAAACGTAACTGCTAGTTCTATGCCTAGCATTAATTAACAACTGAATCAAAAACAAACTTCATAGATAACAAACTTAAAACTTATAAAAACTATGGTTCCTCTGATTCTACTATTTGATTTTGTTTTGTATATCTTTATCCTTAGCAAAACATCACGACGCCATCAAAACTAAACCTATCGATATGAAAACTCAATAACGGTTATGTAATCGTTAAAGCAAAACGAAAACGTCCATGACTACATAAAATAGTGTACTAATTTTAAATAATACAAAAAAGTTACTCTTAATTCAATGAATCAGGTTCGAGAAATAGATGAAACGACGCCTGGTCGAAATTAAAGATTCTACCTTCGTTGTTCAACATTGCTATAATTTTTCAGCAGGCGTAATACCGCGTAGTTTAAAATACATATTAATAAAATAAGTTTAATAAGTCGAGAGACCCGAGTTCGATCCCCAGGTGGCAGTACCAATGAGTTTTTCAAAAAAACTTATGTACGAATTTCATCGTTGGCTTGGACATAAAGACGGCGACGGGCTCACCACCAGTCACGTTGTCCCGAAAATATCTTCGGTGGAAGGTGGGTCAAAGGGACTTAATCGTCTAGACTTGACCTCTGTCTACCCCTGTATTGGGAATTGCATGAACATATTTTTTTTTAGTTTAATAAATTACTCAACGTAATAATGAACGTCGATGGCGGGATACAGATCTCGTAAAATACCAGACCAAAGATCAATATACCGGTGACGGGCAACAGCGTAAGCTGCAAGATGTTTAGTACTGTCTGACCTGCATCCCAAGCGTAGCGATTATGGCAAACCATCCCATACGGGAGTTGTCCTACACTAAAGACTTTTAAAGAATATTATGACGAGATATCTGCAACTACAAAGAATAAGACAAGACCGGCTGATGCGTTTTTTGTTGTTTAAATGCACTAATCTTTGGACTAACATTAATATTGTAAAAATTTTTCAACTAATAGCTAAATTTTAGAAAGTTGTTGGAAATTATAAATACGCAACGATCTTCAGGCGCCGAGCTAATGCTTAAAAAAATGAGGAATATAGGCAATTTTGTGCCACAGGAACAGTAGTTCTCGTTCATCAAAAAAATATCCTCACGTTATTTCCAATACTGGGGTATATAATAGACAGGGGTCCAGACAATTATGTGCTTTCGACACACCTTTCACCGAGGACCTTAAGGGACTATTTAACAGGTGATAAGCCTGTCGCCGTCTTAATGTACAAGGTAATGACATCATTCGTACATAAGTTTTGATAAAACTCATTGATACTACATTAGGCCTACCACCTGGCAATCAAACTGAAATCAAACCAAATCATTTATTTGTCGAGAAAAGTAATATATAATTACATAAATCGATTATAATTTTTTAATCTGCTACCGTTTCGTAATGAGGTTCCTTTAACGGAGAAGAAACCGGCGAAAGAAATTTCGCAGCTATCCCCTTTTTTGTATTTTTTTTCTAATTACTATTTTGATCGACATGTACATATCGACATATAAAGATTGCCTTTAATTTCTTAAACCTGCTAATAGGTAGGTTCTGCGCATTTACTGGGATTTGTTGTAGAAGCCTACACACCACCTCATGAACGAGTTACTACTTAGACAGAGTGATTGGGTGATCTGAATTCAAGAGACCTGAGTTTGATCCCAAGGTGTAAGGTTCATACCAATGGTTTTAAAACTTATGTAAGATATTACTTTGGCTTGGGCATAAGAACAATGGCAGGATCCCCATCTGTGATGTTGGCCCAAAATATGTCTTCAGCGAAAGATAGATCAAAAACTTGATTGTCAGGACCTCTGTCTACCCCTGTTTTGGGAATGGCTTGAATGTGTATACTATATAACAAATTATTACAGATGTTATGGTATCTATTTTAAAATGTGTGCATGTTCATTACTACTATCTGCATATTAATACAATACCATTTAATAAGAGCATTGTTGCAGGTTGCCGTGACATATTATGAAAGTGTACCTTTATATTAATTGTATAATATGATGCAACAAATAAAATTGCTTTCTTTTTCAAAAGAAGAAAAAAGCCAAAGCATTTCATTGTGCGTTTTTAAAGCAATAACAGAATAAGGAAAAAGTAATAAATACACCAGTCTGAGTAGAAATTATATTTCAATAACACATATAAAAACTATTTATCACAAACAGAAAAATAACAATCGGTCTAACCATAAACAATAATCAACAAAATAATTCTCTCACTAAAATTAAAACTACAATTTTCTAACATGTTGAAATAGATAAGGATTGAATATAATGGGGCCTTTCCTATACCGTATTTCATCATTACTGTGCCAATCATAGAAGGAGAAATCTGGGAAGAAGAATTTGATCTCTCTCTCTGCAGATGAGGTAGAATCTGAAAATGTAATACATCAAATTTGAGGCCAAATCAAGCACACACCATAACATCCTTTGTAATTGCAAACACCAGATGGTAACTGGCTCACTAACATACATTGTTCCAAATTAAATAATAAATAAATAAATGTCTTCATGCGATTCCAAAAACTGGGGTAGACAGAGGTCTAGTCTAGATAATTAAGTCTCTTCATCCCACCATCCACCAACGATATTTTCGGGACAATGTGACAGGTGATGACCAAGTCGCCGTCTTTATGTCCAAGCCAATGATATAATTCATACAAAAGTTTTAGAAAAACCCATTTGAACGAGCCTGCCACCCCGGGATCAAACTTGGGTCTCTCAACTCGAAATTCCGACCACCCAACCACTCAGTTATTGTGACTTTCAAATTAAAGCTTAGTTGAAAGTAGGTGGAAAGTTAAAAAATTAAAATTTTTAAAACCTCAGATATATATCTAAACTCACAATACTAGGAAATGTGGTAAGATAAAAATAAGAATATAAATTAGATAATATGGAGTAAATATTTAATCTGACTAAAGGAAAAGTCTTGTTAGAACTGAGACAATTGAGGAATCTGCAACTATTTGAGCTCTCAAGTTTGATTCCCAAAACAGGTCAACTTAGAAACCCACTATTTTAAAGATGTCTTAGGTCTGATTGTTTGTGGTACCTTCACTGTACCACAAAATTGTGTGTCTTTGTGTTTGTTGTTATTTTGTGATTGGAGCATCAAATGTGATATTGTTCATCCTTGTATTTTTATCAAACAGTATACTATACATGTATTTATATATTTTTTATTAAAAGTTAATACCTGATCCATGCGCAACATTTCTAGTATCAGAAATCCCAAACATGCTCCTAAGGCTACTTGGATCTTGGAATTGCGCCTTAAATACTTTTGTGGGGCCGAGCATCCTTCTCCATAACTCTATTGCATTTGTATGACCAATTACATGCAAATCAATACAGCCACTGAAAAGTATTCATTATATGTTCATTGATATTTTTTTGAAGAATCATTTGAGGCTGAAAACAGAGAGTAATACATTATATGTTCAAATATGCTCATGGATAAAGAAAAACAGAATGTAATATTTGGTGTAACAATTGGGACACCTTGTTCTCCACAACAAAGGCAAAGCAAACTAGACACGCTGCGAGGCTGGAAAATTTATGCTACTGAAATTATTAGTTTAAATAAAATCATTTGCTTCTATGGCTAAGAATAAATGTGATTTATGATGTGAATTTTAACACATACTGAAACTGTTATGCTGTACTAATATGCGGCAATAATAGCTGAATGTATAGTACATTTATCACGGAGGGTAAAGACAAGGAAGTAAAAAAGATGATGATGTCATTATGACTATAACTGTACAATTATTTATACATAAAGTAATGTATTAGTCACGACAGCCAAGTGGAAGGGTGGAATTTCAAGTCTCTCGACTTGAAATTCCAGACCCGAATTCGATCCCCAGGTGGCAGTACCAATGGGTTTTTCTCTAAAACTTAAGTACGATTCATATCGTTGGCTTGTACATAAAGACGGCGACGGGCTCACCACCTGTCACGTTATCCCGAAAATATCTTCGGTGGGTCGAAGGAACTTAATTGTCTAGACTAGACCTCTGTCTACCCCTGTATTGGGAATGGCGTGAAGATATTATATTTATTTAATGTATTAGACTCATTCTATAAGAACATATGGTGTTAATGTACCTGGCCATGAACGTGACTAGTCGGTTATAAAAGAATTTTCCTTCATGTTCTTTGTAGAAATCACCAGCTTCTTCTGCACTAAGATAAATTCTTCTCGTTTGAACAATCACAAACTTTTCTTTTAAAACATTTCTTATGTATGAAACTGCAACTGGGTTTTTCACAGCATGTGGCTTAATGATAGCCAAAGTAAGTTGAAGTTTTTCCATTTTTATTAGCTATTTATATTTAATTGCGCCATGATTTATAGATTTAATATTTCAAATTTTGAACCAATTTCTTGTTATAATTTGACATTGACGTTTGTTGTTTTTATTATTCGCTCAGAGCAGGCAAGGAAGTTAAGCCATACAGCCTTTGAAATTGACGTTTTTGACAATTTTTGGTGTTTTGCAGATATTTTTTCAAGAAAGGAAAGGCCTCATAACCTTATAAACTTTTCTTACTTATGTGACTTGATTTTGAAGAGTAATACATGCAATTAAAAGATATTTTGTTAAGTTGGACTACTTCACAAAAAGTTAAGCATCACAAAAATTGTTTGCAATTGTTCAAAATCCGGCTATCTGGGGGATATAATCTTATGATAAAACAAACATGTATTAAAACGTTCTAATATATAACAGTGTCACTCCCCAAATAATCCCCTCCCTAACATAAGAAAATTTGATGCCTACATTCTATTCAATAACTTTATAAAAAATAACTAATAATTAAATATTTTCTTTACTAATACCAAGTCAATAGCCATATATTTGAACAAATCATATATATTTGACTGATGAATTGTAATTTTTCCCACACTTTATTTACAGAAACAAAATTATGTTATTATTTACGTTTATTAACTAAAAACTACAAAAATCGTAGAGCACTACTCCTCGTGACATGGCACCAAGAATGCTGGCTGGCTTCCACGTT
This sequence comes from Sericinus montela, assembly GCA_029286605.1. Lineage (NCBI taxonomy): Eukaryota > Metazoa > Arthropoda > Insecta > Lepidoptera > Papilionidae > Sericinus > Sericinus montela. The sequence goes on along the minus strand of JAGSMR010000085.1, from coordinate 3,778,512 downwards.
TAATGGCTACACTTAACCGTTCGGCGAGAAAAGATCCCTTTTGTCACTATTGGCTACGACCAGTCACGGATACAATTTTTAGGAACTATATCGCGCGAAAGCCCCATGGACCGATCGTCCTAAATAAACAGGAAATTAAACAAATATTAAAGATTCATATTTACGCCACTTACTTGATTCAGCTGCTTCTGATGCCGCTCCGGCCCTTATCGAAGTACCCTTGATGTGAGAGGCCGCGTATGTATCGACACAAGTAGCGTCCCACGCAAAAGATAAGCTTTTGCATGGGACAAAGAACTAATTGTGAGGTCTCTTACTGTCTTCCCTAAATATTCAACATGGCTCTAAAACCGAGATGATTTCATTCAAGGAGCCGTAACGAGACTGTCTGATGACACTTTTTTGTCTTGGAAGCCCGTGGAGGCCCAACAATTCGATCCTCCCAATCGGTTTCCTGCAGCTATGCGTAAACATTCGCTATCCGATAACGTACCAAAGTTACTTGTTGACAAAGCATGTAAGCAGTAACTGGATTCCTATCTAGAAACACCGAGAATTTCTGCATGTTCTGAAGCAACGGGATATCCCACAGTTTTTGTGAGTTAGAGTAAAATAATAATAAATTTGTAGGGGCATACACTAAACTTTAGTGTAACCCGGGCAACATTAACTGTTTAAAAAAATTTTAATCAGTTGCCATTTTGTTAAATTTATTATTATTTTCGAAGCTTTTGATCCTCTTGTGTTTACAAGTTCTCAAAGTTGGCCATAATTGTATGTTACATGAAATTAAAAAAAATTGTATACTGTTTTATATCCTGTTTTCATAATGTCATATCCATCCTACTCTCTACTTTCTAGTGAAAGTCCTATTACGAACAGTTCAGCAAATATTTAAAATGTTAATTTATTCTGCTTGAATTTTTTCGTTTTACCATACACATATATTCTTCTTTTTAATACTTTGGTGGCATATTTGCTATTTACTTATCATTTAATGTTTTTTGATAGGCCAATTTTTGCTATAAAAATATCACTTTTTACCACGCCGCCTGAGTGATATGTTAAAAAATAGATCCTATTACGTGCCTCTATATAAATTCATCAAAAATACACTGGGGAAATTATAATAAACCGAATAAAAATACTCAAGATTTGGCTTAAAGATACAAAGCCTTAAACTCCAAAAAAATATATATCCCTTTTTACAACGATATTGTAACTTTGAAATAAAAGGACCTGGCAACTCAAATCAAAATTCAAAACAATTTTGTGTTGTATTTATGTTAAGTAAGAATAATTCGTAAAGGGTTTGTTTCAAAATGCCTGAAATAGAGGCTAAACGAAAAGCAGACGACTATTCTATAGTACCTGCAAAAAAAACTCGTCATGAGATTTCTGTTGTGGGAACAAGGGAAAAGGCTGTTGTAACCTCTAATGTTAGTAATAATATCTTATTTTTTTTTCAACCAAGATATAAATATTCGATTACATGTTGTTAATTTATTTCTGATATACTAAATGTTACAAAGACGCACTTATAAACAGAATTAAAATTATAACTACCGTATATTTTTGGAAATCTTGTAAGCGAGATCAAAGTATTTATGAAAAACAAAATATCGACAAATATAATGTTATACTTATGCACACCAAATACACCTTTTTGTTCTATATTATCCTACATAATAGCTGGCCAAGAAATTGTTATATTGTGAAGCTTATCCTTTGATTATATAGTTCTTAAGCATATGCATGAGTAAATAAAAGTTACAAGTATTTAATTTGATGCCATAAGCTAATTGCTGATATATACAATGTTTGTTGATGGCACAGTATTTAATACTTGGTTTTGCCCTCGGCTTCGCCTGTGTTCACGCCATTCCCAATACAGGGGTAGACAGAAGTCTAGCCAAAAATTCCTTTTAACCCTCCTTCGACTGAAGACATTTCTTGGGACAATGTGACAGATTGTGAGCCCGTTATTGTCTTTATGTCAAAACTAACAATATAATTTATAAAAAAGTCACGATAGCCAAGTGGTTGGTTGGTAGGAGTGGTTGGGATTTGGAGTCAAGAGAACCGAGTTTGATCTCCAGGTGGCAGGATCATACCAATGGATTTTTTCGATTTGTTGACCTATTCAGAGGCTAGATATTCCTTGTAAGTGTACTGATATTCCTTGTTTTAATATTTAATATTAATGATTTCAGGTACCAAGAACCTCTAACCTATATGCCCCAATCATGTTACTGGAAGGTCATCAAGGTGAAATATTCACGGCCAAATTCCACCCTGAGGGCAAGCATCTAGCATCTGCTGGTTTTGATCGACAAATATGTAAGCTATTGGGTTTTATCATTAATTCATGTATTTCAAATTCTAATATTAATAATTGTTTCCTTTCTTTGAAATGGTGACAGCATAAATGCTATTGTGAAGAAATGTTATTGTCTTTCTGAAATACACTTTGCATAAATTAAGAATGATGGATTGATACTAAGTTAATACCAATTGAGTGAAGAAAATTAATATGAGTTTGGGGTTGCTAATTTTTTTATTTTGCTATAAGAAAATTAGATTTCCTTCATAGAATTCTATGTTAAGTCAGTTATCACGTATTATTGACACCTTAAACTAAGGGTTACATAGTACCTTAATACCTACTAGCATTCTAAACATATTGGACCACTAAAACCAATTAATAAAACAAATAAAAATTAAATAATTTAGTTAAAAAAGATCAATAATAAAGAAAAACTTTACTAATGGTTTTACCAATCATGCTGGACTTTTTGTTATTAAAATCAATACACCCTATGAATATTGTATGAAAAAGATTACGGGTATGGTATGGAACAATGAAATATAAATAAAAGTATGATTCGTTTTTTTTTTATTTTGTATGTATGTACCAATCAGCATTGTAACAACAAAAGGTATAGAAGTTACATAATTATAGAATCTTAAATCAAGAACAATATTAATTATGTTAACAATAATATATTAAACCTACAAAAGATACAAAAGGCTTATCCTTATTTATTTCATGAGACTGAGATGTTTTATTTCCTTTTTATATCCTATAACTATGTGAGTAATTTGCTTGCTATATAGCCAATATAATGTAGCCAATAATCTTTTTTTTTCAGTTCTGTGGAATGTGTACGGTCAATGTGAAAATGTGATGGTCATGAAAGGACATACAGGTGCTATTATGGAGCTATGCTTCTCGCCTGACGGATCTCACTTGTACACTTGCGCAACAGATAATACGGTGGCAGTGTGGGACGTACCAACTGGGACTAGGATTAAGAAACTAAAAGGGCATGCTAATTTTGTCAATTCGGTATCTGGTAAGTTTAAAGTGAAATTGTTTTTTAGCAGGAAAACCTAGCTCTTGGTCACAGTTTAAACTTTTTAAAAAATATATCTTTTATATTTATAAATATATTGCTTTAAGCCATTCCCAAAACTGGGGTAGACTATGGTCTAGACAATTAAGTCCTTTCTACCCAAACTCCATCGAAGACATTTTTTCGGAACAATGTGACAGCGAGTATGTCACCTTCTTTATGTCCAAGCAAACAATATAAATCGTAAAAAAAGTTTTTGAAAAGTTTTCGAAACGTGTGGTAACGGCGTAAGAAGAGGAAGAAATAGTCTTGAATATCGTTATGGCGATAGATGACGGTATAACCATCTCAAAAAATATCAGACCATAATTATCAGACCGAAGAGTAAAGTGATGTATGTATGTCAGTTTTTGAAAACATCCATAGGTACGAGCCTGCCACCTCGGGATCGGAAACGGGTCTTCTGACTCTAATTCCGATCACCCAACCACTTGGCTATTTTCACTACTTCTCCTTTATAATATAGGATAAAAATAGTTTAATTTATTTGACAGGTGCAAGAAGAGGACCTGAGCTCCTGGTCTCAGCTTCGGACGACAACACAATAAAAGTATGGGACGCTAGAAAGAGAAACCCTATAGCATCATTTGATAGTGGTTACCCAGTCACATCTGTGCTATTCAATGACACAGCCGAAAAGATAATTTCGGGTGGCTTAGACAATGTCGTCAAAGTTTGGGATATCAGAAATAATCAATTGTCTTACAAAATAAAGGGGCATACTGACACTATAACAGGTAAAGTTTCTTAAGTATAATCTACTTATTATGTACAGAAAATTATTTATTTATTTGTAGTCACGATAGCCGAGTGGTTGGGTGGTCGGAATTTCGAGTCAAGAGACCCGAGTTCGATCCTCAAGTGGCCGTACCAATGGGTTTTTCTAAAAAAACCTATGTGTAAATTATATCGTTGGCTTGGACATAAAGATGGCGACGGGCTCACCATCTGTCACGTTGTCCCGAAAATATCTTCGGTGGAAGGTGGGTCGAAGGGACTTAAATGTCTAGATAAGACCTCTGTCTACCCCTGTATTGGGAATTACGTAAATAATAAATAAAATAAATATCTTCACGCAATTCCCAATACAGGGGTAGACAGAGGTCAAGTCTAGACAATTAAGTCCCTTTGACCCACCTTCCACCGAAGATATTTTCGGGAAAACGTGACAGGTGGTGAGCCCGTCGCCGTCTTTATGTCCAAGCCAACGATATTCGTACGTAAGTTTTTGAAAACTCATTGGTACTGCCACCTGGGGATCGAACTCGGGTCTCTCGACTCGAAATCGATCCGACCACCCAACAACTCGGCTATCGTGACTCGACTCGGTATGGGAATTACGTGAAAATATTTATTTATTTATTTAGAAAATTATTTATATTTATTTATCTTCATGGTTAAAAGTCACGATAGCCGAATTGTTGGGTGGTCGGAATTTCGAGTCGAGAGACCCGAGTTCGATCCCCAGGTGGCACTACCAATGAGTTTTTCAAAAACTTATGTACGAATTTCATCGTTGGCTTGGACATAAAAAGGGCGACGGGCTCACCACCTGTCACGTTGTCCCGAAAATATCTTCGGTGGAAGGTGGGTCAAAGGGACTTAATTGTCTAGACTTGACCTCTGTCTACCCCTATATTGGGAATTGCGTGAAGATATTTATATTTATTTATTTATTTTATCTTCATGGTCCCTGACAGTGTAGCCAGTATGAGTATCCTTACATACCTCTTTCGCGTCTTTCAGATTATAGTTCATCTTTTTCTTTATACCTGCACATACATGGTACAGGTATCCGAGTACTCTCTACCCTCCCCTGTTCAAGCAATTTGCTCACATGATCTACGAAAGTTTCTCGGCCTACCTCAACACCTTATAATAAGAGACCTGAGTTCTATTCCCAAAACATAGGCCTGTACCAGAGAGTGTTTATACAAATGGGAACATTGTCCGGAGTACAGTTTATATAGCTTCAGCTATATCTGAGTGGAAAAGTAAATAAATAAATATAAATATCTTCACGCAATTCCCAGTACAGGGGTAGAAAGAGGTCGAGTCTAGACAATTAAGTCCGTTCGACCCACTTTCCACCGAAGATATTTTCGGGAAAACGTGACAGTTGGTGAGCCCGTCGCCGTCTTTATGTCCAAGCCAACGATATTCGTACATAAGTTTTTGAAAAACCTATTGTTACGAACCTACCAACTGGGGATCGAACTCGGGTCTCTCGACTCGAAATCGATCCGACCACCCAACAACTCGGCTATCGTGACTTTTAATTTTGTTTATTTAGGTAATCATACAGCGTATCACTAAGTATTTACAATTGTTCATTTTGTTAACAGTAAGGGCAATAAAGATTACATAATTTGTTAAACTTATTAATAATATTGACATTGAGGAGCGTGTGCGTGTGTGTGTGTGTGTGTGTGTGTGTGTGTGTGTGAGTGTGTGTGTGTGCTTTATGCCCTGTTTATTTTAATGATTTCATGTTTAAACCGGCTTTTGGATAGATTGTATATGTCTACATTAGAATAGTATTTATTATAAGTTTCAACAATACGACACAGCGTGGACTTTTTAGTATAGTTTGAGTTTCTCAAGGGTACACTAAACAAATTTGTGTTTCTTGTATGGTACACTGGAACTCGTAGAGATATTTTAGAAAGCAGAGCTGGACAATCTATATCACCAGACCATAACCCATGCAGTAGCATCATATCATGTTGTCGTCGCCTGAGTTCCAGTGTGTCTAAACGATAGTATTTACAAGCTTCAGAGTATGTTGTAAATAATTTATGGTCTTTATAACACAAATATTTAACAAATTTTTTCTGAATTGATACAATTTTATGGCTGGGTCTTAAATAGTTAGGGGACCAGATAGTAGTTGTATATTCAAGTATACTACGCACATATGCGAAATATAGTACTTTAATGCAATCTATGTCACTGAAAGAGTTGCAGACACGCTTAATAAATCCAATTTGTTTGTATGCTTTATTCACAATGCCATCGATATGTACTTTGAATGTTAGTCTAGAATCTAATTGTATACCTAGATCTTTAACCAAGTTTACCCTTTTTATCGTACGATTATTAATTATGTAATTAAAATCTATAATGTGTTTCTTTCGAGAGAAAGTTATTTTGACACACTTCTCACTGTTGATGACAATTTTATTATGTCTGTAGTAGGTTTCTAGATTTCTAAGGTCTTTTTGGATATTGAAGCAGTCTTCTAGTGTATTAATTTTGTGATATTTTTTTTTGTCATCGGCGAACATTAGGTGCTTTGAGTGAATGAAACATTCATTGAAGTCAAATAGGTAGGCATTATACAGCAGCGGTCCGAGTATTGAACCCTGTGGGACCCCGGAAGTTACTACAACGTAATCACTGCGAGCATCACCAAGCACACCTGCTTGTCTTCTGTTAATAATGTATGAGGTTACCCATCTGTGTAGATCTCCACGTATACCCAGGACATATAGCTTCTGTAAAAGAATGGCGTGATCTACTCGGTCAAAGGCCTTTTCAAAGTCGGTATATATATATATATATATATATATATATATATATATATATATATATATATATATATATATATATATATATATATATATATATATATTTTATAATATATAAAGGTAGTATATATGGAGTATACTATTATATACTATATTTATACTACCTGCCTATGGCTGCCCCAGTATTGTACAGTATTGGAAAATGCTTGAAGACAAAAAAAATTCAGACTGTAACTGTATAAAATGGCACTGACGTAACGTAGAAGTGACGAACTTCCGACAGGTCTGTCGCTGTCGTGCGACGGCTCGTACCTGCTGTCGAACGCGACGGACGGCACGCTGCGCATCTGGGACGTGCGGCCGTTCGCGCCCAGCGAGCGCTGCGTGAAGCTGCTGTCGGGCCACCAGCACAACTTCGAGCGCAACCTGCTGCGCTGCGCGTGGTCCGCCGACGGGTCCAAGGTCGGACGGCAGGCCACCACACCACACCTCACCCTCACCACCAAGCTGCTGTCGAGCCACCAGCACAACAAGAGCCGAGTTCGATTGGACATAAAGTTGACGACTGGCTGTCTAATACAATACAATATCTAATACAATACAATACCTACCTATCTAATACAATACAATATAAAAGCATCTTAATTTTGCTTATAAAAATAAATAATAAATATCTTCACGCAATTCCCAATACAGGGGTAGACAGAGGTCAAGTCTAGACAATTAAGTCCCTTTGACCCACCTTCCACCGAAGATATTTTCGGGACAACGTGACAGGTGGTGAGCACGTCGCTCCTTTATGTCCAAGCCGTTTTTCAAAACTTATGTACGAATTTCATCAACGATGAAATTCGTACATAAGTTTTGAAAAACTGATTGATACTGCCACCTGGGGATCAAACTCGGGTCTCTCGACTCGACATTCCGACCACCCAACAACTCGGCTATCGTGACTTAATTTAATAATTGTACTTATCCTATTTTATATAAATAATTTTGCTTATGCTATTTATATAAATAAATACATATATAGGGACATCACATACATTGCTTTGATCTCAATGTAAGCAGCTTAAGCACTTGTATTATGGAAACAGAAACAGTGAAGGTGCAACAGAGAAAATGTAGAAAGTGTTTTCTATATTGACCCTGCCAGGAATCGAGCTCGGGATCACAGAGCTAACCATGAAAACCGGTGTGCACGTCACTCGTGCATGGAGGTTGTCACTTTTAACTACCCAGACTTCTGATTTCAGTTTTTAGAATGGCGTGAAGATATTTATATTGTTTTTGAAAACACTCCACCCAGGTCGCAGCTGGCTCATCGGATCGCTTCCTCTACATCTGGGATACAACCTCGCGCCGGGTCCTGTACAAGCTGCCGGGCCACAACGGCTCGGTCAACGACGTGGACTTTCATCGCACGGAACCCATCGTGCTGTCGGCCTCTAGTGATAAACAAATCTATCTCGGTGAAATTGATCATTAGCTGGTGGAATTTGGACTTTATATTTTTATGTGATACAAGTGAATATATATTTTAAGGAATGTATGTTGTTTTTGTTTTAATTGTGTCATATTTGTATTAACGTCAAATACTATAAAACTGTTTTAAAGTATTTGAGGTTAATACATATAAATATAAACGAGGATTTCTGTCTTAGTAGCATAAGTAGACTGAGTGGTCAATTCCCTAAGAATTTTCATTAATAAAATGTCACTCAAAACAATTCTAATGCTTTATTTAATGATACGAAATATTGACTTCTATATTTACAGTAACTTATTCTAGTTTTGTCAGACAATAAAGTTAATGACCAAAAGCTCTACATAATGGATCAAATATCACAAGAAGGCAGTGACATCTGTGGGCTCTCATGTCATTATCTTCACTCATTAGAGTTAGTATGTAAATTTAAATACATAATGACTGTGGTGGAGGTACTTCTGGTATAAAACCCAACTTGAAATCATTACTTTCAAATGCTTTTATATCATCCTCCGTCAATTCCTCTAATCTGCTGTAGATATTGTCCTCATTACTATTTGTGCTCTGTTCAAATATATTGTTTGCCACACCAAAAATATTCTGTGGTTCTGTCCGTTTAAAAATATCAGTTTGTGGCTGATCTGGTTTTTGAAAAATGTTTGCCGGCTGGCTTTGAAATGCATTAGTTTGTCCAAACGGGTCACTTGGTTTGCCGAACACGCTTTGCGATGCACTGGCGAAGATGTTAGTAGGGTTACTTGGACCTGTTTGAGTAGGACCGAAGATCTTTTGATTTTCTTGTGCAAATATAGACTTTGGTGTGGTTGATTCATTCGGGTTTGTTTGAAATAAATTAGGACTTCCTTGGTGTCCGAATGCTTGATTCGCTTGTGCAAATATGGATTTTGGAGCAGTATTGTCTTGCATTGCAGTACCAAATATGCTCTGATTTGTATTCTGATTGAATATTGAAGTAGTATTAGTATTATGAACTGTAGGTGTACTGTTTAAAGCACTCCTGAATATGGAGGAAGCTGCATTTGTTGCTGTTGCAAACCCTGAAGTCTGCGAAGCCGCCAGTGCAGAAACTGGTTCACCTTTGTACAAACTTCTTAAGATTTTAATCACATTAACTGACGGTTGAAGCAGCTGTTCATATTTATATCTCGCCTCTTTTAATAGATTGTTCGCATATTCTACCTAATAAAAAATAATTTAAAAATAAACATAAAAGACACGATAGCAATCGGCTATGGTTGGGTGGTCGGAATTTCGAGTCAACAGACCGGAGTTCGATCCCCAGGTGGCAAGCTTGTACCAATGAGTTTTTCAAAAACTTACGTACAAATTTGATTGTTGGCTTGGACATAAAGACGGCGACGGGCTCACCATCTGACACGTTGTCCCGAAAAATATCTTCTGTGGAATGTGACCAGACCAGACCAGACCTCTGTCTACCCCTGAATTGGGAATTGCGTGAAGATATTTATTTTTATAAAAATACACATGTTGAAGAGATTGTGATTTAGTTAAAATGGATAGAAGGTTATAGCTATGATGTGAATAAATATGTAATATTGAAGAATGTAAGAATAGGATACTACATTTAAAAAAAAAACCTTTATGTGATTCTTCATTAACACTTACAATATATTGCCATATTTTATCTGAATATCTTGAACAAAAAATTTTTTAACAAATTCAAATAAAACTGTGGCACAAATCCTTGACATGAGTCACAAGATCAAAATGACATCACATTTTGTATATTAATTATAATTTTAACACTGGTTATTTTGCAGAAATAATATAGGTTTAATAATAATCTTGTTCTTTATTAGTTATTCTAGAATTAGAGAGGAATTCTAATAGCGTGTAAAGATGAACCATTAACAGTCTTTATTAAAATGTGTCTTTATGAGACTACTGTAGTTTCCAATTATGAGACCATATGTCTAAAAAAGGGTATTTTATATCATACATTTTTAAAAGTATACTCTATTAGACAAACAACAATAAAAATTATACTAAAATTTAGGCAAATCCACTATACTGCTAACAGGTTTAGACAGGCCGATTTCCAAAACTAAACTAACTAACTAACTAACTAAGGGAAGTACCACAACCTCACAGAATAATGGCGTGAAGTAGAAGTCTAACAAACTTCTGCATTTTGTCTCGTGAGTGCAGGTAGCCAGAGACCCAAACACCCCCCTTCACCCAATGGCGGGGGTAATCACTTACCATCACATGAGCCACTTGCTCGTTAGCCTCCCTTTTCTATAAAAAAAAAAACAGATGGCGTTGGGCTCACCACCTGTCACATTGTCCCAAAAATGTCTTCGGTGGAAGGTGGGTCGAAGGGACTTAATTGTCTAGACTAGACCTCTGTCTACCCCTGTATTGGGAATTGCGTAAAGATATTTATTTTTATCCACACTTACTCCTCAAGGTAACTATCTACTTCCACAATAAATAAAAAAAAACAGTTCTTACAGCTTGATCAAGTGTGTTATTTGCCTTAGCTTCATATATAAACAACCTGGCTTCCTCTGGTGAAAGATCAGAAAGGCCCGGGAATGCAGGCTTCTCTTTGTATGGAGCATAGCTGGACAGAATCCATTGCCCACCTTTTAGTGCTGCCTGAATGTCAGACTGCACTTGGTTAACGAGTTGTTCATCGGTGACGACAGTTGCGGCTTGCGTTTGTTGAGTTTGGTTAGATTGTGCTGTTGGGTTTGCTGTAATGTACAAATAACAATAACAAAACTTTGTATATTTAGATGTGGGTATTTTTATATAAAACCAAGTGGCAGCTACTGCCACTGCCTGAAGGAGCTAATCTTCTCTGTATCGTTCCAATTTTAGTATATGTACTGCTGAAGCAAGTACAAAGTTGACATTGGCAGAATTCTAAAAAAATGGACCATAAAACTAAGAAAGAAGAAGAATGGAAGAGCTATTATGTCCGAGGAACGACTAGAATACCTCTGTGACGTAGAGGAACATGTATTTTTGCATTTTGTCTAGTAATGATACCTACTAGAGACCCACGCTCTTATTCTCACTTTCTATAATTCCTATCTTTAATGAATCAAATCATAATATAATAGAGCGGTAAAATACAACTAAATACGTAAAGGTAAGTAGTACCTACCAAAATATGAGTATTTGGAACCATAAATGTGTTCAAATCTACAATTCTGCCCATATCGGCAGTAGCCTTGTTGAAAGAACTTGCAAACAACCATTTTTGAAACGACGTTCTTTAAACATTAAACAAGATCATGTTTACATTCAAATTATACATATCACAAATACGATATGAAACTATTGACATTTGCTGTCATCTGCATTATCAGTATTAATAATTTACTCTGTGATTATCTGTCCCTCACGTCACGTTGACGTTATTACCTACCCGACATAGTTGCCAACCGTGATGTTAGAAAATTGGAGGAACTTTAGTGGGAAATTGAAATATCGAAGGGTGTGTCTACATAAGTGAATGTGTCGCTCACGAGCAGCATGCGTGCAGTTACTGCAATTATTAGGTGCGCCTTTTTAGCACAACCATAGAGTACATGATCACTATCAATTTTTATCTATCCGCTCCATGATAATACGTATTCAGGCTTTGTTGATAAAAAAAATTAGCGGGTAAGTGGACGGGAAGATGCATTGTAGCGCGCGGCTATCTCGCTGTATGCTCACGGCACGTAGCTGGCACGCGTGCAACGTGCGGGCGGCACAACAACGGCGCGCGCACGTATAGCATACATACTAATTACATAATTAATTATAATAACTAATCACATAAAATACTAATTACATAAAATGGAGAATAAACCAGACAGTAAAAATGAAAAATTTACAGGACGCGAAATGTTATTTGATAAATCACCATATAAAGAATATCTCGTCCTTGGGCACTTAAAAATATATGATTTGTGGAACCTTCGTCCAATCCACACTCACAAATAGAAGAATTCATTATCCCCAGTTTAGCCCGATGGACAGGCGTATTTGCATGACCAAACCATAGCCGACAAATGGTAGAAGATGTAAACTTACTTGCTTCTCGATAGAGAAAGAACCAGGGTCTAGAAGGGATCTCCGATTGTACACTGGCATAATGTTTACCTTTAGTTGTTTGAGCCTGATTCGAAATAGATTGCCATGATGATCTTAAATCCGAACTAGCTATTGGAACTAAAAGATAATGTTATGATATTCAAATTTCTGTTGCTTCCTTCGCTAAATGATCTGCATATTCATTGCCTCGAATGCCAGTAAGTCCTGGTATCTAGGCCAGCATAACTCTCAGCCCTTTTTATTGCAGCTAAATAAAGATTTTCTAATATTTAAAATTAGTGGTGATACTTTAGTGAGATAGAAGTTTTAAATAATGCCTGAAGACTATTCCTTGAGTCTGTGAGGATTAAAGTTATTTGATTCCACATATAATACTGCCTCCAGAATGGATAATAATTCACCAGTAAATACTGCTGTGTAAGTGGGAGACTTGAAATTTAAGATTAGTTTGTATTTAGGGAACCAAATTGCGGATCCCACACTCCCATGTCAGATAACTTAGATGCGTCTGTGTACATAACATTCCAATCGCGCCAATTTTCTAATAATTCTATGTTTTATTTGTGATTGGCATCAATAGAGCCCTTGACGATTCCAAGGTTGAGTATAACAGCAGGATTATACCAAATGACTGCATAGGTAAAGACTGATAGAAAGAAGAGGGTTAACATTGCTTTGGAAGACTGGGGAAGGATGTGTATGTATTTGACATAACTTTTAACAAGGCATGGGAGATCTTTGTGAGACAGAGACTTTGACAGAAACAGCTCTCAAAGCTTATCCTGGCTACGTAGCGTCTTAAGATGTGGCATTCTCTTGTGGGGCAACTCTGCCAAATTAAATCGAGCATTGACAGCACAGAAACAATGTGTCCGCGCAATATGTGATGCTATACCCCAATATCAAGCTGCTAACCACTTTTAAAGGATTTGAATTTACTTACAGTATTTATATTTATGAAACGTGTATTTTTGTAAAACATGCATAAGAGTTTGTTTGTGCAAAAAGGTGATATATGTCATTTCAATACTAGATGCCCCAATAAGCTTTTAATGCCACCAGCTAGAACTGAAATGTTTTCAAGAAATTCTCATTGGATGTGTATAAGAATCATTTGGCAGAAAAATTTAAAGAAGTGACATTAAAGAAATTTAAAATTAAACTATTCCTATCGTGACTTCAATCAAGAATTTTCTTTAGTGCTACAGGGTCTCAAAGACTCTGCACCTAGAATTACCGGAATTCCTTACTCTTTCAAGGTAAACAGTAGCGAAAAAATCAAAACACTTTTCCTTGATATTTTAAATGCAATATTTATAAACACTGTCCCCCCTAAAGAATGGAAATCTCAAAAAATCTTGCCTATTCTTAAACCAGGTAAGCCCAGCAACGATCCCTCATCTTACAGACCAATCGCGCTCTCATGTTCCATGGCAAAATTATTAGAACATTTAATTAAAAAACCTAGAGTGATTCTTGGAGAGTCAACAAATTCTACCCAGTAGCCAATTTGGATTCTGTAAAGATTTATCTACCATGGGTAGCCATAGCTCTTTGGTAGCGGATATTCGTATGCTTTATATTGCTATGCTTATGCTTTCTCTAAGAATTCATTTGTTGTAGGAGTCTTCTTAAATGTGTCGTCTGCGTATGACAATGTACTTCTTCCTGTATTCAGGCAAAAAATGCAAAAGCTGAGTACACCAGTGAAGATAGTGAACTTTGTCTCTAACCTTCGTTCCTGTAGGATTATTGTTATTCAATCTCAAGATACCTTCCTTCCTCCTAGGCTTATTTGGAAAGATCTTCCACAAGGATCAGTCCTTAGCCTACTTCTTTATACTATCTAGAAAGAAATTCAAAATTAATCCTCTATTTGATACCCCGTATAAGGCCATTATTTTCCATCCTAATATTCACCTCGACCTTGATATTTGGAAAGATTCTCCTATGGCAGAATCGAAACTGAAGTAACAACTTCTGCTCTCTTTCAGATACTGGCATGTAATCTATACTGATGCCTCCAAATTTTCAAATGACAGCGACACCTTTACAGGAGTGGCTACTGCAATCTTTGAAGCACTTTTGTATATAGAATCCCTTATCCTCCATAAATAACAAAGTCCCGGTAAATGTGCAAAGCCTGTCCATTAACAGGTTAAAAGCTTTATAGGAAGAGTAATTTTAATATAAATAAATATATTAATAACCCCAGGGAATGAGGAATCGCTCCCGAGCTATTTCTAGAAAATAGTACATTATATTTGTATAATGCATTATATTGTCAAAAATATTGACCAAAGAAGAGGATACCTACGGAGTTTCTTTCGCTTGTTTCTTCTCCGTTAGAGGAACCTCATTACGAAACGGTGGTAGATTAAAAATGACTATCGATAAACGAATGTATGTTCTAATGTTGATGAATAAATGATTTGATTTGAAATCCGCACTAATTCCGAAAGCTGTTTGCTTGCTATTAAGTCTAACCTATTCCTCTGTAAGTATAAATTTCCTTTAATCCTTAAAATAAAGATTGATTGAAAGACTTCAATTTCAATCTCTTTGGCATGGATCCCTGGTCATAATGGTATTCATGGTAATGAAACAGCTGATTCATGTGCGAAAGATACAGTACTCAACGGTCTCCATCTGTATATATCCTACTCCCATGATCTGACTTCGCTAACTAAGAATCAACTTATGATTAAATGGAATGAGTTGTGGAACAAGACCAAATTATCAAAAGGTCAACATTATGCTGCAGTTCAAGAAGTAATTCCTGTTATGCCATGGTTTGCCAAATTCAATTTGGCGAACAAACGTTCTACATCTATAGTTTGTCGCTTAATAATAGACCATGCTTGCACTCACGTTCACCTTGTAAAGATGAGAATAAAGGATAGCTCTCTCTGCGAATGTGGTTTGGATGAAGGAAATACCAATCACATTTTCTTTGCCTGCCCTAAATTATAAGAATCCCTTTACGATTTCCTCCCCCGCTTTATCCCACGTCCTATTGATTTTAATTCCCTCTTAACTTACACAAATTCGGCTTTAGTTTATACTTTATGTGACTTTATTAACAATAATAACATTAAACTTTAAGTGTAAGTATTAACATACGAATCCTTATTTTAACAACTTTGTATGTCGTTTTTTGTTTTAGGCAATTCTACAGAGATACGCCTGTCAAATTTATTTGTTATCTACAACTTGTATTTTCAATTTTCTCTTTTAAGCAAAGTCTTCTTTGAAAGTAACTAAGCTCATCTACTGGTGGATTACTTTCAACTAGTGGTTGGCGAATACTAGAAAATGCCATATTCCAGAAAGAAGAAATTCCAATAACAACTATGCAAAGGAGTAATTTTTAAGGGAACCCCACAGAGTACGGATGCATTTTAAGTCCCTAACAATGACAAAGAAAATATAATGACAATGACGAGGCGAGGAGTAAATTAAGTAGTCGTCATCAAAATGCCCATAGCATTAATATTTTGTAGGGGGTCATTGTAGAAGCGTGCTCGTCGCGACCCTGCCAGCCCTTTTCAGGGCTGCACTTACACAGCTGCGCACCCATGCCAACGAGGGTTAGGGCGTCCCCCCAAGGCGACGCACACCAGTTCGTCCCCGTTGGTGTGAAATGCAGCGCGCAAAGCGGCGATGGGGACCGCCACCCGTCACGCACAGCCCGACACGGCGGAAGGTGGAGGACGGAGTGCAGAGTTGGCACGTGGAATGTTAGAGGAGGCATGAGAGATAAGACGAATGAGTTGATTGAAATAATGAAAGAAAGAGAATTAGATGTCGTGTGTTTGTCGGAGACCAAGCGGAAGGGCAGTGGTACTGAAGAGCTCCCTGGCGGGGCGTTAGCTCTATGGTCCGGAGTCCCGGAGAGCGAGAGCGCCTGCCAGGGAGTGGGGGTGCTGCTGTCGTCTCGGTTGGTCGATGTTATGACTGAATATAAGGTTGTGAACTCGAGACTACTCTGGGTTCGCTTTAAATTGGGACTGACGAAGCTATTCCTTTGGCTGTTCATGCGCCGGTGGCTTCGTCGTCCAGAGCTGAACTGGAGGAGTTTTGGGAGAATGTAAGAGAAGTTCTAGACTTGGTTAGAGGAAACGAAAGAATTGTTGTATGTGGTGATTTGAATGGATGGGTTGGTACCGCTCGGCCAGGGTACGAGTCGGTGCTTGGAATGTTGGCGATAAAGGGTTAACGATGCTGGCAAGCTTATACTGGCTGTATGCAAGGAAAAGGGTCTTCTTGTGACAAACACTATGTTTAGTCACAAGAAAATCCATATGTATACTAGAACAAGAGAGAATGAGAGAAGTATGATCGATTTGTTCCTGGTGGATGACCGACTGCGAAAACAGGTGATGGATACGCGGGTGTTCCGAGGTGCTGACCTGGGAACGGATCACTACCTAGTGATTACTAGATTTAGGGTCTGTTCGCGGGTTGGCGCCACCGGACGGCGATACCAGAACCACAGTCGGTCGGTAGCATCCGAAGCTGGAAGCTTCAGGAAGCGGACACTAGGAATAAATATCAAGCAAGGGTAGCCGAAAAGCTGGACAGCATTGGTGTTAGGAAAGAATGTGTGGAAGAAATATGGCAGAGCCTTAGAGATGGAATGGTTAGTGCAGCAGAAGACGTGTGTGGAACTGTGAAAAGAGGTAGTAGTAAAAAGGGTGATGCATGGTGGAATGACGAAGTGAAAGAAGCTGTAAATAAGAAGAAGAAAGCATGGTTAGACTACTTGGCCTCTAGTAATGATAAGGATATGAGAGAGAAGAGGAAAGAAAGATATAAGCTCCAGAAAGTTCACACGAAAGCATTGATTGAGGAAGTGCGTGAAAGGAGTAGAATGGAAGCGGACGAAAGGTTGTCGCACAACTTCAAGGAGAACTCCAAACTCTTCTGGAAAGAGGTTGGAAGGACCCGGAGTGGTGCGACAGCCTTAAGAATGAATAAAGTGTTGAACCAATGACGTCCTCTCAGAAAATCGGACGTCATGCAGCGATGGAGCGAATTTTATATAGAGATGTATGCGTGTGATGATCTTAGTGGGGGATCCGGGGGTGACGCCGTGACTGGTACGCCAGACTCGGACCTTGATGACACTGAGGTCATCAGTATGAAAGAGATTGAATGTGCGATTAGAAGTTTGAAATGTGGTAAGGCTGCGGGACTAGACAGAGTTACTGCTGAAATGGTCAAGTATGGTGGGCCACGCGTCTGGGACAGCTTTCATCTGCTGTGCAATTTGTGCTGGCGAACGGGGGCTGTTCCGGATGATTGGCGATCCGCGGTCATTGTGCCTTTATATAAAGGTAAAGGTTCACATTAGGACTGCGGGTGCTATCGGGCGATCAGCTTGACCAGTTTAGCAAGTAAAGTTTACTCGAAGGTTTTGACACGTAGGATGCAAGATAAATCGGAAAGATTTCTATGGGAGGCACAATGCGGATTTAGACCTGGAAGAGGATGCACGGATCAAATGTTTTCTCCGCATGATCACGGAGAAGCTTCTGGCTGCTAACCAGAAGATTTTCTGTGCTTTTGTGGATCTTGAGAAAGCATTTGATAAGGTTGTAAGGAAGAAAATGTGGGAACTGTTGCCGGGGTATGGTGTGGATGGTCGATTGCTAAGGGCTGTGCAGTCACTTTACTGTGACTGTAAAGCCTGTGTGCGGGTAGGGCATGACCTGTCACCCATGTTTAGCGTCCAAACGGGCGTAAAACAGGGTTGTGTCATGTCTTCCTGGCTATTCACACTGTATCTCGACAGCTGTTTACAGAAGCTGAAAGATAGCTGTTTGGGTGTGAAATTGGGTGACATAAAAGTAAATTGTCTGCTTTATGCTGATGATGCAGTGCTTATTGCACCATCAGAGGCAGAACTGCAGGCATTAGTCACGTGTATGAAGAAGAATGTGAAATTAATGGTCTCCGTTTGAATGCTAATAAAACTAAGGTTCTGGTATTTGAAAGGGACGAAGAAAGAACGAAGTGCGAAATTTGGGTAAATCAGGAATGTCTAGAACAGGTGAATAAAATTGTATACTTGGAGAGTGCGTTTAGCCGGGATGGAAGATGTGATTTAGATGTGGACAGGCGTGTCGCTGCCGGGAACAAAGTCAATGGTGCCCTGACTGCGTTAATCAAAAGGCAAGGCGTTGTGAAAAGTGCACGCCTTGCAATACATAACGCAGTGTTGGTACCGACTTTGTTATATGGCAGCGAAACCTGGGTATGCCAGAAGAAGCATAAAAGCAGGTTGAATGCAGTGGAGATGCGATCTCTTCGTAAAATGTGCGGCCTTACCATGGCTGACCGAAAGCGAAACGAAGAGATTCGCAATATGGCAGGTTTGAAAGATGACCTTGTCTCAAAATGGATAAGGGCGTGCTTCGATGGTTTGGGCACGTTGAGCGAATGAGTGAAGACCGAATGGTGAAGAAAATATATAGCGCGAAAGTTAATATTAAAAGGTGTCGAGGTAGACCGAGATTAACTTTCGAAGACCATGTGAGCAAATTGCTCGAAGAGAGGAGGGTCAAGAGTACTCGGATACCTAGACGTGCATGTATGAAGAAGATGATGAATCTGAAAGAAGGAAAGAAGTATGTAGGGATCGTGACACTTGGCGATCTGTTCTCTGGCTACCCTGTCAGGGATTGTGCGTGAAGATAAATAAATAAAAATTACTATTTTGTAATGCCTGCAACTTTGATTACAAAATAGTAATGCCCATAACCTGTTTTATTTACAAAGTTTGAAAACACGTCGGTCATTTGACATCTGTCACTTTGATTATTTTGGTTTAACTGTCGTGCCATCTAAGAAAGAAGAAGTAAACTGTCGTGTTTGGAGTAATCTCAATTTTACTTCTAAAAGATTTTAGTTTATTGAAATTAAGTATTTTAGTCAAAAATGTGTAGAATTTCAGTTCAGTATTAAAGAATGAATGATAAAAGCAAAAATGTATATATCTATTTCACACAAATTATTTTTGTTTGTGCAATTTCATATGGTGAGTAGGTGAGATAGAGAATTAACGCATATAGATGCAGGTAACGGGTTTTAAAAGTCCACTGTAGAACCATAGGCTTGCATAAGGTAAGGAGAATTGCCACCATATAATATATTGTCAAGCTTGGCGTTCGCTTCGCCAGACATCTTGCACCTTCAACGCTGTTGCCAGTTACCGCTCTGCTGAATTTTGTCTGGTATTTCATATCAAAGAGGTGGCTTATTCTTAGACTGTTACCACGCTATAGAATTAACGCAAAATGCAGGTTGTGGAGTGATGATCAGTGCAAGTATCTGAGCTCTGAAAACTTTTATTCTTTTTTCGTCTACTTGGGTTGTTTACCCGTCTCAAAATTTGGCAGACTAGTCTATTTTTTATGGGTGAAATTGAACCTACTGTGAAGATGAGCCATTATGCAGAATAGAGTATGGACATGTACAGGTGATTCCTATAGTGATCAAAAACTCCCTCTAGCATAAAGCAGCAGACTTTTGTAATACTGTTGAGAAGAAGGTTTTCTAATTATCTTAGAGATGGCTGTAGGTTTCTCTGGTGGTGTTCCAGTAGAATGGCAGACTTCAGAAGCCCTCAGCAAATTTTTTTAATTTCTCAGACATGTAGGTTAATAATTCTTTAACTTCATGAACATTTAGTAAATTTATCAAATTAATATATTTTTCTATTTAATTAATAATAATATTAAGTACATTTATGTGAATCAAATTGATCGCAGTTGGAAATTCTAAAGGTGCTGGCATTTGCAATATTGTCAAGAATTGAATCTGTAACTCTCGCATACTTTGATATTTTTAAGAGATCACTTGGACCATGAAGATACCTGACCTTTATCAGCTTTGTCATATATTTACAAAGGTTGAAATAACATACATGAAATAAATTAAAATTATATAAATAATAAAATAAATAAATTACACATACATGTAACTTTTCTGACATTTCTCTTTCTTAAAAATGCCTACTTAATGTTTCTTTAACAAAATAGAAATGGGCTCAAGTAACTGTTAGTGTACTACTATTTTCTTTTATTACAATTTTAATAGTAATAATAATAAAAATTATATAATAATATATATTAATAAATAAATAATAATAATAAATAATAATAATAAATAATAATAATAAATATAAATAATAAAAATTAATATCTTCACGCCATTCCCAATACAGGGGTAGACAGATGTATATAATATATTTATATAAAAGTCATGATAGCCAAGTGATTGGGTGGTCAGAATTTCGAGTTGAGAGACCTGAGTTCGATCCCCAGGTCGCAGGCTTGTACCAATGGGTTTTTCAACAACCTATGTACGAATTATATCGTTGGCTTGAACATAAAGACGGCGATGGGGTCACCACCTGTCACATTATCCCAAAAATATCTTCGGTGGAAGGTGCATCGAAAGGACTAAATTGTCTAGACCTCTCTGTCTGTCCCTTTATTGGAAATGCGTGAAGATATTATTAGCATAAAGCAGCAGACTTTTTGTAATACTGCTGAGAAGAAGGTTTTCTCTAATTATCTTAGAGATGGCTGTAGGTTTCTCTGGTGGTGTTCCAGTAGAATGGCAGACTTCAGAAGCCCTCAGCAAATTTTTTTAATTTCTCAGACATGTAGGTTAATAATTCTTTAACTTCATGAACATTTAGTAAATTTATCAAATTAATATATTTTTCTATTTAATTAATAATAATATTAAGTACATTTATGTGAATCAAATTGATCGCAGTTGGAAATTCTAAAGGTGCTGGCATTTGCAATATTGTCAAGAATTGAATCTGTAACTCTCGCATACTTTGATATTTTTAAGAGATCACTTGGACCATGAAGATACCTGACCTTTATCAGCTTTGTCATATATTTACAAAGGTTGAAATAACATACATGAAATAAATTAAAATTATATAAATAATAAAAATAAATAAATTACACATACATGTAACTTTTCTGACATTTCTCTTTCTTAAAAATGCCTACATTACTTAATGTTTCTTTAACAAAATAGAAATGGGCTCAAGTAACTGTTAGTGTACTACTATTTTCTTTTATTACAATTTTAATAGTAATAATAATAAAAATTATATAATAATAAATATTAATAAATAAATAATAATAAATAAATATAAATAATAAAAATTAATATCTTCACGCCATTCCCAATACAGGGGTAGACAGATGTATATAATATATTTATATAAAAGTCATGATAGCCAAGTGATTGGGTGGTCAGAATTTCGAGTTGAGAGACCTGAGTTCGATCCCCAGGTCGCAGGCTTGTACCAATGGGTTTTTCAACAACCTATGTACGAATTATATCGTTGGCTTGAACATAAAGACGGCGATGGGGTCACCACCTGTCACATTATCCCAAAAATATCTTCGGTGGAAGATGCATCGAAAGGACTAAATTGTCTAGACACAAAAAAGCCTTGCAGGGCTTATCTTAGTGACGGCTGGTCGTTCACATACAGTTCTTTAAGTTTTTTTTTTACATATTTTTATTTCCAAACATGTACAATGATTGTATATCAGGTGATATTTCGTTCAGATAGTAAAGCGTGAGGTAAATAGAATTTCGGACTCCATATATATTATTATATCTAGGTAAAGTATATTTGCTACAATATGTTTGTTTTCTTAAGTGATTTGGTCAAGATCTTTCTTCTAAATACTCACTCTGATTACTATCTAATAACAAATGGTATTTAATTTTATCAAAAACATTTACTACTTTACAATATTTGAAAATTTCTATTTCATCATTAATTTTTTTAGATATTATTGTTTTTAAAATTCTTAATTGTAAGTTATAAATTTCCTGTATATAAGTTTTATAAGTTCATCTATAACTACTCAATCCATAACTTATAACCGAGTCCTCATTATAAGTTGTGCCATATATAAAAGTCTGAGTGTGCCATAGGGAAGTTTTGGTCTCAATATTACGATTTTGCTCAAGATTGACCTAAGTTTTTTACAGACATAATCTTTGTGGGGTCCCCAGTTGAATCTGTTGTCAATCTTGAGCTCTAGGTACATGTGTTGGTCTACTAGTTCCAACTCCGGACACGAGCAACTCATGGCGCACGTGGAGAAGGCAGAGTGGAGACAGGCGTGGCTATGAGTCTTTATAACTGGCTGTGTCTCTGTCTTATTATGTGATGAGTGCATGTGAATTATTTTTGTTTTTTGTTCATATATTTCTAATCTTATATCATGTGACCATTTACAAATTAAGTTATAATTCTCCTGTATCATAATTTGCGCTTCCGAGACTTCCCTGTGTGCAACAAGGATGCAGGTGTCATCAGCGAACTGGTATACGGAACCCTTGGTTATAATGTTTAACATATCTTTTACATACAACAAGTATTCTGTCGGACCAAAAATGGAGCCCTGTGCAGTGCCTTTAGTGGTTAAAATTTTTTGACTGTATGTATTTGCAATTTTCACCATTGTGAATCTGTTTTTGTGATAGTTTTTTATAAGTTCCAGCAAAGGTCCTTATATATATATACCATTTCGTGATAACTTGTCGTACAATATTGAATAATCTAACATATCAAAAGCACTGGAAAAATCTATAAATAATGCAATCACATGCATTTTATTATTTAAATAACTATTAACTTCGTCCGTAAATTTATAAAGAAGTTGTGTGGTACTTTTTTGTTTTTGGAAACCATACTGATTACAATGAATTACGCAGTTAGTTTGCAGATACCTGTTTATTATATTTCCAAAATAGCGTTCTATAATTTTGTCTATATATGACAGAATTGTGATTGGACGGTAATTATTGTAATCGGTGTGGGATCCTTTTTTATAAATGGGTCTTATTATCCCAATTTTTAATAGGTCTGGGTATATTGCGGAATCTATACAACAATTAATAAGATGCGTTATTACTGGCGCTAGTTTATTGGATAGATACTTTATATCTTTTATCCGAATGTCGTCGTAACCAGGGCTTTTGTTATTATTTAGTGATTTTATAATTTTTAACACAGTGTCTACACGTGCATGACTTAAAAAAATTGATCTGTCAGGCACGATTTCATAAGATTTGTCAAAAATTGGTAGTTGACATCCGTGATATTTATTTTTAATATTATTATCGAATGCCATTACAAAATTATTGGCTAAAGTTGACGGGTCTAAGTGAAAAGTTCTGAGCAATATGTTATCTACACATTTAATTACATTGTTTGTTAAGTCATTAATAATTGACCATATCTTTCTAGTATTTTTAAAATTATTACAAATTTCTGTCTTAATTTGTCTATTTTTTAAGAACTGTACATATTTCTTTGTTTTATTTCTATATCTATTATACAATATTTTTTTTGTGGGTTATTTACATCGTTTAACCAGATTTTATAAAGTTTATCTCTTTTATTACACATTTTTTCCAAGTAATAGTTTGCCCATTTACATATTTTTCTATTATTTTTATGTGTATATACGAACATACTGTTGCTATAAGCAGATTTAAATTTTTTATTAATAAATTCAATAATTTCATTAGGGTTAGTATATAGCAAAGGTGTATAAAAGTTCTGTGCGCAATATTTTATAATCATAACGAATGCACCGCGGTTACTGTTCGTGTGTGAGTTACCGACATCACACAGTGCCCCTACTAAAGCGCAACCTATTATGTAATGATCAGATGGAGCGACATTAATCAGTCCCGTGTAAACACAGTGCTCGCTAGTATTGCGTACGAATATGTGGTCTATGCATGGTTTAGTAATTAATTCTCCATATTTTTTTAATGCGCGTGAATTGATTAATCCCACTCTCAAATCCCATTTGACTAAATGTATTTAAATAGCGAGTTACGATGGGGTTCGGTTGTTTAATATTAATGTTAACATCTCCTACAATTAAATAAGTTTTTTATACGTGAGTAACCAGCCATCAAACGAGAAAACTCAAAAATAAATTTATTCTTGTTAGTATTAGGCGGTCTGTACACAACACATATACCAATTCTATCGTTATTTTAGTTAAAAATAATGTCGCTTTTAATGCATTCACAGCATTGGAGAATTCCTATGTTTTATAAAGTTTATACTTTCATGTACGTATAGTAATATACCCACCCCCTTTTCTGTTGAATCTTAATTCTGTATACATAGTTTATATTATTTTTAGTTTATATTATTATTATTATTTTGTTTAATTAAAGTCACTATAGCCGAGTGGTTGGGAGGTCAGAATTTCGAGTCAAGAGACTCAAATTCGATCCCCAGGTGGCAGTCTCGTACCAATAGATTTTTCAAAAATTAATGTACGAATTATATCGTTGCCTTGGACATAAAGTAGGCGACGGGCTCACCACCACCAGCGACGGGCTACCTTGTCCCGAAAATATCTTCGGTGGAAGGTGGATCGAAGGGACTTAATTGTCTGGACTAGACCTCTGTCTACCCCTGTATTGGGAACTGTGTGAAGATATTTATATTTATTTATTATTTTGTTCAATAAAATACAATTTATACATATATCATCCAATCCCAAAACGATTTCTGGCAACAGGATACTTAAACTATACATAGAAAAATATAGATAAATCATATGAACATTTAATTCTCCATAACTGTGACAACAAATGTGGAATTAATACTCTTAATTCTTAGATGTAATTTATTAATTTTTAAGAGTGTAAGCCATGATAGAAATTTTGTTCATAAATTTATGAGAAATTAAAAAAATCAACTGACACGCGGAATTCCAATCCGCGACCACTGATCTCATAGCATCGATGGCATGGTCAGCAAGACTTACTGCTTGACTATCGGGACTGATTTTGATTTGAGCAGTTAATTTTGTGGGGTAAAATACATAGTTAAGTTTGGTGTTTTTAAATGTGTCATGCTAAACGGTATTAAGTGAAATTTTGCACACATAATGAAATCGAGAATTTCTCAATACACTGGTAGCTATAGGCCTACACAATTTAGTTTTTCGATCCGCATTCCACCGGAGCTTACTTTGAGAGAATGAGAATGAGACGATGAATGGCGGTTAGCGCGTCGCCGGATTTATGTCCTAACCAACGGTTTAAATCGTACATAAGTTTTAAAAAACTCATTGGTTCAAGCCTTCTCGAACTATTGACTAAAGTTCCTATCACCCAACCACATCGTGACTATCAAACGTTAACATATTTAAAGTATTTATCCGATGGCGATGCTTAGTCCTATGGAACAAATCCCGCGGGATTTTCGATACAGTACGCGGTCGAAATCACTCGCAGAAACTAGTATATTATATAATGTATAAACTGTATATATCTTTCTCAACGGCCGGCATCGCATCTGCTATTCCTCTGGTATTGCAGATGTTCATGGGCGGCGGTAAGCACTTACCACCACGTGAGCCTCCTACTCGTTTGCCTCCCTTTTCTATAAAAAAACTGTACAGTATAAAATATATAAATATAATTTTAAAATCTAGTGTTTCCCTTTTATCTCTGGAACTACTGTTAAATATTAACTTATAGTTTTCTGGAAAACCTATATTTAAATCAGATATTTTCGGTATAAGGATTCCTCCCACGCGAGATTAACACGTACATGACATTTTTTTAAAAATAAATTACCTCACTTGTTAACTGGCACCTTCAATAAATAAAATATTTTAAGAGTAATAAGACTTCCTGTGAACTGCTACACTATAAATTGCTAAACGTAAACAATCTAATGCAAGGGAAGCATTCACTCTGTACTTGGAATTATATTGATAAGAATCCTGCTTGTCAAAAGCTTTAACAAGTTATAAGCGTAAGCAGGAGCGGGAAACATGTGTACATACTTCAAAATACATATACTTTATTTACATTGTATTGTTTAGTTGCCGTATATATTTGTATCCTATCGCCTATCGCCTATCTGCTTGCATTGACTGACGAGGGAGTGACTTATGTTCTGCAGTGCCTAAGGCAGTCTGTAATAGTCCTAATGTTTAATAAATACATATATAGGTAGGGACAACATAACATTGATCTGTTTGCTAAGTAGGAAGAAACAACGAAGGTACAGCAAACATCCAGTCCCGAGAAAATGTAGAAAGTATTTTCTACAATGATCGGATCGGGTTCGAACCCGGGTCCTCAGATCCGGCGACACAATGAAAACCGGTGTGTACGCCACTCGCTCAGGTCGGAGGTGTTTCAATACTTTATGTTCCTGTTACCGCCTCCGCTTCCTCTCTTGAAATAAGCAAAAGTCTAAAAAGTAGTGTCTAATTATTCTTACGTGCTTTCGGGCTTGGCTCGGTATTATATTGTAGACAGTCACAGTTACGAGACGGTTTCATGAAATGTCTCCAAAAAGTACTATTTTAGTTATTTGTCTTATACTTCTAGGATACCGAGGTATCACCCTAGATAATGCACACGAATGGACGTCAGCCGTTAGTAAGTTTGTATCTTTTATTAATTTTAATTAATAATTTGCCAATTTGATGTATGGTTTCGGTGTGAAAATGTACCACGTTAATTCCCGTGGGCTTTTAAGGCGACTAAGCAAATCCGCTTGTCAAAGGTTTAAGGATGTGATCTGCCAAACATGCGTCAAGGGTACGAGCCCGCCATTCGACTATTGGCGTAAACCAATCCAAGACACAAGCATTTCAGCTTAGTTGGAGTGGTTAACTGAAATACTAGTAATATTATTTTGAAGTCACGATAGCAGAGTGGTTGGGTGATCAGAATTCGAGTGTCGAGTTAGATCTCCAGGTGACCGGCTAGCAGGAATAGGTTTTTTCAAAAACTTATGTACGATTTATATAGTTGGCTTGGACATTAAGACGGCGACGGGCTCACCACCTGTCACGTTGTCCCGAAAAATGTCTTCGGCGAAAGGTGGATCGAAGGGACTTAATGGCCTAGACTAGGGAATGCCTTTGTATTAGGAATGGCGTGATGATCTTTTAATTCTTTTCAGTAATATTATTTAGTATTGCTTGAATTCCTTAAAAATTACAGATTACGGAATATTCATCTAAAAAGTACAAGCATCAGCAACCTTTTTCCCTACATAAGCTAATTGAGCTGATTCAGGACAACATGATCAGGACCTCCTGATTCGAATTCTGACCAACAAACTACTCGGTTATAGTGACTGGAAAGAATACAAGACTAATATATACATCGTGATGGCAACGGTCTTTCTAGAAAGTTCGATGTTACTCCCTATAAATTTTCATACTTCGGGTCTATATATGAATATTATTAAGGGAACTCTTAAAAAAAAATTAAGGAACTACTTAAAGAAACTTTAGTAAACTCCAAATTAGTCCAACGGACTCAGTAATCTCTATTACTGAGTCCGTTGCGTTTCCCGGTCTTAAACTGTAGCACAGTTTTAGTTTATTTTCTATTTGTTTATTTTAGACACGATAGCCGAGGTGTTGGGTGATCGGAATTTCGAGTCGAGAGACCCGAGTTCGATCCCCAGGTGGCAGTACCAACGAGTTTTTCAAAAACTTATGTACTAATTTCATCGTTGGCTTGGACATAAAGACGGCGACGGGCTCACCACCTGTCACGTTGTCCCGAAAATATCTTCGGTGAAAGGTGGGTCAAAGGGACTTAATTGTCTAGACTTGACCTCTGTCTACCCCTGTTTGGGAATTGCGTGAAGATATTTATTTATTTATTTATTTTATTTCGTCGACTTTATTTCATTTTAACATACAATGTTAGTTTCGTTCAATATTTAAGAATTGAGTTCCATTGTATTATGTGTTGTCTGTACACAGATCTTGAACAAAAGTCTCTCTCTCTTACTTTCAAATACCATATTATAATATTATTTTTTTCAGCACGTTACGTCATCTACATGTTGATAATAAAAGGGTCTCAAGAAGCCTTAGGTTTAGGTTTCACCGCGTTAAAGTCCAAGCAAATTTTAAATACAGAATATATATTTAAGGAAAATAAGAATTTTATTTTTATGTTCCTCGGAGCTGTTACCATTTTGTTGTTCAACAAACAGAAAATTCTTGACGAGGATTTTCTTTTATGGTTTATTGCCCATATTGTATTGAAGTATCCGGAAATGGTAAGTTATTATTGTATTATTATTTAGATCAATTATATTAAATCACAATAGTACACAATAGCCGTGTGATTGCGTCATCGGAATTCGAGTCAAGAGACCCGAGTTCGATGCACCTAGCGTGATTCGATTACGCAACTCTTAGCTTCGAAGGAAGGGTCACTAACACCAAGACTATCGAGCTGTTAAAAGTTTAGAAAAATCTCATTGTAAAATTCGACCTTGCTTATGGATCGTCTCGATTGCCCTGATTTGAATCTCGATCATCCTAACATTTAGCTATATTTTTTTAATTGTACGTATCGTGTTCCTCAAGGGAGTGTAATTGGGCCACATCTGTTTATAGTATATAATTATAACTAACTTACTCCGTAACTACTCAACCTATGATATTGTTTTCTGATGATGTAACAATTAAACAAAATCATTTTTATATTGTGATTAACATTTTGCATTCCAAAATAAGGCAGAATGTACAGGGTTATATTCTATTTAATTTTAATACCTTACGTTACGATTGATTGATTGATTGCTCCTATTAATAATTTCAGAACATGTCCACGCCAACAATAAACTACGGCGTTGGCATGGCGTGCAGTTTCTTCGAGGGTTACTTAGTTCACGTCATACCAAGTGACGGGGCCAAATTCGTGGGGTTCGTAGAAAACATGGATATCTATGCGGCCAAGCAGGGCATCGTGTTCCCTGTTAAGAGGCTGTTCATTGTGATAACGAAGTCCCTTTACTGTCCGCCCGATTTGAAGCAGTTCAACAAGCAGAACAGACATGATCTGCCTTACTTAGAAGCGTGTCAGGTGAGAGAAGCTGTTTCGGTTCGGTATATGTCGGAACCTGGTTCGGATGTGTTATACAATTTGTCAATCTCCGTGGACGAGTGGTGTACACATAGGTTTTCATGGGGTCGCCAGCATCGGTTCCACCGATTTGGATCGGGTCGGGTCAATGTAGGTAACCACTACACTTTCTCGGGTCTGTGTGTTTGTGGTACTTTTGTTGTTTTTGATTCCAAAATACAAGTGCTTAAGCCACTAACATACATAAAGACATGTAAAGGTCCACTGCAGGACTCTCTAGCAAAGGAAGGACGCAATTATGCCAAGTGAGTTATCGATCGGTATTTTTTATACGTGGGGCAATACCTACGACGATGTGGGTGTGAAAACGGGTATTTGCGGGCGTGGGTGCGGAAGCTGGTGCGGAAGTGACAGCGTGTGCGGAAGCGGGTGCGTGTGCGGGTATGTGCGCGGGTGCGTGTGCGGGTGTGTGCGCGGTTGCAGAAGCGGCTGCGGAAGTGAGTGCGTGTGCGGAAGCGGGTGCGTGCGCGGGTGTGTGCGCGGTTGCAGAAGCGGCTGCAGAAGTGAGTGCGTGTGCGGAAGCGGGTGCGTGCGGGTGTGCGCGGTTGCAGAAGCGGCTGCAGAAGTGAGTGCGTGTGCGGAAGCGGGTGCGTGCGCGGGTGTGTGCGCGGTTGCAGAAGCGGCTGCGGAAGTGAGTGCGTGTGCGGAAGCGGGTGCGTGCGCGGGTGTGTGCGCGGTTGCAGAAGCGGCTGCAGAAGTGAGTGCGTGTGCGGAAGCGGGTGCGTGCGCGGGTGTGTGCGCGGTTGCAGAAGCGGCTGCGGAAGTGAGTGCGTGTGCGGAAGCGGGTGCGTGCGCGGGTGTGTGCGCGGTTGCAGAAGCGGCTGCGGAAGTGAGTGCGTGTGCGGGTGTGTGTGCGGTTGCAGAAGCGGCTGCGGAAGTGAGTGCGTGTGCGGAAGCGGGTGCGTGCGCGGGTGTGTGCGCGGTTGCAGAAGCGGCTGCGGAAGTGAGTGCGTGTGCGGAAGCGGGTGCGTGTGCGCGCACATTCGCGCGGATGCGGAAGCGGGTGCGGTAGTGAGAGCATGTGCGGAAGTGGGTGTGTGCGCGGATGCGGATGCAGAATATTAAATTACAGAAACAAAATTAATGAGAGAAACATAATGTAAAACAAAGTTTAAATTACAATTTGTGATGATTTTGACATTGATTCCAAAGCGTCTTTATTGTTGTTGTTGTTCTTATCTTTGTATTTTATTTTTAATATTTTTGATCAAGCGCAATAAAGTATTAATATAAATTAAGCTAAATTAAACAGGTTTTCTCTGATATAAACTGTATAATAAAAATTTTTAATAAAAGTAACAACAATTTAAGACAAACTTATAAATTAAACAATATTAAATTATAGAAAAAAAAAAAAAACACAAAAAAACTAACAAAAACAAATTCGCTTACACATTACATATTAATTATGACGATTGTTGTTAAGATATAGAAAAGAAATCACAGCTTGATATCCAATAAATATTGATCGATAAACAGTCATTAGAAGAGGTGGAGAAGGACGTGGCGGGCGTCAAGAAGCGCATTTACCGTAACTCGGCGTATAAGATCCACCGGCCCGGCAAGCCTGTCGTGTATCTCGCCGCCGAGTGCGCGACCCCGCTGCACACGCTGCACCGCGTGCTGCAGAAGACTGCACTGTACGAAGGTGACGGTAGTTGCACGGCTAATTTAATGTTTAATTATCAAATTGTTGTTGGAAACTTTTTTTGAGACTTTGAATCACGATAGCCGTGGGGTTGGGTGATCGGAATTCGAATCAAGGGACCCGAGTTCGATGCCCAGTTTCGAATTCCGACGGCTAGCGTGGCGTAAAATATAAATTCATTGATTTGCCCCTGTACTTATAGGAGTAAGATAATACACTGCCTTAATAATTTAATATAATAAACATTTCTCACTTATTAAATACAAGCGTACAGACACATACATAAAATTTTTACAATGTACACATTATGGTTACATACTGACACATTGATGCAGAACCATTCAAAGTGCAACTATGTGTGCTAAGCGCTAGCGCACACACCAAACACGCACAATAAATCAAACACATAGACTATCTATTTATATTATTTATTTATCTTCACGCACAATCCCTGACGGGGTAGCCAGAGAGAACAGATCGCCAAGTGTCACGATCCCTGAATTCTTTCGCTTCTTTCAGATTCATCATCTTCTTCGTCGTCGTCTAGGTATCCGAGTACTCTTGACCCTCCCCTCTTCGAGCAATTTGCTCACATGGTCTTCGAAAGTTAGTCTCGGTCTACCTCGACACCTTTTAAAATTAACTTTCGCGCTATATATTTTCTTCACCATTCGGTCTTCACTCATTCGCCCAAACCATCAAAGCACGCTCTTATCCATTTTTGAGACAAGGTCATCTTTCAAACCTGCCATATTGCGAATCTCTTCGTTTCGCTTGCGGTCGGCCATGGTAAGGCCGCAAGTTTTTCGAAGAGATCACATCTCCACTGCATTCAACCTGCTTTTATGCTTCTTCTGGCATACCCAGGTTTCGCTGCCATATAACAAAGTCGGTACCAACACTGCGTTATGTATTGCAAGGTGTGCACTTTTCACAACGCCTTGCCTTTTGATTAACGCAGTCAGGGCACCATTGACTTTGTTCCCGGCAGCGACACGCCTGTCCACATCTAAATCACATCTTCCATCCCGGCTAAACGCACTCCTCAAGTATACAATTTCATTCACCTGTTCTAGACATTCCTGATTTACCCAAATTTCGTACTTCGTTCTTTCTTCGTCCCTTTCAAATATCAGAACCTTAGTTTTATTAGCATTCAAACGGAGACCATTAATTTCACATTCTTCTTTCATACACGTGACTAATGCCTGCAGTTCTGCCTCTGATGGTGCAATAAGCACTGCATCATCAGCATATAGCAGACAATTTACTTTTATGTCACCCAATTTCACACCCAAACAGCTATCTTTCAGCTTCTGTAAACAGCTGTCGAGATACAGTATGAACAGCCAGGAAGACGTGACACAACCCTGTATTGATCTCAATAACTGTATTTTTAAGCTCAATAAAAATCTTGAGTTAATTAGGGATTGGTCCATTAGATATGGTGTTACCGTCAACCCAACAAAATGTAAAGCCATAGTAATGGGTGGTCCTAGGATGCTGGCCAGGATTGATTACGGTAACCTTTCTCCTATTTATTATAATGGAACATTAATTCCAATTTCTAATACCGTAGTTGATCTAGGCTTGCATTTGGATCAGTCGTTGTTGGGAACTTCAGGTTGCGGAAATAAGCAGAAAAGTCAATGCCACTTTACGTTCACTCTACCGCCTTAAAAATTTCCTTCCCTTTAAAACTAAGCTTTTGCTGGTTCAGTCCCTGGTATTGCCCATTATCGACTATGCCGATGTATGTTATCCAGATCTGTCCCAAACACGTCTCGACAAACTAGAGCGCCTTCTCAACAACTGTATTAGATTTATTTTCGGTTTACGTAAATATGACCATATCTCCTCTTACCGTTCCAAGCTTAAATCGCTTCCCATTCGTCAAAGGCGTAGCTCCCGAATTCTGTTTCTGTTGTATTCTGTATTGACTAACTCTAATTCTCCTGCTTACCTAAGAAATAACTTTCAACATCTCCAATCTACTCATGACAGAGCACCTCGCTCCATAAACCAACATAGGATTCACATTCCTCAACATAATACAGGATACTTTAACTCTTCTTTTACGGTACAAGCTGCACTACTCTGGAACGCCCTACCTTTGAAGATAAAATCTGCTCCGAATGCCTATTCGTTCAAGAGATTAGTTCGTGAGTATTATCTTAAGAATCATTAATATATATTTTGAATATATTTATATGTTTATATTTTATATATATTATTTATGTATTTATGTATAATTATGTACGTTTAGTTTATATAATACATGTATGTATTTTTCCATAAAATATTTATTATTTATATGTATATATTTTTTTTATTAGGAGCATTAATCTATATTTTTCTTGTTAGCACCTGCCATCTACTTCTCACCATAACAAAGGTTGACTGGTAGAGAATGCCACCAGGCATTAAGTCCGCCCATTGTAGCCCTTAGTATAAGGTGTAACAATAAAGAATAAATAAATAAATAAATAACCCTGTTTTACGCCCGTTTGGACGCTAAACATGGGTGACAGGTCATGCCCTACCCGCACACAGGCTTTACAGTCACAGTAAAGTGACTGCACAGCCCTTAGCAATCGACCATCCACACCATACCCCGGCAACAGTTCCCACATTTTCTTCCTTACAACCTTATCAAATGCTTTCTCAAGATCCACAAAAGCACAGAAAATCTTCTGGTTAGCAGCCAGAAGCTTCTCCGTGATCATGCGGAGAGAAAACATTTGATCCGTGCATCCTCTTCCAGGTCTAAATCCGCATTGTGCCTCCCATAGAAATCTTTTCGATTTCTCTTGCATCATGTCATGTCAAAACCTTCGAGTAAACTTTACTTGCTAAACTGGTCAAGCTGATCGCCCGATAGCACCCGCAGTCATAATGTGAACCTTTACCTTTATATAAAGGCACAATGACCGCGGATCGCCAATCATCCGGAACAGCCCCCGTTCGCCAGCACAAATTGCACAGCAGATGAAAGCTGTCCCAGACGCGAGGCCCACCATACTTGACCATTTCAGCAGTAACTCTGT
Source organism: Sericinus montela (assembly GCA_029286605.1). NCBI lineage: Eukaryota > Metazoa > Arthropoda > Insecta > Lepidoptera > Papilionidae > Sericinus > Sericinus montela. The sequence continues at coordinate 3,744,280 of JAGSMR010000085.1, read as the reverse complement.
CTAGTCCCGCAGCCTTACCACATTTCAAACTTCTAATCGCACATTCAATCTCTTTCATACTGATGACCTCAGTGTCATCGAGGTCCGATGCTTTCTTCTTCTTATTTACTGCTTCTTTCACTTCGTCATTCCACCATGCATCACCCTTTTTACTACTACCTCTTTCCACAGTTCCACACATGTCTTCCGCTGCACTAACCATTCCATCTCTAAGGCTCTGCCATATTTCTTCCACACATTCTTTCCTGACATTGACGCTGTCCCTAGTGTCCGCTTCCTGAAGCTTCCAGCTTCGGATGCTACCGACCGACTGTAGTTCTGGTATCGCCGTCCGGTGGCGCCAACCCGCGAACAGACCTAAATCTAGTAATCACTAGATAGTGATCCGTTCCCAGGTCAGCACCCCGGAACACTCGCGTATCCATCACCTGTTTTCGCAGTCGGTCATCCACCAGGAATAAATCGATCATACTTCTCTCATTCTCTCTTGTTCTAGTATACGTATGGATTTTCTTGTGACTAAACATAGTGTTTGTCACAAGAAGACCCTTTTCCTTGCATACAGCCAGTATAAGCTTGCCAGCATCGTTAACCCTTTTATCACCAAACATTCCAAGCACCGACTCGTACCCTGGCCGAGCGGTACCAACCCATCCATTCAAATCACCACATACAATAATTCTTTCGTTTCCTCTAACCAAGTCTAGAACTTCTCTTACATTCTCCCAAATTTCCTCCAGCTCAGCTCTGGATGACGAAGCTACCGGCGCATAAACAGCCAAAAGGAATAACTTCGTCAGTCCCAATTTAAAGCGAACCCAGAGAAGTCTCGAGTTCACAACCTTATATTCAGTCATAACATCGACCAACCGAGACGACAGCAGCACGGGACTCCGGACCATAGAGCTAACGCCCCGCCAGGGAGCTCTTCAGTACCGCTGCCCTTCCGCTTGGTCTCCGACAAACACACGACATCTAATTCTCTTTCTTTCATTATTTCAATCAACTCATTCGTCTTATCTCTCATGCCTCCTCTAACATTCCACGTGCCAACTCTGCACTCCGTCCTCCACCTTCCGCCGTGTCGGGCTGTGCGTGACGGGTGGCGGTTCCCATCGCCGCTTTGCGCGCTGCATTTCACACCAACGGGGACGAACTGGTGTGCGTCGCCTTGGGGGGACGCCCTAACCCTCGTTGGCATGGGTGCGCAGCTGTGTAGAATTGCAGCCCTGAAAAGGGCTGGCAGGAGTCGCGACGAGCACGCTTCTACAATGACTATCTATCTATCTAGACTATCTATCACTATATATGTGCATGTTTATATGTGTATATACATATGTAAGAGTGTATATATATACATATATACACCGATATAATTGCTATATTTCACGCTAATATAACTCTTACATTTACATATTTTAAGTCATAAGTCACGATAGCCGAGTTGTTGGGTGGTCGGAATTTCGAGTCGAAAGACCCGAGTTCGATCCCCAGGTGGCAGTACCAATGAGTTTTTCAAAAACTTATGTACGAATTTCTTCGTTGGCTTGGACATAGAGACGGCGACGGGCTCACCACTAGTCACGTTGTCCCGATAATATCTTCGGTGGAAGGTGGGTCAAAGGGAGTTAATTATCTAGACTTGACCTCTGTCTACCCCTGTATTGGGAATTGCGTGAAGATATTTATATATATATATATATATATATATATATATATATATATATATATATATATATATATATATATATATATATATATATATATATATATATATATATATATATATATATATATATATATATATATATATATATATATATATATATATATATATATTTATTTTTATGTACATATTTTGTTAAGTTTAAACATGCCTATATTTGCTCCATTTAGTTTTTAATCAAAGCTGTGACCATCAGTGTTTGGTTCACAATGATATTCTTTTTTTATTTCTGTTTCTCTTGTAATTTAAAAATGTTAACCTGTTTGTCCATGTTAATTAATACAAAAAAAAATAATTAAAAACGGCTAAATGGAGGTCCTCCTAACAGGTAATGGAGGCTATCGGAGGTCCTTCATCAGGGTGAGTGGGATGAGTTCGTGGTCGGGGCCCGATTCCCGTATTTACTCCGAGTGGACGTGAATTTAGCTGTTTCTTCTTTTCTAGACAGCCTATTTAGAATCCACTGCTGAACATAGGCAAACCAAGAGTAGCATGACCCCTCAAGATGGATGACGACCTGCAAAATGTTGTATGGAGTCGATGGATGCAGGTGACTAAGGACCGCTCTTTGTGGTGAATTCAATGGGAGGCCTATGTTCAGCCGTTCATAAGTATCTAATCTAATCCTAGATATATAAAACATAATTGTATAGCCTTTTTTACTTGAGTAATAACATGTTGAGCTACGGTAGCCGAGTAGTTGGATGATCGGAATTCGAAACAGATTCGAGTTCGATCCCCTGGAAGAAAGCTCGTAACAATACTGAAACCATCTGACTGATCAAACGGTTACAGAATTAACAAAGGTGAACGTGCAAGAAATAGTAGACGACTTTCGCAGAACACTGCGTTCTATCATCGCGAAGAGTCCGGACTGTCGAGACAAATGTGAGCTTGTCTACTATGATGGTAAGTATAGTACTGTCTGTAACAGTAACTAAAGCTCCCTAGTTACCTAGGGGTTAAGATTAGGGCTACCTACCTAGGGGTTAAGATCCGAGTTCGATCACCAGGTAGGCTCGTACCAATGGGTTTTTCAAAAACTTATGTATGAATTAACACCGGTCACGTTGTCCCGAAAATATCTTCGGTGGAAGGTAGGTCGAAGAGACTTATTTGTCTAGACTAGACCTCTGTGTACTCCTGATTTGGGAATTGCATGAAGACATTTATTAATTTATTTATTTATTTAAGGTAGCTCACCTTCTCTCCTAAACTTATAATTTATTAAACTCCTAACTTATTATTTATCCTGTGCTTTTGCGTATAAGGTCCAGGTCAATTTACTTGTCCAGCGTGGCGTTTATGGCAGTTATTATTCAGTTATATCGATGTCAGTTATTATTTGCATTATTTATTAATTTATTTCGCAATCCATAACAGTCATAAAGTCTTTTCTGTTACGCAATTTTATTGACGTATGCCAAAACAAGGCATAAATGAAGAAAAGAGAATACAGATTTAAAATTTCAACTGATGCGTGTAAAACACGATGGCTCGGAGGTAAGAGCGTTGCCACGGATCGGCGAAGGTTGCGGGTTCGAATCCCGCCCGTGTCAGTTGAAATTTTAAAAACAGTTTTCTCTTTAATTTAATCACATAAAAAATCAAAAAGTCTTTTAAATAATACACAGATCAGATACAGTCTTCGGTGAAACGTGAATCTTGGGTCGTGGGTCTTTATTTGCTTGAACTCTGTTGGGCACAGCTTTTAGAGTGTCCTTGAACGTTATTTTTGGTATAATTCGGTAATTGCTGTTGTTTGTGACAACTTAGAATGTCTACATTTCAGATACCGACCCCAGGCAAAACCTAGCAGACATATTATTAAACAGAATCGGCGAGCTGGAACCTAACTTCGAGAATATAAGAAATGATTGACTCTAAATCAATGCTTGAAGTGAACATTATTTTTATAAAATAATTACAATAAGTGACAAATGAAAATCGAGCCATTATACTACAGAGTTATTATATTTTCTGTGACTTATTCTTAGTTCTTGTGTTAGGATTATTTAGTTTTACCGAAAGATGATCTAGTGACAGCTAGTGTTGTAACATGTGCCAAATTAAATGTCAAATACTTACATAAATATGGAAATGGATATATCGAATTTTAAATATGAAGGAGTTCCAAATGTAACAGTGATTTTTACTCCAATAATAGATATCTTTAATAGCGCCAATAACTGGGTACGGAATATCATAAGCACGGCAGAAAATCATCATTTGGTATTGCTAGCTTAGTGTTGTTAAACTGATTTATTGTCAGAATTATTTTTTGTTAAAGATTGATTGTGATGGCGAGTGAATTATGATTGATGAAGAAGTTGCACATGTTTTATTTTTATTTGATCGATTGATTTATTATTATTGAATACATCAATAAGTCAGTTCATAGACAGTAGAAGTTTATTTTTAAAATTGCTTTAATATGATATCTACCACTAACACAACCACAAAGTTAATATTGAATTATATGCGTAATTTGTTAGACTAAGGAAAGTTTTGTCTGGTCCAGATATTTGTAATTTTTTTAAGGTAGATTTCAAGTGGCTTGCTATTGCAAACTTTTAATATTACTTATAATGTACGTTATTACTACGCATACTGACTGACAATTAGGGTAACTAATGTAAGTAAGACGTAGTTTTTATAGATTTTACATGGTTCGTGTAAGGAATTTTGGAGGATTGATAGCGTTATTTCGTCTTCATTTTTTTATTTACATAACCTATAAAAGTTTACTATGACATATGAAGCTCTCTCATAAGGAGAATATGTTATGTTCTTTGCTTTTTATATATGTTATTTAAATATATTTTTTAATAGATAGCTTTTTTTGTTATAATACATTGCGTGGGTGTTTTTTTGAATAATTATTTTATGAAAAATGAATGAATGAACCATTAATTATTGTATCAAATACAAAAATACATTTATTTCCTTTACTTGAAAGGGCACTACATAGATACATATGTATGTATAATTTTGATAGAATAATAATATATCAGGGTAACATACATTCTGCCTTATTTTATTGTATTTACACATTAAGCCAGTACGTAGTGTAAACAAAAAATCTGTACAAAATTTCAAGAGTGCGGGGGCGAGGTGTAATGAACAAGTACTATATAACATGTACTATTTGTACATGACACGTGTATGTTAGTACATGTTATGTACTACTTGAAGATAAAATGTTATTGAGTATCGTTTAAAATCAATAAAGAAAGACTTCAATATGTTTTTATTGTTTTACTGTTCCTAAGTTTTTTAAAATAGAAAAACCAGAAACTCCTTGTAAAAAAATTTCATATTTTTATATGTTAAACTTTTGTTTGATATACAGTACTGGCAATTAAATCCAGGGCCGTGGGATGCGATGAGGTTAGTAGGGTTATGATAGCCAACATCCTTGAATTTATACTTCCTGCTATCACTCACATTATTAATTTCTCCCTAGACTCTGGACAATATCCCTCTCTTTGGAGAAAGGCTTTCGTGCGACCTCTCCCCAAAGTACCTAATCCTACACTTCCTCATCATTTCCGTCCCATTTCAATATTGCCATTTCTCTCTAAAATTTTGGAAGCCTGTGTACATAAGCAAATTTCCAAATTTGTATATGAACATAACCTACTGAGTAATTTTCAGTCTGGGTTTCGTCCTGGCCACAGCACCACAACTGCACTACTTAAAATCACTGATGATATTCGTGAGGGTATGGAGAAGAAGAAAGTTACAGTTATGGTGCTTGTGGACTTTTCGAATGCTTTTAACACAGTCGACCATGATATCCTTCTTGCAATTTTTTCTAACTTTAAATTCGCTTCCACGGTATTGGAGTGGTTCTCTTCTTATCTTCGCGGACGTCAGCAATCGGTCTATATGGGACAAAAGACCTCTCAATGGGCGGGACTAGGTTGTGGCGTTCCGCAAGGCGGTATACTTTCTCCCATTATCTTCTCAATTTTTATAAATTTTATCACTTCTAATAATAATTGTTCGAACCATCTGTATGCAGACGACCTGCAGATTTATGTACAGTCTGATATTGAAGAACTACACGATGCAATTAATAAATTAAATGACTGTCTGAAAGCAGTATCAGACTGGTCCTTACGCTTTGGAGTATCTGTGAATGCAACAAAATGCCAATCTTTGCTGGTTGGTAGTACTAAAATGCTAGCTAAAGTCGATGTTGGAAACCTACCCTTTATACGTTATAACGATGCAGTTATTCCATTTTCGGGCTCTGTTAAAAACCTTGAGCTACATATCGATAACACCTTGAACTGGGGAAAACACATAACTGAAGTTAGCCGTAAAGTAACCGCCACGCTACGAGTGCTCTATCGCCTCAAAAATCTTCTTCCATGGGAAACTAAGCTTATGCTTGTCCAGACGCTCATTTTACCAATCATTGATTATGCAGATGTGTGCTACTGTGATTTGAACAAAGATCTTCTAAACAAGCTAGAGCGCCTTGTTAATAATTGTATAAGATATATTTTCAACCTTCGTAAGTATGACCATATTTCACAATACCGTTCTCGTCTTAAATGGCTTACTATTCAAAAAAGGCGAAACTCTAGAATTCTGCTTGTTCTTTTCTCAATCATAAATGATACTACTTACCCTTCGTATCTTAAGGATAAATTTCAGTTTCAATGCTCAATTCATGATCGGTGCCTGCGGTCTTCATCTAATTACAAGATGAGTATCCCGCAACACTTTACCAATTTTGTTGGTCACTCCTTTACCATTCAGGCTACACTGCTCTGGAATTCTTTGCCCGAAGACATCAGAAAAGTTACCAATAAGTCGATATTTAAAAGACTTGTACGTGAACACCTTTTAACTGTCAGTTAGAATTAGTGATTGGTCATTACAGTCATAATAATGTTTTTTAAGTTTTATATATGTATGTATGTATATGTATATTTATGTATATATGTGTGTATGTATGTATATGTATATATATTATATTTATTATTTGTATTAGTATTTTATATTGCATCTCTATTTTCGTTAGGTCCTATATTGATTTTCTTTTTCTGTAACCCAGTTTAAAGCACCTTAACAATATTTCTCCACGCCTCGGGTTGACTGGCAGAGAATGCCTAATGGCATTAAGTCCGCCCTTTGTATAACTTTCTTTGTGAGGTTTGCAATAAAGTGTAAATAAATAAATAAATATATTTTGCTATGAACGTTAATTATATGAAAAATATAAAAAAAATCTAATAACACGGGCGGGCCTCAGAAACTAAATGAGTAACAGTAGTATAAGGGTCCTCTCAGTATGACGGAAGTAGCTGTTTTGAATCCTGTTCGTGAGTCAAGAAATGTAAAGTCACACTTTTACTTCACCTACTTTACTCGGTAAGTATTCGGTTAATACCAATTACCACTTCATACTACACTGCAACGCAAAACTGATAAATTTGTGACTTGGCTTACACTCTAATTACAACAAACTAATTTAAGCGAGTTACTGTTGTAGTTATGATTTAGATCATTTCTCGTACCATACAACTAAAAGTAGCCAAAAAGAGTAAGTACAGTGACATAAAATAGTTTCTATGTTACTGTACTTGCAATATATTTGTCTTATATTAAAGGCTAATATAAAATAATATAATAAAAACTAAAAATCATAGGCGACATAGTATAAGCATTTTTATTGTTTATCTTAAAGCGATCCACGCCTTATACCGGAATAGGGATAACTAAGCCTAGTACATCGCAGTGGTTACCGACAGATCTACGGATAACCAACTCGAAAAGTAAAAGACCAAATTAAACGTTCCGGTGACAATATTTTTGTCTGTCGTGGCCAGAAGAGTAACCTATGTCCTGCAATGGGCTTTTACAGATCGTGGAGTGTAAGAAAAAAGACATGCCGGTGCTGTTCTATATTTTTTCGTCTAGTTGGAAAAATAATTTAGCTCTTTTAAATCTGAATCCAATTTAGTTGTAGTTGGATTAGCGATAATACATACATACATAACGGCCTGTTAAAGTCCACTGCAGGACATAGACCTCTCTCATAGGGAGGATTTGGCATAATCGCCACCGTTGGCAAGCGGATTGGCGGTCGCAGTACCAGACCACTAGCACCTCAGACACTGCTGCCCATCTTCGGTCTGATTATTAATTATTAATTAGCGATAATATTTCAAATAAATTACAACTTTGAAATCCATTACATACGCATTACGTTATCTTTAGTTTATTGCAGTGCAGATTTCAAAATGTATAGAGTTTTTTTATTACCTTACGCTCTATGGTAAGTACATTGAAATAAATTTGAGGTAAACACATTGAAATAAATTCTCTATGGTCAAAGTAAAACTCAAATGTCAAATCAAATCAAAGTCAAAACAAACTCACGTGTGCGGTATGCTATTATAAATATAAATTAGCGCGGATGATTATATATTGAAACAATGGGTAAAAGAAAATATGACAGCGAGCATAACGACCTCGCAAAGAAAATTAAAGCTACCGATAACTCCGAAATAACTGAGGATGTTGAGCAAGAGCAACCTAAAAATGAACAAAATCCTGAAAGCAAAAAATTATTGCGAAAGCATGATTTTGATATGAAACATTTTAGAAAAGAATTGGCTTCAAAGCAGGGACAAACAATGGGTAAGTTGTCTTTTATGAAAGAGTCACAAATAACCTGTATCTTAGTGTTTAATATTTCCACCTTGGGACATTAAAATTATTTTTATATTGCATCTCTATTTTCGTTAGGTCCTATATTGATTTTCTTTTTCTGTAACCCAGTTTAAAGCACCTTAACAATATTTCTCCACGCCTCGGGTTGACTGGCAGAGAATGCCTAATGGCAAGTCCGCCCTTTGTATAACTTTCTTTGTGAGGTTTGCAATAAAGTGTAAATAAATAAATATATTTTGCTATGAACGTTAATTATATGAAAAATATAAAAAAAATCTAATAACACGGGCGGGCCTCAGAAACTAAATGAGTAACAGTAGTATAAGGGTCCTCTCAGTATGACGGAAGTAGCTGTTTTGAATCCTGTTCGTGAGTCAAGAAATGTAAAGTCACACTTTTACTTCACCTACTTTACTCGGTAAGTATTCGGTTAATACCAATTACCACTTCATACTACACTGCAACGCAAAACTGATAAATTTGTGACTTGGCTTACACTCTAATTACAACAAACTAATTTAAGCGAGTTACTGTTGTAGTTATGATTTAGATCATTTCTCGTACCATACAACTAAAAGTAGCCAAAAAAGAGTAAGTACAGTGACATAAAATAGTTTCTATGTTACTGTACTTGCAATATATTTGTCTTATATTAAAGGCTAATATAAAATAATATAATAAAAACTAAAAATCATAGGCGACATAGTATAAGCATTTTTATTGTTTATCTTAAAGCGATCCACGCCTTATACCGGAATAGGGATAACTAAGCCTAGTACATCGCAGTGGTTACCGACAGATCTACGGATAACCAACTCGAAAAGTAAAAGACCAAATTAAACGTTCCGGTGACAATATTTTTGTCTGTCGTGGCCAGAAGAGTAACCTATGTCCTGCAATGGGCTTTTACAGATCGTGGAGTGTAAGAAAAAAGACATGCCGGTGCTGTTCTATATTTTTTCGTCTAGTTGGAAAAATAATTTAGCTCTTTTAAATCTGAATCCAATTTAGTTGTAGTTGGATTAGCGATAATACATACATACATAACGGCCTGTTAAAGTCCACTGCAGGACATAGACCTCTCTCATAGGGAGGATTTGGCATAATCGCCACCGTTGGCAAGCGGATTGGCGGTCGCAGTACCAGACCACTAGCACCTCAGACACTGCTGCCCATCTTCGGTCTGATTATTAATTATTAATTAGCGATAATATTTCAAATAAATTACAACTTTGAAATCCATTACATACGCATTACGTTATCTTTAGTTTATTGCAGTGCAGATTTCAAAATGTATAGAGTTTTTTTATTACCTTACGCTCTATGGTAAGTACATTGAAATAAATTTGAGGTAAACACATTGAAATAAATTCTCTATGGTCAAAGTAAAACTCAAATGTCAAATCAAATCAAAGTCAAAACAAACTCACGTGTGCGGTATGCTATTATAAATATAAATTAGCGCGGATGATTATATATTGAAACAATGGGTAAAAGAAAATATGACAGCGAGCATAACGACCTCGCAAAGAAAATTAAAGCTACCGATAACTCCGAAATAACTGAGGATGTTGAGCAAGAGCAACCTAAAAATGAACAAAATCCTGAAAGCAAAAAATTATTGCGAAAGCATGATTTTGATATGAAACATTTTAGAAAAGAATTGGCTTCAAAGCAGGGACAAACAATGGGTAAGTTGTCTTTTATGAAAGAGTCACAAATAACCTGTATCTTAGTGTTTAATATTTCCACCTTGGGACATTAAAATTATTTTTATATATTCATTATTTATAAACTAATAAAAATCATATAATGTAGTTAAAATAAAACATATAAAGCATTATAAGTCACGATAGCCAAGTGGTTGGGTGGTCGGAATTTCGAGTCAAGAGACCCGAGTTTGATCCCCAGGTGGCAGGTTCGTACCAATGGGTAACGTTCGTATCAAGAACTTATGTACGAATTATATCGTTGGCTTGCACATAAAGACGGCGATGGGCTCACCACCTGTCATTTTGTCCCGAAAATATCTTTGGTGAAAGGTGGGTTGAAGGGACTTAATTGTCTAGACTACCCCTCTGTCTACCCTGTATTGGGAATTGCGTGAAGATATTTATTTATATAAAGCATGTAAATTTGCACTTCATTTGTCAAATTAATTAAATGGCATATATGGAACCCTTTTGGCACTAGCTTCAGAGCAGAGTGTTTGCTCTGAAGCTAGTGCCAAAAAAGAAGTGTGGGGCGCATGGTGTCAATAGTTATATTTTATTGACAGATATGAGTAGAGTGATTATCATTTTGATAATACTTTAAAAGGCATGATGGATGTCGCAATAGCTGAGTTGTTGGGTGGTCGGGACTGCGAGTCAAGAGACCCAAGTTAGTGGCATTCCCATGTGGCAGGCTTGTACCAATGGGTTTTTCAAAAACTTATGTACGAATTATATCGTTGGCTTGGACATAAAGACGACGACGGGCTCACCACCTGTTACGTTGTCCCGAAAATATCTTCGGTGGAAAGTAGGTCGAAGGGACTTAATTGTCTAGACTAGACCTCTGTCTACCTTGTTGTATTGGAAAATGCGTGTAGATATTTATTTTTATTAAAAAGAACCTCACACTTTTTTAAAATAAAATAATTTTATTCACAATATTATTAATTTATAGAAATTTTTAATGCTATTCTTAATTTAAATTTATTAAAATTTATTTTCTGTTTTTTAGTTCAGTTTTCTATAAAAATAGTGTTTTTTAATTTTTTTTTAAACTTTATTATTTTTTATACAAAACAAATAATGATTTGTTTCTTTAGAAGTAGCAAGTGACTATAATTAATTTACGCCCCAACAAAGAAGGTTACACAGAGGGTCACCAGTCTCAGTATCCCAATAAAGTTCAGTGAAAAGTGGGTCGAAAGGGCTTCATTGTCTAGACCTCTGCTTTCCCCAAAATGGGCAATTGTGTGAAGATATAAGAAAGTTAAACTGTAAAAAAAGATAACAATTATGTTAACTAGTAATGTCGAAAATTATTGTTATGTGGGTGTCATAAGAGGTAACATAAAAGTCTTGTTAATACAATTGGCTACTGACAGATTGTAGGATACTGACCTTGACAAACGCTAGACCAAAATTCTGCAGACTTGATTGGCAGCAGCATTTTAGCAGTAAGATGTCCGATTGTCAACTTTCTTGATAAACAAAGGAATTATGGTATGGGAGAGGCCTATGTCCTGCAGTGGACTTTTAAACGTTATTATTATGATGAATTGGAGAAAAATATAGGAAGAAGCCTATGTTGTATTTGCATTGGCCTATATTTACTAATAATTAAATAAATAAAACAACAGCTTTTAATTTCCTTTGCAGTTTTGACACAGTTCCTGAATGTGTGCCTCAATCCAGATAATGAGGTTGACTATATTTTGGAATATCTCAAGGTCGGAGGTAACTCACATGAAATACTTCGTCAAATAACGCAAGATAACAAGAAGAATCTAACTCTGGCAACACCAGCTTTTCATCTCTTCCATCTTATCATTTTAAAAGTCCAGTCATCTTTACCACATTTAATTACAATCACTGAAGAAGCGTGTCGGTATTTTCTTAACACATTTATACCGACAGTTGAGATTATGATAAGTGAAAATTCTGGCCCGCGTCACAGAAAAATTATTCTCAACCTTCTTACATCCATGGTTACTTTGAACTCAGATTTGGGTGTAGAGATTCTTAACCAAGTCCCTCTGACACAAAAACATTTGCAATACATAGTTGAAAAACCAAATTATAAGGAGAAAGATAATGTCAGAACTGCCTTTGTACACTTTATGACATCATTTATAATCGATGGCCATTTGCCACTTATAAAAGCTTTACTCGAGAAACAAGGTCTTCTTGGACTGGTTATACCAGGATTAGTTCATGATGAAGCTGAAGCCGTTCTCATGTTTCTAAATATTCTAAAAAAAAATATTATTGACAATGTGTTGATATCAAAAACATTAAAACTTAAAACATTTAGTCAACAAGTTTTGCACAATATGTTTAAAATATTCAGTTGGAAAGGACCACCAGAAATGAGTAGCGAAGTGAGGAACAAATTAAAACCTGAAATAATAAACCTTTTATCTAACATCTTGCTAACATTGTTTACATCACATAGACTTGGTCTATATTTTATGGATAGCTCACTAGGAACATCTGATGCAAATAAAAATCAGAATTTGTATAAATCACTGCTCAGTTTGAAAAGACCTTGGGAGAATGAAAATGAATCTGAAGTTTTACTTCAAATAGTTCACAAATGTCCAGACTTACACAGAGCAATCGTAAATGTTGTTGAGCAAAGCTTTCAGCCAGAAAATTCTCCTGCATGGGAGAAAACTCTTGAATTTGTCATAAAATTGATAGAGAGATTGAAGCCACATGGTATGATTCACAGAATAAAGAACCTTACAGCATTGCAAACAGCCAATTTTGTGAGATTTGTTACGCTTCCTGTGCCATTGTTAAAACATATACAACCAAATATCGGGAAAGATCAAACAATATCTCTTTACTGTTCTAAGGTTCTGGTTAAGATGTTGCAGATGTTGAGGTGTTATATTAAAATTTTGGATACTGACGATTCAAGTTCACGAGTGTTGGAGCTTAAAAATAAACTTGAATACTTTTTTCCCAAGCATGTTCCTCCTCCCGCAACAATAGTGTTATTGATCCAAGATGTTATCAATGGTTCAAGCAATGTCGAAACTTCACAAGATTATCAATTACCAAAGCTTAATGATTCAGATGCGCTTTTGGTTCTTGTAGAACTCTTGCTACTTTATAATGACATTCATCCAGCTTTCTTTGAGTCTCTCGAGGGGAATATAGATATGAAACGAATACTTGACTATGCGATGACATTGTCTAGTGAATACACATCCCTATTGAAGTTCAAGATAGTTTCCTTGTGGCTAATGCTTGATAATTCTGCAGTGTCCATAAGTAATCCAATGTTTAAAGAACTATTTCGTATAATGTTGGATGTTTATACCAGTGATCATGATGACATTTGGATAGAAGCTAAAGATACGTTGTACACGTTTTTCAAGAATACTACAATCTTTGAAAGTGACGAGGATGAAATTCATCTTATTTTGCACACATTGCGCAATGTGAAAGTCGGCCCAATATCGCTCATAGGCGACATTGTGGAATATGCGCTAGAAAATAAAAAAGAACTCACTGAATTTGTGCGAAATCAAATTGTACATTTTGAAATATCAGATGCGAGTAATGAAGAAAATTTAGATAAGTTGTTTAATCAACTTATGAAAAATAAAAGGAATGAAGATAACGTTTTCTTAGAGAACAAAGTACCATCACCTTTCATTGTAGGATGTTTGCAATACACTCAAAACAATAAGGAGGCAAAGAAAAATCTGAAACAATTTTTGTCCCTTTACGTTGCTAATTTACTTCATTGTAATTATTCACCGGAAATGACTGAAATCCTAATGGGAGATTCGAAGTTGGACGTTCGAAATTACGTCGCTAGTTGGGTGGGAGAACCAATGGCTTTACCCGATGTCATCATTGGAAAAGATACTGTTTTATTCAATCTATCTCGATCACTTGTCGGAAACGAAGATTTAGCTCCGAAAGAAATATTTGCGTGTCTAGAGGAGGCAACAGAGGAAGAAAAGGATTTAACAATATCCGATGTCCCATTTAAAATAATTTCAAACAAAGACAGCTCTGAATTATTCATATGGTCTAGGTACCTCGTGTACTGTCTCGTAAAATTAACTAACATTAATAAATTTACTGAATCTGAAGAAGCGAAACTTGAAATATATCTTGATTGCATAATTGCTATTTGTAGAAAACAACACATGATTCAAGTTTCCCGAAATATCATCCTAAATATTTTTAAAAACTCTCATGTTCTTAAAATTTATGAGCCTATAGACTTGAATAAGAACAACTCAAATATTTTCGCTACAAAATTTTTATTGAATATAATATCTCAACATTCCGATATAATTGATTACTTGGATCAAAAACATAATATACTGCGGCCATACAAAATGAAAAACTACAAAGAGATTATGAAATCATTGATAAAAATTAAAAAAAGAAAGCAAATAATATGCGGGCACACTGTGGAAACGTTAAAAACAGTTGGTTTACGTAAAGAAGACGATTTATTAATTTTAGAACATATATTTAATGCAGATTTAAGTGCATGTATTAGAGACGAGAAAGAACCGAGTTTAGTTTTAGAAATACTTCGCGTTGTTGTTGAAAAGTATTCAAAATCTGCCATATTAGATCTTCCCCATGATGTGTTACGAAAAGTTTTGAATATATACGCTCAGCTAATAAAAACATCTGAGTTTAACATAAATTTGACTGATATAGAAAACTCATTGATAAACTATTTTGAAAACAAACCACACCATGTAACAATTGTCACTGATGATATCTTTAAAGCGTTTTTCCATACAAATATTGTACGGAAAACTACATCACATTTAGCATCTACTTTGCTAAAGTTTAATGAGAAATTCTGTAACATTTTTAAAGAAGAGATCGAGAGATCTGAAATATTAAGTCAAAGAGAGCTTACACTACCTCTAGGTAGCGCAGTTTTAAATCATAATCTTTTCTTATCAAATAACAAAGAATTCTTATTGAGTATATACGAGGAATATAAATCAAACATTATTAAATATTTGGATAAACCGCACAAGGCAGGTCAAATCTATTTAACCAATTGGAAGTTTATAAGAAAGTTGATTATTGAATGCATGGACAAGGAAGATTGTAAGAAAATTTTTAACAAAACGCACAAATTTGAAGCGATTGATGTAGGACATATAAATTTATTTCAATCGGTGTTTCATAAAATATGTTTATTTGACGAGGAATTGAAACGGGATTATCTAATTAATTACTTTTCATCTATGCTACATTTAACTACAACAGCTACTAAAGATAATACAGAGGAAAATGTATTAAACGAAATTGTACGTAATATATTACAGGTCACTCAGATTAGTTATTCCCTGAAAGGATTTCATGTCGAACAGAAAGATGAATTCGCTAAAATAACACAGAGTTCGATCTGGCAAAATTTTTGCAAAGCGATTCTGAAAGATTCGTTGAAGATCAAAAAGGCAAATCAAGCAGTTCGCGCGGGGCCGAAACTTTTATGTCTATTTACGAAGCTTGTTAAATTGTTTTATCCCTGTAACCACGAAGATATAGTTACAATTTTCGATATGGTCACGTCGCATTCGGAGTTTTTGAACGTAATGCTTAGTCATCACAGTCCAGATATAAAATCTAGATTACTCGAGACCCTACAAGTTTTGATATCTTTGAATAAATCTGTTATGAAAGCTCCGCAGATACCGGTATACTTGAGCGCATACGGCGCCACAAGAAGTCCATGCGATAGATTAATTTTGTCCATACTATATCTATACGAGAGCAGCGATCAACCAGTGAATGAATACAAGCCTTACGTCTGGGGTGATTCTGCAGCAAATTACTACGCCGTTAGGAAAAGCAGAACGTCTACATTATGGGGACATCCGACACCGAATCAAGTGTTAAATCTATTTGATAGAGAATATGTCGATAGGACCATTAGAAACTTTCCAGTAACGCAAAAATTAGACTACGGTTATGAATTGCCTTTGATTGCCGAAGTTAATGGTTCGTTTTTGAATGATTCTATTAAGAGCATTTTAAGTGAAGCAACTAATGAAGTGAACGCAAAACCTGTGAATGGTAATGAAGTTGCTATTAAAAGTTTTCTTGTAAAAGATCGACTTGATAAATTACTATCGGAATGTAAAGACAATGATGTTACGGGTCTTTCCCATGTTGATTCCGACAGAGAAATATACGATCCAGTGTTCGTTTTTTCTCTTTTGAGTCATCTCCTGGCTCCCGGCTCGGTGGCTTCGTGTTTCAAGATGTTACGCACTGGACTGCTGTCGGTTCCCGTGATGGGACTTAGTTCTCACTGTCCGTTGATGCGATCGGCGGCCTATCATGTACTCCACAGATTTTGTATGCTGCTTGAAACCGAGACGTAAGTTTCTTTCTTTAATTATTCAAATTTGGAATTGTAGTTTGATTTCTTTTTCATAAGTTTAGTCCACTACTGAACATACGTCCCTAAGAAAGTGCCTGCATAATCTGACAAGTATCTTTTAAAAGTACTAACTTCAATCACCAGATTTCTGTCCAATCTGCAGTGCCTGTATGGCCTCTCCATTGAAACTGCTTATGGTTCCCATTACTAGTATTTTGGGCATTTGAACTTCAAATGGATGCCTTTACTGGTGAATGGCCATCCCCTCACCAGTCATCATCGATTACACAATAATTCACTGTGCAAATTATTATAAATTAAAATAGATCTGTAGTAAGGTCCAGCTTTGTACATTTCTAGTTTTGGTTCTGGCAGTGTTAAATTATTTTTAAATAATAAATAAATAAATATCTTCACGCAATTCCCAATACAGGGGTAGACAGAGGTCAAGTCTAGACAATTAAGTGCCTATGACCCACCTTCCGCCGAAGATATTTTCAGGACAACGTGATTATTTTTAAACAAATAATGATATTTCTAATATGTATATACCTATATATTTATAATATGTATTTTCCTATAGACTAGTGATATAGAACAATGATGCTATAAAAGTATTCGCTGGTACATGGGGTTTATCAAAAAAAGTAACAAGCACTTGATAGTATTTTCAAGAACAGGTTTGCCAAAGAATTTTACAATTTATTCCTTTAAACCTATATTACACATGAACTTATTTGGTACATTGTGACACGTTATGAGTATTGCCGTCTTAATGTTTAAGCTAAAGCTACATATCATACATATAAAATAAACAATAAATATCTTCACGCAATTCCCAATACAGGGGCCACCTTCCACCGAAGATATTTTCGGGACAACGTGACAGGTGGTGAGCCCGTCGCCGTCTTTATGTCCAAGCCAACGATATAATTCGTACGTAAGTTTTTGAAAAACCCATTGGTAGAGCCTGCCACCTGGGGATCGAAATCGAGTCTTAATGAAATGTTACTGTGTACAACCTGTCCGTATCTTTTTTTGTTTATTTATGATAAAAACAGACAAATTATTACAGCCTGTTACAAACCCACTGATGAATATAGCAATAGATTACCACAAAGTAAGGATCTAAGTCACCAACATCCACCAACTTGGCATCATTCCACAATCCATCTATTGAGCTTATTCTACACTCCGTTTGCTTACACGAACTAGCCTTTATGCGAACGTAGTGTAGAATTAACCATTCTTTCAAAGACTATACTTTCCAGCCCTACTTATCTTGAATCTCTAATAATTATAATTATCATAAGCAAGTTTTGTTGATATTTTTTTTTATCTTTATAGGAGACACAAAAACGACAAAATTCTACTCAACGATTTCATAACAACATTGCGCCAAAGTTTGCCGACTGCCATCAATACTCCAGCTAATGGTAGCAACGAAATTGCTGATGCAAACAATCCTCGATTGTCAGCCGTTGGTGCTCTCTATCTAGCGAGAGCTTTAACTGTAGCTACTGCTCCATCCGATCCGCTATATAAACCAGTTAACAATTTCTTAATAGCAAAGCAGTTTGTTAATCTCACCACCGTGCCGGACTTTCTCAGCTTATTCCACGACAGCGATATAGAATCTGTGGAAAGGAGGCAATGGATACTTGATGTTATGAGAGACGGAACCAAAACCATGACGGATGTGAATGTTATTTTTAAAAGTATGTGCCTGAAAATGTTGATGGACTTCTATTCTACGGTGCTCTGCGATCGAAAAACTAAACAGAAAATTTTAAGCGTAATCAATTCCATCGTGTCTGTACCGAGGGCATTCGAGATATTAATGGAAGGGTACAGTTTATTATCGTGGTTACATTATGCTGTCAGGCAGATCGGGAGAGACGATAAAGGTGTCGTTGTGGGAATGTTTGATGTATTAAAAAATATGCTTCACAGTCTTAGAATAACGTCTTTGACGAAGTTCGCGAATAACAATTTCAATAATGCTAGAACATTAGATTCCGTGGTAGATGTTAAAACCGATAAAGACGTTGAATTTAAGATTCTGCTGGTGCTTTATGAATTGGTCAATCATTTAGAGGGACTCGAGTTGAATGATGTTCATCAATATATAAGTGTGTATAAATTAGTATCTAAAAAAACAATAAAGTTTTTAACTAAGAAACAAATTGTTAATTTGATAAATAAATGTATACCGTTGTCGGCTGATAAAGAATGTGTTGAGTTTTTGTCGCGGGCCGTTGTAAATGGTGATGCTATGTTGAAAAGTAAAACCGTAGAAAACTTAAGTGACGAACCCATAGAAAATTGTATAATTAAAGAGTTAGTTGTGTTAGTGCGAACTAATTTAGCTTAAGAAACAACGCTTCGTTCTACTTTACTGTAAATAAATAATGTTGATACTGTCAATAAAATATATTTTTATAATTTTTTTTTCTACAAGGAAGAAGTATAACAACTTCTTTGTCGATACATGATACTATTTTTCTTCATCTTATTTGTCTTCACGCATTGGCTCTGACGGGGTAGCCAGTGTGAACAGATCGACAAGTGTCACGATCCTTGCATACTTCTTCGGCTTCTTTCAAATTCATAAAAAAATATCTTCACGCAATTCCCAATACAGGGGTAGACAGAGGTCTGGTCTAGACAATTAAGTCCCTCCGACCCACCTTCCACCAACGTTGCCCCGAAAATATCTTTCGGGGCAACGTGACAGGTGGTGAGACCGTCGCCGTATTTACGTCCATGCGAACGATATTCGTACATAAGTTTTTTTTTAAACCCATTGGTATGAGCCTGCCACCTGGAGATTGAACTCCGGTCTCTTGACTCGAAATTTCGACCACCCAACCGTTCGGCTATCGTGACTTCTTTTAAATTCATTATTTTCTCATTTAGGTATGTTGATCCTTTTCGAGCTCTTTGCTCGCATGGTATTCGAAAAGGCGAATGAAGTTTAACATTAAAACTAATTTTACAGTTTTCCCGGCTAACTGAATTTCAGTTTGGTAAAATTTTAAAGTGTTAAGCCTTTACATATATGTCTACATTGAAAACGATAGCCGAGTAGAGTCACGATAGCCGAGTGGTTATGTGATGGGATTTCGAGTCAAGAGACCCGAGTTCCAATTTTTCAAAAAACTTTGTACGATTTATATTGTTGGTTTGGACTTAAAGATAGTAACGGGCTCACCACATGTCATGTCCCAATAATATCTTCGCTGGAAGGCGAGTCTAAAGGATTTGCTTGTCTAGACCTCTGTCTACTCCTGTATTGGGAATGGCGTAAATATATTTATAATCAGAAGGTTATTAAAGTGTTTGTAAAGCTCTTTACTGAGTTTCCATTTTTGACTACACAGTCGTTGTATTCTTGTTCTACTGTTGCCGAGACATTGTTAACAGTGGTAGAGCCACGCATCAGCTTTTGTTGTTGCATGAATGGGCCGGCTCGAGCGGGGAAGTACCACGACCTCACAGAATACCGGCGTGAAGTCTACTTCACGCCGGTATTCTGTGAGGTTACTAGACTTCTAATTCTAACAGACTTCTGCGTTTCGTCTGGTGAGTGCAGGTAACCGGAGGCCCACACACCCTTCCCCCAATTTTGGGGGGGGGGGAGGGGTACTCCGGGAGGCCGACAACGCATCTGCTATGCCTCTGGTATTGCGGGTGTTCATGGGCGGTGGTAATCACTTAACATCACGTGTGCCAGCTGCTCGTTTGCCTCCCTTTTCTATAAAAAAAACATTACTTAAGAAAAATGCAATACTGGAGTAGAAAGAGAAGTCAGTTCGAACCACTTATCTACGAAGCTTGTTTGGGGCAACGTAGCTAGCAATGAGCCTGTCGCCCTATCCAAGCTAACGTAACAATACACTTCATATTTATTTTCATATATAAATAGTTATTGTGCAATTTTTATTCATTTTAAAACATATAAGTCATGATGATTTTTGTTATTAAATTAAACAGAAAAAATTTTAAAATTTCAAACGTCCTGGGTGGGATTTAAACCCACGACCTTTGCCGTACCGTGGCAATGCCAAAAATAGGCACAAGCAGCGTGTAGGACACGGTTGTTCGTAGATAAGGGCTTTGCCAGGGTACGGCGGACTAATATCCTAACGTATCAAACAAATGTTTGCCATTTTCCGGATTCGAACTCGCAACTCTTAGGCAGGGTCACTACCAACTAGTCTAAGATGTGGTGAACAACATTATTGCTACATATTTACTAATTTGATCTTCACTGAGACCGGGACGATTGATTCTGTAACGCCCTAATAATACTCCTTTGGGCACCAAAGTTATGATACCACTGTAATTCCGTCCATAATTGTTTAATACTACTGAGCTCCCTGTGGCGATGCTTCGTAATAACGATTCACAATTAAAACGGTACTCACAGATACCTTAACCGCGGTGTATTGGTTATTTTTTCTATGTACTTATATATAAGAAAGCGGGCAGAAAAATTGTAGAAAATAGATAGAAAATGACCAGTATATGTACATAATATATCAAATGAAATCATTTATTTATCGATATATGTAAGATACATTTCATCCATCGATCACCATTTTATGAAACTGTGGTAGTTTCGTATTGAGGTTAGTTTAGTATTGAGGTTCCTCTGACGGAGTAGAAACGGTGAAAGAAACTCCGTAGGTATCCTCTTTTTTAGCTTTTTTTTTATAAAAGAAATACAAAATAATTTAATTACAACAATAAATTAATGAGAAATAATATAAAGAAAACAACAATAATTTAATGAGAAATAGCATGGGAGCGACCAACTCATTCCCTGGGGTTACTGTCATTAATATATTCATTTATATCGTAATAACCCTTTTTGTACAGATTTTCTTTGATAAATGCTTTAAACCTGTTAATAGTCAAACTTTGTACTTTTGCCAGGATTTTGTCGAAGCGTACACACCACCCCATGAAAGAGTTACTCTATGGAGTCTAGTAACTGGCGTTACAAGCTTGTCGTTGTTCCTTGTATTAACATTGTGTATTGTTGTGTAACCTTGTACTTTTTAAAGTTATTAAAGTTATCATGTACATACAATACATTTTCATATATATTGAGAGCCCAATGTTAAAATATTTATTTGTTTAATTTTTCTCTAACAGAGGTTTTGGAATTTAAATTGTAAATAGATTATTAAGGCCCTCTTTTGCAAAATAAATATCGCCTCCACATCAGCTACATGTCCCCACAGCAAAATACCATATGACATAATGCTATGGAAATAAATAAAATAAACAATTCTAGCAGTGTTTACATCATTAAGTCATCTTATTTTTCTTACTGCAAAAGTTAAGTCTGTTAAAAGTTAAGTTTCATACATACATACATAATAGCATATAAAAGTTCACAGACGGGAAATGGGCTTCTACATTTATTGAAGGTTTTCCATTACAGCTACGTATCAATCAAAACGCTAAAATTCCAAATGCGGAATTAGTAAAGAAAACTTTTATTTTAATAACGAGGAATTTATAAATACATACTTACATACATACATACATAGGAACAACATTACATACACTACTCTGATTCTAAATCTGAAAATAAGCAGCTTAAGCACTTGTACCATGGAATCGGAAACGACAAAGTTACCACAAACACCCAGACCCGAGAAAACGTAGAAAAATTGTTCAAAAACAAAATCATATCATTTATTTATCGATATAAGTAACATACATTAGATCCATTAAATCGTCATTTTTGAAACTACCGCCGTTTCGTATTGAGGTTCCTCTGATGGAGAAGAAACGGCGAAAGAAACTCCGTAGTACTCTTTTTTAGCTTTTTTTTTACAAAATAATTTAATTACAAAACAGTTAACAATAATTTAATTAGAAATAGCATGGGAGCGACCAACTCATTCCCAGGGGTTACTGTCATTAATATATTCATTTATATTGTAATAACCCTTTTTGTACAGATTTTCTTTGATAAATGCTTTAAACCTGTTTATAGGGAAACTTTTTACTTTGTACTTTCCTATCTATGGATGTATGTTTTAACCCGACCTGGAATCGAATGCAATCGTGTACTCCACTCCATCTACAGATGTCGTCAAAGTATTAAGTTTCGGTGAAAGGTAAGTCGAAAGGATTTTTTCCATTAGCTATCTATTTCCTGCCGTGTGCTTTTAATAATAATAAATAATAATTTACGTTTATTGCCATCATTTCATTAGCATTTATTGTCCTCAGATTACAAAAAAAAAAAAAGAAAATAATAAAAGAAACTTTTTACAGGCGGTTAAGTATAATAAATATTTTGTTATTATTTGACAATAAACTAGGAGCACGAACCACAAGAACTCCACTACAAAATTCACAGAAAGTTTTTTTTAAAAAAAAACCTCAACTGACACGGACGAAATTCGAACGACGTACATCAGTGACCTTCACCATATCGTAGAAATGCTTTTATCTGCGAGTACAGTATACCTTATATTGCAATATATCGCATAATTTTATCGAAACCATTGATTACGCTTCTTTAGTTCGACATCTTGAATCTGCGAACTTAACTTCTCAATTAAGTCCTGGCCACGTAGCAACCGGTCCGCGTGCGTCCGCTGACAAGTGATGATGGTTCCCTGAAGTGATAAATCGCGAGCTTTTTGCGAAGCCGAGCTTTTTACGTAGCCGGGATGTTGATCCGAAACATGCTGCGTAGCGTCTCGTACGACAGGAATAATAGAATCGGGTTTCGAGGGTGAACTTTTTTTTTCTTTTATAATAAACCGATGATTGCACGAAGTCACGATAGCCGAGTTCGATCCCCAGGTGGCAGTACCAATGAGTTTTTCAAAAACTTATGTACGAATTTAATCGTTGGCTTGGACATAAAGGCGGCGACGGGCTCACCACCGGTCACGTTGTCCCGAAAATATCTTCGGTGGAAGGTGGGTCAAAGGGACTTAATTGTCTAGACATGACCTCTGTCTACCCCTATATTGGGAATTGCGTGAATATATTTTTTTTATTTTACTCGAGTTTTGGAGGTTTATAGGTTTATATGAAAAAAAAAATCTTCACGCTATTTCCAATACAGGGATAGACAGCGGTGTAGACAATTAAGTCCTTTCGACCCACCTTCCAACGTAGACACTTTTGGGACAACGTGACAGGTGATGAGCTCGTGGCTGTCTTTATATCCAAGCCAACGTTTAATAAATAAATAATCACCATAGCCAATAGGTTTTTTCAAAAGCTTATGTACGATTGTTTTGTTGGCTTGGACATAAAGCCACGGCGACACGGCTCACCACCTGTCTGCTTATCCCAAAGAATGTCTTCGGTGGAAGGGTGGTCGCCAACTGCTTCTACAATACAAACGGCGAATATCTAGTCTAGTAAATCACCTACATGTGACTTATATGTATACTAACTAACACATATGCTCCCCTAGTTTACCATGTATGTAAAGACACACATGATAAACTATTCATTGATCTATCCGTGGAAACACCCCGTAGTGCCCTCCAACCTCCTCTATAGCCACCCAAAGCTTCGCTTCTAATCTTTATCTTGTCCCGAAGCGCGTGCACCACTTTTACAGATACAGAATTTAATTCCACCGAAACGAAGTCATCACTGTCTCCCGACAGGCCGAGCAAGTCGGCTTCTAATCCTTTTCCCTTTCATCAAAGAAAGAATAAAATAAAAAAAAAGTTTCTACTTTAAGAATTATGAATAATCAGTGGAAAATAAATCGCCCAATGCAATTCCAAGTAGGCTAATGATTTGAGGTGTTGACTGCAAAACGTGACGTCACATGTTCGAGCCCAACATCCGACTATTTTTGTGAGCCATGCCAAGCGAGCATTGCAGTTTAGTTGCATTGGTTCTTTTTATTATCTTTTTAAAATTATTAATTTTTCGACCTCCGTGGACGAGTGGCGGAAACATCGGGTTTCAAGGTGTCGCCATATCGAGGTCCGCGGTTCGATTCCCGGTCGGGTCAATATAGAAAAACCACTTTTTCTACATTTTCTCGGGTCTGGGTGTTTGTGGTGCCTTCGTTGTTACCGATTCCCACACCTCAAGTGCTTTAGCATCTTACATTGGGATCGGAGTAATGAGTGTGATGTTGTCTCTATCTATATATGTATGTATATCTGTATATGTATCTATATACGTATATATATATATTATTTATAAAAAGATGTCACGATAGCAGAGTTGTTGGGTGGTCGGAATTTCGAGTCGAGAGACCCGAGTTCGATCCCCAGGTGGTAGTACCAATGAGTTTTTCAAAAACTTATGTACAAATTTCATCGTTGGCTTGGACATAAAGGCGGCGACGGGCTCACCACCTGTCACGTTGTCCCGAAAATATCTTCGGGTCGAAGGGACTTAATTGTCTAGACCAGACCTCTGTCTACCCCTGTATTGGGAATTGCGTGAAGATATTTATTTATCTATTATTTATAAAAAAATCTTTGTGTCATCCAAAATACAGGGGTAGACAGAAGTCGAGGCTATTAAGTCTTTTAGATCCATCTGTTATCGAAACATTTTTTGGGACAACGTGACTGCTAGTGAGCGTCTTTATGTCCAAGACAATGATATAAATTTTAAGAAAACCTTTGGTGCGAGCCTACCACGTGTGTATCAAACTCCGTTCACTTTACTATGAATTCCGATCACCCAACCACTCGGCAATCGTGACTTAGCTCTTGTTTAATATATAGCCAGGTTTTTGATTCGTAAACGGCTTTTATTGTCACAGTTCACACACTTATAATAAATCAGCGACTATAATAAATCAATATGACTTTTCACTAGTTAAAAATAGCAACTCAACGCGACCCCTATCTTATCTCTTATAAAAACAAGCAACAAACTAGTATCGCTGAGAAATATCCAATCGATCATCCCGACAGACGAGACCAGTCGCCGTATGGCGTTAGAGCATAACACGTCTCGTCAATATTTGTTCTCGGAAATAATCATGGAACCTTTGAAGAGGGATGATGCCCGTTTTTACGATTTTAAAAGCCAATTAATTGTTGCTAATTAGACCGCATTGATCGATGCAAACCTTTTTGTTTCGGATACATAAAAATAATTTCGTGAGGACGAAGGAGGTCGGTGAACAATACCAGGTGATTAATTTTTATTTCTCCATAAAGTAGTAGAGCTTAAAATTTATTTACCACGGCACGACAGAGGTCGTGGGGTCGAATGTAGCCTGAAGTAGTGGATTTTTTTTATTTCTCTTTAATTAACATCAAAGAAGTACAGCATGTGTTAAATGCTTTAAAATTCAATAAAAATTCTCGGTTAAGTCCAGCAATTCAACGTGGAAACGCAGCCTGTTTTTGGTACCATGCCACGAAGAGTTGGGCTTTAAGAGTTATGTATATATAAACATAACCATGTTTCTGTAAGTAAAGTATTAATTTAAAAAACAATAAAATATCACCATAGAAAGCCACTTTTTCTATATTAACTCGGATCTGTGTGTTTGAGGTACCTTCGTTTTTTCTGATTACATGACAAACTTGTGTTAGCCACTTATATTGCTCTTGCTTTAGCTACTTTCATTGAAATATTTTATTATTGTAGCTTAACTTGCGTAGTAACTTATTAGTAATCTGTGGTTTAACTGCTTATAAATTATATGTGCAGTTCAAACAGCTTATACCATTCTCGACTATTAAAAGAAGAAAAAGATATAGGGTCGTAAAAGATGACCTTAGTAATTTTAAATATTTCTAAACACTTTACCAAGTTCTTTTAAAGACTTTTTTCAAGTTATTTTTAAGATTTTCCCTTAGAAAATGTATTTAAAATAACTGTACTACCGAATATTTCAAATGCTCTTTTTTCGAAGTCGGTTAAAAATATACCAAAGGCACCGCGGTGGCATCTGAGGTGATTTCTGGTACTTTGCCATTCCGTAGATGACGCTGACGATAAAAATTCAAAATGCTTTTTACTATGTATAATAAATTAATTATCAGGACTAACTTTGTGTTCAAGTGGTATATATATGTATATATATATATATATATATATATATACATATATATATATATATGTATATATATATATATATATACATATATATATATATATATATATATATATATATATATATATATATATATATATATATATATATATATATATATATATGTATATATATCATTCCTGTAAATAGACGCTGCCGCTTGGCAGTTTTTTGGGGGTAAACCCTTTATACCTAGCCTCCTGGTGGAGAGCTGCCTTATGTCGGACTCCCACCGGCCAAAACCCCATTGTCACTAGCAGCGTTGAAGAGTGCTCTAGGGATCTCTGTACGGAACTCGATATAACTCGCCACCCGTACACCGTATTTATATACGGTGTACGGTATTGTTTATATATGAATGTTTGTACTCGAGTACAAACATTCATATCAATTGCCGTGTTTGCTCTTACCAGGGTACCAGGGATCGAATCCTCAATTTCGAAGCCGGGACCATTACCGACTATATATATATATATATATATATATATATATATATATATATATATATATATATTAAACAGCTTTAGGTTCACCACTGATCACGTAATTCCAAATAAGTTTCGTTGAAATTGAATCAAAATTACTTCATTGGCTAGACCTCTGCCTACCTCAGTGTTAACAAATTGCGTGAAGACTATCGCGTTACTTCTATTTTCAATCCCGTGTATCTCGTTCTTAAATACTACAGTTGTAACGTACAGAGACAGATGCTATCGATACTTTGCGTTGTTAGCCTGGCAACACTAACAAGCCCCTCGTGTAATGAACGTTCCGTGGAAAACATAGACAGGTGTTTACAGTTTGTTTACGCAACATGTTTTTATCTACGCAGCACGTTAATGTTAATCTATACTACGATAAATAGTTCTAAGCGGTTGAACGTTACATCGATTTGACGATGAAAGCAATTTTTTTGTTAATTAGGTTTGTTTAAATATTTTAAATAAAATATTAAATATAAATATTAAATTAATATATTAAATAAAACGGAGTTAATAGATCTATGAGATTATTGATGGTACTTTTTGAGGTCTTATTTTAAGACTTGTTTTTATGAGTTAGATACGACTCGATAGTTGGTAGTGACTACATTCGAAGCTAAGGGTTGCTGGTTCGAGTCTCGCTTATGGCAAATAGTTATGCGATGAATACGTTTGTATTCGAGTCATAAATGTTTATATGTATATATGAATATTTATCTATCTAAATATGTGTCTATCCAAGTATATTGTACTGTTCGCTATGACACGGCGGTAAAGGATATAATGGACACGGATATAAGACGGCGATGGGCTCACCACGTGGCACATTGTTCAAAACAAGCTTTGGTGAAAGCTGTGTAGAAGGGATTTAATTTTCTAGATTTATGTCTACACACGTTTTGTGAAAATGCGTGAAGAAGAACCTAATTAGAAGAGAAAAGATTTTTCTGGTGAAATAAATGAGAAATTTAAAAATCAACTAACGTATGTGGGATTTGAAATTGCGACCTCTGCCAAAAAGGATAGAATCACTACGATTCTAACATATAGTCACGTACACCGAGAGGTTGGTGGTGAGCAGAATTGGACTCAAGAGACACAAGTTCGATCAACAGGGCTCGTGCCAAAGGATTTGTTAAAAAAAATTATGTACGATTTATATCGTCGGCTTGGACATAATGATGGCGACGGGCTCACCACCACTAACTGTCAAGTTGTCCCGAAATTATCTTCGCTGGAAAGTGAGTCGAAAAGACTTAATTTTCTAATCCCTTGTCTACCGCTATTGGGAAAGACGTGAGTATCTCTATATTTATATTATATTTTAGGTTTAAAGATATCATATTATTATTATCATAAATATAAAACTGTTAGTTGAGGCGATGGCCTCCAAAACCCAAATCAAGTACGAAATTCAATCAGCCTGATTAATGTCAGAAAGTTAAATCATAACGAATCTTCCAGTATGACTTACATGTTTGAAAACTCAATGAATGCAGGTTATAATTTTACTATAGATATTGCAATCATTATCAATGTCAAAGATGGCGACGGGTACACCACGTGGCACATTGTTCAAAACAAGCTTCGGTGAAAGCTGTGTAGAAGGGATTTAATTTTCTAGATTTATGTCTACACACGTTTTGTGAAAATGCGTGAAGAAGAACCTAATTAGAAGAGAAAAGATTTTTCTGGTGAAATAAATGAGAAATTTAAAAATCAACTAACGTATGTGGGATTTGAAATTGCGACCTCTGCCAAAAAGGATAGAATCACTACGATTCTAACATATAGTCACGTACACCGAGAGGTTGGTGGTGAGCAGAATTGGACTCAAGAGACACAAGTTAGATCAACAGGGCTCGTGCCAAAGGATTTGTTAAAAAAAATTATGTACGATTTATATCGTCGGCTTGGACATAATGATGGCGACGGGCTCACCACCACTAACTGTCAAGTTGTCCCGAAATTATCTTCGCTGGAAAGTGAGTCGAAAAGACTTAATTTTCTAATCCCTTGTCTACCGCTATTGGGAAAGACGTGAGTATCTCTATATTTATATTATATTTTAGGTTTAAAGATATCATATTATTATTATCATAAATATAAAACTGTTAGTTGAGGGAGATGGCCTCCAAAACCCAAATCAAGTACGAAATTCAATCAGCCTGATTAATGTCAGAAAGTTAAATCATAACGAATCTTCCAGTATGACTTACATGTTTGAAAACTCAATGAATGCAGGTTATAATTTTACTATAGATATTGCAATCATTATCAATGTCAAAGATGGCGACGGGTACACCACCTGTCACGTTGTCCCGAAAAATATCTTCGGAAGGTGGGTCGAAGGGACTTAATTGTCTAGACTAGACATCTGTCTACCCCTGTATTGGGAATTGCGTGAAGATATTTATATTTATTATCAATGTCTTATGTATTACCGAACTATCTTAACGGCATTACATAGGCGAGGAGGTGCATTACGTAGGACATGTATTGAGATCGGAAGTACAGACCCAGACACCTTGCGCCTTTTGCGTAATAAAAATAATATAAAAATTATATTAAACTATAATTATAAAGTAATAAAAAAAGTCACGTGGCCGAACGATTGGGTGGTCTGAATTTCAGTCGTAGACCCAGTTCGGTCCCCAGTTGGTGAAACTCGTACCAATGGGTTTTTCAAAACTTATGTACGAATATCGTTGGCTTGGTCATAAAGACAACGACGGGCTCACCACCTGTCACGTTGTCCCGAAAATATCTTCGGTGGAAGGTGGGTCGAAGGGACTTAATTGTCTAGACTGGACCTCTGTCTACCCCTGTATTGGGAATTGCGTGAAGGTATTTTTATTTTTTTATTTTAATTTTTTTCTTAATACAAAAGTAAAGTAAACTAAAACAAATTTAGATAATTATAATACATAATATACTATTTCAATGGTCATATTGTATAATGTAGGTTAATTGTATATTTAGTAATTAAGTACATATAGTAAGTAATTAAGTATTTGAGAAGTCACGATAGCCGAGTGGTTGGGTGGCCGGAATTTCGAGTCGATTGACCCGAGTTCGACCCTAGGGGTCGATCTCGGGTGGCAGGCTCGTTCCAATGGGTTTTTCAAAAAACTTATGTACGAATGAATGAAACCCTGGCTTTGAAATAAAGACGGCGACGGGCTCACCACCTGTCACGTTTTCCTGAAAATATCTTCGGTGGAAGGTGGGTCGAAGGGACTTAATTGTCTAGACTAGACCTCTGTCCAGCCCTGTATT
This sequence comes from Sericinus montela, assembly GCA_029286605.1. Taxonomy (NCBI): domain Eukaryota; kingdom Metazoa; phylum Arthropoda; class Insecta; order Lepidoptera; family Papilionidae; genus Sericinus; species Sericinus montela. The sequence continues at coordinate 3,713,928 of JAGSMR010000085.1, read as the reverse complement.
GGGAATTGCGTGAGGATATTTTTTTTAATATATTTTTATAGTTTATTTATAGTTCATTTATTATTATTTATAGTAGAGATATGTATTAAAGATATTTTTACTTTTTTATTTTATTTTTTCTTAATACAAAAGTAAAGTAAACTAAAACAAATTTAGATAATTATAATAATGAAGTAAGTGATAAAATTAAGTAGATGGTTGACGGGCAGCAGCTTTTAAAGTGAGGGTCATATCAATTATGGTCTTAAATAAAATTTGTAGGTGCTATGATACCCCGTTGGAGCACTGAAACTTACAAGACTATAAATAATAATAATTGAATTATAAAAAAACTATAAAAATAATATAAAAATTATATTAAACTATAATTATAAAGTAATAAAAAAGTCACGATAGCCGAGTGGTTGGGTGGTCGGAATTTCGAGTCAATAGACCCGAGTTCGATCCCCAGTTGGTAGGCTCGTACCAATGGGTTTTTCAAAAACTTATGTACGAATGAATGAAACCCTGGCTTTGAAATAAAGACGGCGACGGCTCACCACCTGTCACGTTGTCCCGAAAATATCTTCGGTGGAAGGTGGGTCGAAGGGACTTAATTGTCTAGACTGGACCTCTGTCTACCCCTGTATTGGGAATTGCGTGAAGATATTTTTATTTTTTTATTTTTTTCTTAATACAAAAGTAAAGTAAACTAAAACAAATTTAGATAATTATAATAATGAAGTAAGTGATAAAATTAAGTAGATGGTTGACGGGCAGCAGCTTTTAAAGTGAGGGTCATATCAATTATGGTCTTAAATAAAATTTGTAGAAAGCAGGATACCCGTTGGAGCACTGAAACTTACAAGACTATAAATAATAATAATTGAATTATAAAAAAACTATAAAAATAATATAAAAATTATATTAAACTATAATTATAAAGTAATAAAAAAGTCACGATAGCCGAGTGGTTGGGTGGTCGGAATTTCGAGTCAATAGACCCGAGTTCGATCCCCAGTTGGTAGGCTCGTACCAATGGGTTTTTCAAAACTTATGTACGAATGAATGAAACCCTGGCTTTGAAATAAAGACGGCGACGGCTCACCACCTGTCACGTTGTCCCGAAAATATCTTCGGTGGAAGGTGGGTCGAAGGGACTTAATTGTCTAGACTAGACCTCTGTCTACCCCAGTATGGGGAATAGCGTGAATATATTGATACATAAAAAACGAGCCTTCCTCCTCGAATATCGAATACAACTCCCCTGAATCGAATTCCTATTACTCTACCACTTTACCGTAGCTCAAGTGATTAAAACTACATCGATTCATAAATAAAATTTCAACCATTGTTTACTCAAATAAATAAAGTACCTTAAAGTTTCTCGAGTTTTCTGTCTCTTTCATTTAAATGTGTCCTTGAACGAGTGTGAAAGACGAACATTACTGCGTAAACTGGACTTCGTATGAGCTTTCGCGTCGCGGCAGTTGCGACGTACAACCGCGCGTACAAGTGCGCGTTTGCTGTGTGCTTACTGGAGAATTACGTTTCTCCTATTGACTTCTAAAATAATCAATTTCGTGTATGTTTAAGGGCGAATTGTGTTGGTTTATATACGTGAATATTTAGTACAGTGCAGTGTTTTTTTAATTGGAATTTTAGGAGCTACGTATACGAGGTAAACGAGGTTTTATTAAGTGTTATTTGATTATTCTAAATAATTAATATACATTTTATTCCATCGATTTATTTGACCTGTGTCTATTTTTAATTAAAAACATCTTTTTGTCCAACTAAGCTCGGGTGTAATGACTAAATTTTCTAGACCTCTGACGACTTTAATATAAGGAAATGCGATAAGATATCATTCCAACAGATTTAGAATTTGATCCGGGTTCGATCCTGCCCGTGTTAGTTGAAATTTTAACTTTTTTCTCTTTAATTTAATCACATAAAAGTTCGGCATAAATATGCTTAAAAAATCAATAAAATTGCATAAAAACACTTTCCTTAAAATATACGATGAGTGAAAATTTCTATACTACAAAAATAACAAAAAATGCATGAGAATTTTTTTTTATTTTTGTCTCTTCCAGGTAGAAACTCACTTATGTAACATGATCACATAATGTGGTAAACAGCATTATTTATCTATATCACTATTGAAATACTACGTATATTGTACTGTTAGCGTGGCTATATAAAATTGCGTGAAGAAATTAATTAATTAATTTATTTTATTTCCTAGAAGTGACACTCACAAACTTTTTGGTACATCATCGTGTAAGAAATTCTTATTCAAGTATCTTAGAAAGCTCTCACTAAATAAAAAGTCTGTGTTACTGGTAAGAGTGTTTATTTGTTGTGTTAGTTAGCACATTGTAGTGAGATAACTTTGTGAAGTCGATGTACAAATTGTGAAACTATTAGAACTTACTAAAGCTTGTTGTGTACTGTAAGCGACAAGCAAATAATAATAATATAAATAATTAATTACTAACATAAATTATTTAACGGAACAAACCGTGGCCGTGTGGTAATGGTGTAAGAATATTGCCACTCTCTTTCTTCCCGTGGGTGTGATAAGAGGCAACTAAGGAAAACAGCTTTGAATAATGTTATGGCAACCGATAGATGGCGGGATAACCATCTCTAAAAATATCAGACCAAAATAATCAGACCAAGATGGGCAGCGTCTGAGGTGCGAGTGGTCTGTTACTGCGATCGCCAATCCGCCTGCCAAGCGTGGCGATTATGGAAATCCTTCCTATGGGAGAGGCCTATTTCCTGAAGTGGACTTTAACAGGCCGAATCCCACTTGGAGCAAACATTTTTGTGATTAATATAAATGTTTGTACTTGCGTGGTGGTTTTTTTAAAATAATAATGTACGCATTTAAACATCCATGTTTAAATGCGTATATTATTATTTATCTACATAAGTTTATATCCAGGTATGTAAACTGTATACTGACTTAGATACTAAGATGGCGATATGCTCACCACTTGTCACCATGAAAGCTTAGATCAAAATTGGTTCGAAAGAAGTCTAAATTGTCTAAAGCTCTGTCTACCCCAGTATTGAGAAATGTGCAAATATAAAGAAATACTTGGTATGTAGGGTATATAAGAGAAAGAACTCGCATATGACTCGAGTATGATGTAGGTTACACGACCTAGGTGACAAGGTATCAAACTCGGGTCTCTCGACTCGAATGCCGATCACCCAACCACACGGCTATCAATTTAACGTTATAATATAAAAAAAAATAATCCATGAAATATGAATTGAATGCAACTTTTTTTTAAATGAATAATTCTAACAATATGTTGCTTGTAATATTAAAACCATGAGTTTAATTAGCTTTGAAAGCATCTTATAGCTCGCTGTGTTTGGTCCGCTTTACATGTGCGAATGAAACGTTGAGCTTAATATTGTTTTAATGATTTGAACTTAGAACCGTTAAATTGCTTTTACAAACAGACGTTCCATTGTTCATTGTTACCTTTATCTGTCTTACCATATTTATTGACGGCCCGACAGCCATGTGGCTAGTGACTGCTTACGAACCTTAGGGTCGCCGGTTAGAATCCCGCTGGAACAAACACTTGTGTGATGAATATAATTGGTCATAACGTCAGCACCTAACGTTCCGTATAACTTACACTATAACTATAAAGGTATAAAGGTTTAAACTAACGTATAAAGGGTTTGCTATAAGTGCCAAGCATGTTTAAGCGCTTTGACGATTGCAATGACGATGGCTAAAAACATTTCGCATTTGAGGCTGCTGCTGACGGTCTGCTGAATTTTGGTCTGGTATATCTGGAGATAGTTATCCCGCCATCTGTCGGTAGCCGAGTCACCTAGGTATCTACATTTTTAAGGTTTTTTGTAAATACGCGTAAATACAAGAAATCATTATAAGCTGTTAGGATTTGGCTCATGTACATTTATACATTTATTTATTTTACTTTAATTGTTAGAAAAAAGTTATCAATCAATCAATAATTTATTTGCCAGAATGTAGGTAACATTAGTTCTTAATATTTTATAAAATAAAGCCCTATACATTCTGCCTTATTGAGGCATGCAAAAGTTTAATTACAATATAAAAAAAAATAATCCATGAAATATGAATTGAATGCAACTTTTTTTTAAATGAATAATTCTAACAATATGTTGCTTGTAATATTAAAACCATGAGTTTAATTAGCTTTGAAAGCATCTTATAGCTCGCTGTGTTTGGTCCGCTTTACATGTGCGAATGAAACGTTGAGCTTAATATTGTTTTAATGATTTGAACTTAGAACCGTTAAATTGCTTTTACAAACAGACGTTCCATTGTTCATTGTTACCTTTATCTGTCTTACCATATTTATTGACGGCCCGACAGCCATGTGGCTAGTGATTGCTTACGAACCTTATGGTCGCCGGTTAGAATCCCGCTGGAACAAACACTTGTGTGATGAATATAATTGGTCATAACGTCAGCACCTAACGTTCCGTATAACTTACACTATAACTATAAAGGTATAAAGGTTTAAACTAACGTATAAAGGGTTTGCTATAAGTGCCAAGCATGTTTAAGCGCTTTGACGATTGCAATGACGATGGCTAAAAACATTTCGCATTTGAGGCTGCTGCTGACGGTCTGCTGAATTTTGGTCTGGTATATCTGGAGATAGTTATCCCGCCATCTGTCGGTAGCCGAGTCACCTAGGTATCTACATTTTTAAGGTTTTTTGTAAATACGCGTAAATACAAGAAATCATTATAAGCTGTTAGGATTTGGCTCATGTACATTTATACATTTATTTATTTTACTTTAATTGTTAGGAAAAAAGTTATCAATCAATCAATCAATAATTTATTTGCCAGAATGTAGGTAACATTAGTTCTTAATATTTTTTAAAATAAAGCCCTATACATTCTGCCTTATTGAGGCATGCAAAAGTTTAATTACAATATAAAAAAAATATAACAAATTTAAAAGAAAAAATTTTGAATTTATATAAACATAATATTTAATTGAACATAATTAAAGTAAATTATAATAATTGTGAATAATACTAATAATTAAATAACAAATGTCAAGAAATATCAATTACAATTTATACATTTATACTAGAAAGGTATAGTATCTCTAAGGAAATCGTAAATAGAATAATAAAATTTCCTCAGTTAAGAGTTTTTTCAGCTTATTTTGAAATAACCCGCTAGACAACAGTCTCCAACTTTGTGGCAATTTATTATATATGTTTTGAGCCATACAACATATACTTTTGGACATTAGTGTTGTTTTTGGCTTTTGTACGTAGACTTTATGTTTATCTCATCTATTGCGAATAATTATATCTGAAACTTTTGGAAATAATGTAGGATTATTTTTTACAAACATTACACTTTCATGTATATATATGAAAGCGTCATGTATATATATGAGCGATGGTAACGTCAGCAATTTATATTTTTTTAAAATATATAACAATGTACAGTAATTAATCGAGGGACATTTAAATATTAATTTTTTATAATCAAAGCATATATTTCTTTAGTATTATTAGATTGAAGACAATCAGTACGTTTTATGATATCCCAAGAAGCCTTAGTAATATTTTTTGCATATAAAGAAGTAAAAGAGAGGGTAATCCTACGTGGAATTATGCTTTTATTACGAAAATGCTTCAAAATTTAAGTGGGGTGTATTAATAGTTGTTATTAGTGCTTGCGGTGTATGAACCCTAATATGTTCAGCAATTTCTAAAATTATCCAGTGACTCGACACCTTTAGTACCTCGATACCTTTATTATAAATTGAATGTCATTAGTGTTGGGACCACAAAGCCGCCGTATAATTAAAGCTATATAATTAAAAAACGAATCGAAAGTTACATTTATATATTTTTATTTTTACAGTTAAGTTCATAAGTGTGGGATGATTGGATCCGAGTTAGTTTTTTTTTTGTAAAGATTAGGGCTGTTGTATTCATTTAGTGATTCTAAATGTTTTTATTTTTACCCATTTTCAAATACAACTTAGCTCTTTAGATGCATATTTCGCTGAGGTTATTTGGAACAACGAGACTCGTGGTGTGGTTCACCACGAGTCTCGTATAGCCCTGTTAATGGCCATGTCAACAACAGTAGATTATTATTGTACCACTCGTACAAGAAGGTGTATACCTTCTTGTACGAGTGGCGTACACGCCAGTTTTATTGTTGTAGCGACAATATAAGATAGTGGTATCTGCGGTATGTGCACTCTGTGGTCCCCGGTTCGATTTCCAGACTAGACGATGTAGAAAATCACTTTTGTACATATCGTTTGTGTGTTTGTGGTACCTTCGTTGTTTACGATTCCATAAGACAAGTGCTTTAACTTACTGCTTACTTTAGAATTGGAGCAATCTTTGTGATTTTGACCATATCTATATATTTATTTA